>JAUMHS010000013.1:3236146-3798828 GCA_030762985.1 Adelphocoris suturalis
CCTTACGACATTTATCATGGTGGAATCAGAGGTACGCAGTGCGCATGCGCTAGCCTTCGTCTTTCTATATTTCCTTACAACAGCCGTAACTTCCACAATTTTGATCGGATTTCAATGAAATTTTCAGAAATAGTGTGGATTAAGCCCTAGATGGTCCCCTACTAGTCTCATCATGATTTAATCAGCGGTACGTTCTGGGCTTGCACGAACGTAATTTTCTTGTTACACTCATAAGTCCGTCAATATTGATGAGATCTTGGTCAGATTTGGAATTGATATAATCTATATTATCTAATATATCTAATATAGATATAATCTATATTATCTAATATATCTAATAATCTATATTATCTAATATATCTAAATTATCTATATTGTCTTAGTCGTCTGGAATAGATATTACACCCTTAGGCCCAATTCACACAGAACGGGCGCGTGGCGAAGACGTGAGGCAGACTTTTGTCACTTCCGCGTCTTTCCATGTAAACAAATGGCTCAATGATAACAGAAGGGACGTGGCGCAGGCAGCCGCCCTTTCGCCCCTGCCACGTCCGTTCGCCGTCTCTCGTGGCGTTCGAGAAGGGTCGCGCCACTTCCGTGCCACTCGTCACTTCAATAAAAATGCGGGATGATGGTGAATTCAACATTAAATTTTGCGAAGAAGTTGGGAAGAATTCGTGTTTATTTGATTACAATCGTGCGGATTATTACTAAAAGATCGCCCAAGACCAGACCTGGCAGAAAATTGCGCCTGAATAACCGTTCTGGGTACATATTCAGCTCACGCATAACATCAAATGTTCCACCGCTTTTCCCCTTCTTCAGCCACAATGGATGAACCCAATATCTCCTCTTTTTTGGTTCAGATCAGTCAAGTACACCAAATCCAGCACATCTCGATCATCTTCGTCACTGCTTGATGAAAAATCCACGTTGTACTTCACGAAACCTTGTAATTCACGTCCTTTTTCGCCACTGTCCCGCCCCTTCTGTGTGCATTGCATGGGTCACGTCACCGCCACGTCCGTGCCTGGTCAGTGCCACGTCTTCGCCACACGCCCGTCCTGTGTGAATTGGGCCTTAAACATCTGCTCCCTTATCGGTCCCTTGTCTTTATCATCAACATATTTGTTCCATTCCTTTTAGATGTATTGCTTCCGCGTCTGCAAGGCAGCGGAAGCTTTGTTTTCACTTTCGAAATGAAAACTTTTTTTTGCTCCAAAATCAAAATGTCTACTCGAATTTTGCGTTTCATGACCTTCTGGACAAATTTGGTTTCGTGTCCGTCTGTCTGTCCAAATTTCCTTGCAACAGCCATAACTTCCACAGTTTCGATTAGATTTTAATGAAATTTCCAGGAATAGTGTGGGTTTAACCCTATTAGTCTCATCATGATTGAATCAGCCATACGCTGAGCGCATGCGTGAACATAATTTTCTTGTGACAGTCATAAGTCCCTCATTGTTGAATAGATTTTAGTCAGGTTTTCAGAGATGATGCGGGGAAGGTCCCTTACGACATTCATCGTGGTGGAATCAGCGGTACGCTGTGCGCATGCGTGAGCGTTCGTCTTTCTATATTTCCTTGCTACAACAGTCCACAATTTTAAAAACGTTGTAATGTAATATAGTACGATAATTTACGAAAATTAGCTCATAAGATCATGTTGCATGACTGGGACTTTTCTTAAGTTTTTGACCATTCTGAACAACTTTCGTTCCTTGTCTGTGTGTGTGTGTGTGTGCGCGCGCGCGCGCGCGCGCGTGTGAGTGTCTGTCGTGTGTCCGCAAATCCTTGTACTCGTAACTCGCTTATTATGGACAGTTTTCATCCGATTTGAATGAAAATTTCCGGGAATCTGCGAGCTAGAGTGTGGACGGTCCGCTTTCAGTTTCATCGTTTCTGACTTAATACTTCACTCTGCGCATGCGCAAAAGTAAATTATACCAAGCATCATTTTCTCACGCCCTAGGCGTCAGATCTCGCTCAAATTTGGATGATAGTAGCAATGATGGGATCTTTCCTGATCAGCTAAGTGACATATTTATGCCACAATGTATCTGCGTGAAGCGTTGATATTTGGTTTCAGTGTAGTGCTTCACATTATGTTTAGAAACGTTATCATTTTTCTTCTTCATCTCCTTACGTCTTCCTATATGCGTCGCATTGGAGATGTTGGGGATTTTCTTGAAACTAAGCTGTCGCCTATGGGGAAAAGGCGACACTAATGAGTTTTTTTCCACCTATTAACAACCTGTTTTCCGTCATTACTACAAATTGCCCCGCTCATCCATTTTCGATCATTCTAGGGTAAACTAATTCACTCCCATCCAATACGCACCTATTTCGTATAATCACCTGATGCATATTCCTTTTTACTATTCACCTCCGTTTAATGTCGGTTTAATCTATACTATTTATAAGAATGAAACTCCGTTTGTTTGTCTGTCTGTTTGTCGTGTCTATGCACGGCCAAACGGCTAAGTGGGGGGAGTGTACGAGTGGGGGGATCTTCTTGGGATTTTCCGATAGGGGGAGCGAGCGAATTTAAAATTTTCTAATCCCACCCGAACCATGGGCCGTAGGGCGGGAGGGGGGTCGAAGTAAGAATTAATGTGCGCTTTTTGGACTTCCCCGCTTCCCCTACCCCTCTAAACGGCCGTTGAAAATTCCGAAAAAATACCGGTTTCGTAGGTTTTTGAACGAGAAAGACAACGGCGCGATCGGATCGCGAAAAAAGTATCGGGAAATGCGTCAAAAAAATGCGAGAGTACGGACCCGTTTTCTCGAAAAGTCCGCCGAAAAACTTGGTTTTTTCCGATTAAAATATACCCCATAAAGGTACGTTTTTCGGAACGGTTTTTGCGGGCGAAATACAGCTTTGATCCCGCCGAATCTGAATCCGAAATCGGATATCGAAAAAAGTGACGGGAAGTAGGTCAAATTGCGAGCAGAAGCGAGCAAAGCGATTAAAATGATTCTGCCGTGGACGAGAGAATATGAACGTCAAGGTTCAACAACCTCCAGGCGAAGCCTACCTGCTAACCGACACTGCCAACTTTCTAATCCTCCGTGACCTCAGTCCATGACCTGAGTTCATCCTTGGGGTTTTTCCCCATTTCGACAAGTAATTACCCCCTTCTTTCGGTTTAACGTATTCTCCCCTCTACCAAGGTTATAAAATCCCAGAGAACTGCCAGCGAGCCATTCAGTCCAGCAATGCTCCTCAAGCTATCAATTCAATCAATATTAAAATGCCTCCAAAGAAGAATCTTTCTTTCTCGCCGAACAAGTCACCAAAAAAGAAGGTACGTGCACTTTTACATTACCTACGTTAGATTACCTATGTTTCAACCATTTAACATGCACGAAAGTAATATCGATTTCACACATCTGTTTGTATTGATTTATTGAATTTGGCTGGGGGTCAAGGAATTTTTCGCGACACGTTTTGACATGGTTTTGACATCGAAAAAAGTGACGAGAACTCGGTCAAAATGCGAGGGGAAGGGGGCGAAACGTTTAAAATGAGAAACTAATCGACCCGGGCCGCCGTTGCACAATGGTTCGAGCCAGGCTTACGACGCACTAAGGTCTTGAAGGGACTGGATGACTCATTTCAACGGAATAAATACGGGTTTTCCCCTACACATATGCAGCAATATCTTGCGACCGAAGCGAGCAACATTCCCTAATAAACTCTTCGTGGTTCCACGTAGTTTAATAAGATTTAATTTGTTTGTAAGAATTTCCAACAGAAAAAAACGTCTGCCAAGTTGGGTGGGCAGTATAACTTCCTCATCGAGCGAAGCGAGCAGCATCCCCTACAGAAGTTAAACCTACCCTTAGGGATCTACCGTTTGCGAGCGAAGCGAGCATAATTCCCTACATGCCATACCTTGCGAGTGAAGCGAGCAACATTTCCTACATGCCACAATTTGCGAGCGAAGCGAGCAACATTTCCTACATGCCAGAGTTTGCGAGCGAAGCGAGCAACATCCCCAAATAAACTTTTTTGTGGTTCCACGTAGTTTTATAAGATTTATTTTGTTTGTAAGAATTTCCGACAGAAAAAAACGTCTGCCAAGTTGGGTGGGCAGTATAACTTCCTCAAGCGAGCGAAGCGAGCAGCATTCCCTACATAAGTTAAACCTACCCTTAGAGATCTACCGTTTGCGAGCGAAGCGAGCAACATCCCCTACATGTTTCATTTGTAATCGACCCCGCCGCCCATTTCACAACGGAAGGGACTCAACTTCTACGGAATACCTTGCGAGCAGGCCAACGCACGCGCGCGTATAAGGATGGAATTTTCCCTTTCGAGCGCCATTTCAACAGAATAAATACGGGTTTGTCCTACACATATACAGCAATGCCTTGCGAGTGAAGCGAGCAACATTCCCTACATGCCACACTTTGCGAGCGAAGCGAGCAATATACTCTACATGCCATACTTTGCGAGCAAAGCGAGCAATATTCCCAACATGCCATACTTTGCGAGCGAAGCGAGCAATATTCCCTACAGGCCACAGTTTGCGAGCGAAGCGAGCAATATAACGGGGGGTCCGGGGGGCTTGCCCCCCGGCTGGACGTGGAGGCGAGCGTAGCGAGCCGGAGCAGCTAATAAAGTAATGTTCTGTAGTAGGTATTTTTTATCAAAATTTCAAGAAGTACCTATCTTTATATATAATTCCGAACGGTCTTTGAAATTGTGAAGAACTTTGCAGTCCGATTTTAGTGTTAAGGGCCGATTACACGAGCAACAAAAGTTGCGCAACTCCAAAAAAATTGCACTAGAAAAGTTGTACACAACACGAAGCAATAAAATTGCCTCGTGTTGCGTCAAGATGTTGCAAGGAATTAATTGCACTGTGTTGCACCAAAAAGTTGAGCTATAGAAATTGCTCAATTTTTTCGTTTACACGGGCGACAGCAGTTCCCGCCATGGACGGTGAAGAGGTGGTCGTCGCTGCTGCTGTGGTCGTCGTCGCTGCTGCTGCCAACCAAAGGAAAAAGAGGGGAATTTGGCAGCGCCAGTTTCTGAGCCAGAGAGAATGTGGGTTGGCTCTCACCTCTGAAATTCTTTCACGTCAATATTTGCTCATAAGGCCATGCTGCACAAATAAACTCCTATCTTTGCTACGTTAAAATTCTCTCATGGGGCAATGCTGCACCCCACCAGTGCAGTTTCACGTCAATATTTGCTCATAAGGCCATGCTGCACATATAAACTCCTATCTTTCCTACGTTAAAATTCTCTCATGAGGCAATGCTGAACCCCACCAGTGCAGTTTCACGTCAATATTTGCTCATAAGGCCATGCTGCACACATAAACTCCTATCTTTCCTATGTTAAAATTCTCTCATGAGGCACTGCTGCACCCCATCAGTGCAGTTTCACGTCAGTATTCGCTCATAAGGCCATGCTGCACCCCATCAGTGCAGTTTCACGTCAATATTTGCTCATAAGGCCATGCTGCACAAATAAACTCCTATCTTTCCTACGTTAAAATTCTCTCATGAGGCAATGCTGCACCCCATCAGTGCAGTTTCACGTCAATATTTGCTCATAAGGCCATACTGCACAAATAAACTCTCAATGTGATTGGCTGTTTCGTTCCCTCTCCCGACCCAAGGCCGAAAAATTGCCGCAATAGTGCAATAATTTTCCAAACCCCTTGGACTTCATTTCAACACGATGCAACAGTTGCCGAGAGGGCTCGTGGGCCTGAAATGTTGTACAACTCCCGTCAATTAATTGCGTGCAATCTTCGGCAATTTTTTCGAGGAGAGAATAGTTGTCCAACTTTTTTGAAATAGTTGTGCAATACTTTTTTCTGCAATTATTGCCGGAAAAAATCGCTCGTGTAAACGGGCCTTTAGACTGCTCATTCGAATCAGCACGGCCCCAAGTTTATTGCAAAAGTGTCGCCGTTCGTCTCTATACCCGCCTTGATCGTGTTCTAGGCGGTCCTTATCAACGAGAGTTGTTTATTAAGCTGTGGCGGTAACAACAGTTGCCATCAATTCACGGTAAGTAAGAAACGTAGTGTAGTTACTAACATCTAGGAGAGTTATTTCTGAACGAAGAAATTGAAACTGAAGAACTCAGCGGACTTTATATTTTTTGTTGCAAAAGTGTCGGTAAGTAAGAAACGTAGTGATGGGGTCTTTTCTGATCAGCTGAGTGAGCTAAATTCTTTCCTGTTCACTGTAGGAAGTTGAAATTTGATAGGTAGACTCTCTGGGACATTAAGAGACGAGTGAAGTGATGGGGTCATTTCTGATCAGCTGAGTGAGCTAAATCCTTTCCTGTTCACTGTAGGAAGTTGAAATTTGAAGTGATGGGGTCTTTTCTGATCAGCTGAGTGAGCTAAATCCTTTCCTGTTCACTGTAGGAAGTTGAAATTTGATAGGGAGACTCTCTAGATTAGGGTTTTCCAAGCCCTAATAGGCCTCTAGTTAGCTAATAAATAGCCAAAATGTATTTACTAGCAAATTAACATGTATCATGTTTTAGCCCTGGGGTCCTAGCGAATTTTGCGAGTCAATTTTTTTCCGCGCACGAAATTAATTACAGTGATTTCCGCCTACAACCGAGTCGTTGCTAGGGAAATGGTACTTCGTCGTTTTTCATCCCACAAAATTTGTTGACCATTCGTTCGAAAGCTCTCGATTTATCCAACAATATTATGTTAACTACGGCGAAGTGCGTGTCCAACAAACTGAGTTATGAGCATGGTTATATAAATAATTGTTTACACACAGGTGATCATTCTCAATAATTGATATTGTGAACATGATTGCAACCGCTTGTTAATTTCTGATGTTTTCATAGAATTTCGAATCAATATCGAGGAGAAAACATGATACATGGTTGAAATTTTTGGTTCTAGAACAGAAATTTTTGCTATATGATCACATACCTAGGCTTATTATTGGAAATAATAAACCAAAAGCGTTAAACTCTAGGCTTCGTTTCAGAATGCCTTTAGTCGGATTTCAATGTAGGACATTTTCGAAAATCTTGATTTTAAAATTGTTGGAGCCATTGAATAAAAATGAATAACTTGAAAAATAAGCGGTTTTTGAAAAACAATATGGTTTAGTTTAATAGAAGTTTTGTTGGTGCTATTACCTATATAACATGAAAACATACATATAAAAAGTTCTAAAATTCAAGCATCGCTTTGGACTGCTCCAAAACGGAATTCAAGGCAGTATATTTTCGAAACTGTAATGTTCTTATTTTGATACCGCCCCCTAATTTTTAAAAACCATAATTAATTATTGTAGGATGGGTTGGGTGTGAGAGAATGATTTCAGGCTTCTCTGATGATCACAGGTGTCTGGAAGGTAATGAAGATTTTCTCACGAACACGATCTGCCATATTGACCGGGAATCGTCAAAAATATCCCCAGGAAATAGAAAAACTTTACCCCAAAATCGCACCTGTTCCTAAACATGATTTTTTCATGAATCCGTCTGTTTCTATACGAATAAATCCCTGAATTATGTTAAAATTTCTAAAATTTCAACGATTTACATCCAGTGCCTTTTTCTTGTTTGTAAAACAGAACCTTGTGATTGAATTCCCACTTTCTGAACTTCTGAGAGAATATTTCTAGACATTCTCGACCCTACCGAACTCGTTATTTAGAATTTTTGAATAATATCCGCTTTTTAAGCAAAGCGAGTCTGAGTAAATATTTTGTGGTTCTGCTCATATATAATGGCAAAATTAATACTTCACAATATGTTATTAAAAAGAGAATTTTCCTGGCTGCAATTTCCACTATTTTTGAGCCAAAAAATGTTGTGTCTTGTTCGAAATATCCCAGTTTGAGCCACGAAGAAAAATGTTCTCTATGCTTATTCAACCACGAAATTTATATTTACGGACTCAGGAAAAAATCACGTTTAGGAATAGGTACGATTTAGGGGTATGGTTTTTCTATTTCCTAGAGATGTTTTTTACGATTCCCCGTCAATATAGCAGATCGTGTTCGTGAGAAAACCTTCATTGCCTTCCAAACACCTGTGTTATGTCGTTTATTGTAGTCCAACCTACACGAAGGACAAGGCAACATACCATAACCATTATGAATTACTGCATCGAGGGAAGCAGTGACGAGGGGTATGGGAAAATGGGGTAATATCGCCACCTTAAGCATATTTGTCTATCACAGCCCGGGTTTGCACTTAGAAGCTTCAGATTTTGAAGCAAATTATTAAAAAAAAAAAAAAAACGGACGGTAGACCTACGGTTCTACAGTCAGATAATTTAATAATGATTAATTACACATTATTAGTTTATTATGGTAACCTCCTTAGCAATATTAGTTTATAACTGAGCGTAATAAATCAGCTTTCCTTGACACTAAAGAGGCTTAGGGATTATGAGATGCTGTGATAAAATGAGAGCATTCCAAAAAGTGGCTAACGATTTTCCTGCTATGAAAACTAAGGGAGTTACACTTCCCTAGTAACGCATTGGTTGTACGTGAAAATCAATAGAAATCCCCACCGTGACGTGACGCTCGTGACGTGACGAAAACAAATGGAAACGTCCTGGTAATCATTATTAAATGATAAAAAAAAAACACCTCCAGTGGTGAATCACAACGTTTTTGCTGATTTTGTATCAGTAAACAGCAATTTACGAAACCTTTGTAAATGGCGGTATTACCACAGGTAGCTGGCGAAATACCGCTTTTGAGTTAGGGTAATATCGCCATATTAAAACAAGGTGGAAATGATTAGTCTCATTAGAACATCTGAATAATGTTTTATTGAATTTCAAAAACTCTTCCTGGGGAGCTTCTCACCATATTGAGAACTTAGTTGTCAAGTTGAGGATTCACTAAAGGTTGTCAAACAATTTCCACGTCAAAATAGTAAAATGTGCTTGTGCTTTGTGCTTCAAAAACTGTGAACTCGCATATCTTTGATTTAAAAAAAATTAATGACCGCAAACCAACTTTTCCAACATTACTGCTGATCTAAAGGTGACGATATTTGGCTACAAGATTTGTCATTCAGGTGGTTAAACAATTATATGGGGTGGCGGTATTCCTCGACATGGCGGTATTACCCCACTCTCCCCTACATCAACCCCGTACAACACCATCTTCAACGCTAGTCTACATGGGTCATACCTGCTAAAGTTAAATTATTTACGTATACACCGTTGGATATATTCTCTCAAGTGGTAATTTATTAGCAACCAAACATGAGCATATAAACACTATTCAACTATAGAAACATTAAAGAAACAAATCACATAACATGTTGGAGGAACACCCCCACTTAACATGTTATCACTGATAACATTTCATTTATTAGCAACCAAACGTGTGCATATAAACACTATTCAACTATAGAAACTATAGAAGACCTTTGGTCAGGATATCAGCTTCGTTATCTTCTGAAGGACAATACTGTAAAATTATATCTCCCATTTGAATAAGGTCCATCAAATAATCCGGTGAATATCCATATGTTTGGTTCGGTTGCTGAATTTTTCATTCTCCACATACGTCATACAGCTCTGGTTGTCCTCGTATATTATCGTTGGGGAATTCTGTGGACAACCGTGTATTCCAGTAGGGACCTGAGCCAAACAGCTTCTTGACCTGCGTTTGATGCTGCTGAAAATTCCGCTTCAGCTGATGAGAGCGCTGCGGACCCCTGTTTCTTGCAGCTTCGAGAAATGCAGATACTACCAAGTTTGAACATATAACCACTGATTGATTTCCGGTCACCTGGATCTCCTCCCCAATCAGCATCCACATAGCCTTCCAAAGAGAGATCGCTTCCAGCAACCAACTTCAGTCGGGCGTAGACGTTTATGCTCCCAGCGGTCAAAACTCTGCTCGCGGGAAAGACTATCTCCTCCCGAACGAAACGGCGGGCTGGACGATATGATCCCAAACCTCTGCACGCGTAGCAACTGTTATGCTCCCAGCAAGTGATCTCTGCTCGGAGATAACATCTTCTCGGGAGTTTCTCGATTGCAAGGATGACACTGACATTGGGCGATGGCTTCATTGGGCATTCGGCTTGCATACCTGCATGAGACATATATTGCAGATGACTCGACCTACCCTCCAACAATGGGCGTCTAAAACTGCTGACGTTGACATTGACGTTGCACGACTAATGCAATGCATGCGAGTCCTTGCACTCAACATTTAATAAAGACTTATATACACCACATCCCGACCTCCTTACATTTTTTGAGGAGCTATTGTCCGTTCAAGCCGATGTTTACCCAAAACTAAATTCAGTCGGCGAACCACACCTACCAAGACCTGCCATTCAAAAACAGCAAGAATATGTAAACAAATGGATTAACAAGCTCAACTCAAATGAAACTACGCTTTACAAATTCGTCAGAGTCATTTCTTACAAACTTCGCCCTCATTTATAGTTATTTTTGTTTGTTTCTTGATTGGCTTTTCGTTCCTAATTAACGGTCGATTGTGGTTTTTGTTTTGGCATTATTGACACAGGTTTACGCAACGTATATACCTAAGTACTTTGTTTGTTTCTTGATTGGCTTTTTGTTCCTTATTGACGGTTGATTGTGGTTTTTGTTTTGGCATTATTGACACAGGTTTACGCCCCGTATATACCTAAGTACTTAGCATTAAATTATTGCACGATCACATAATTTACTTATTTCCTTCCATCAGCCTACCGACCATTTGGGGAGAAAATAGTCTACCTGGACCGGGAGGATGCTGGGATCATAACGACCTGACGGACGCCTCAGTCTTGCCTCTTTTGTTTCTTTTAAATATTTTATCACCCGCTTCATAGCATTCAAGAAAGTAATCACATAACATATTTGAGGAACTCTCTTCAACAATACCAAGATGAACAAGGAGGACTCCTCCATTCATAAATATTTAACAACTCACCTCTCACAAACTATGCTCAGATGAGGCCATACATTGGCGAAAGCGCTTAGCACAATACAATAAACGACATAATCAGAGCAGCCTGAAACCTCTCACCCTCCACCAACCCAACCTACACTAAGGACAAGGTAACACACCATAACCATTATAATTAATTATTGTTAATCATACTGGGGATGTTTCAAATGACAATAGCTAAAAACAGGGAGTTTTGAAGAGTCCAAATCGTATTTTCAAAATGAGTAAGTGATGTTTTGAATGTGAGAAATCTCATGTTGAGATTGGGTGGCACTAGTAAAGAACACCCGCAGTTACTGTATTTCTAACGCGGGTTTTACAGCCACAATAGCTCCGTTGGGTTCGTTATCGCTTGTGAACAATAGTCCGTCGTTCTCATAAAATTGGTAATGAACTATTATTGAATTGTATTCCCCTGCTGACTGAGTGTGCTTGAGGAGAGCCTTTGTGGATTTTAAATGCTTTGTTGACATTCCTAACGTCACCTGACTAAATAATAATACACTGCTGTGAAAAGTTAAGGGATCACTGTTGAAAAAAACTCAGTTTCGGATTCGTGGTGGCCAAATCGTAAAATGCCCGTCCACAGAGACAAAGTCTCTCTTGTCGGTAAATAGACATTCAGAAAAAGAGTTAACGACAAATTCCAGCTCAATAGAATGGTCCAGTCTGAAGTAAACCAAGAACACACTTTGTATAAAAATCGATTTTCGCTTCTTTAAACAAATGGTCGCTCAATTTGTGTCTTTCACGGGCTTATAAAAAAAACAGGTGATCTAAAGACCACACGGGAGAAGTGTAAACTTGTAATGCGATTTTCTGCTAAATATAATAAATATAAAATATATTATGGAAATTATTTTGGTTGCCGAAAAAATCTTGTAAAGACCAATTTCAAAGTATACAAAATTTTTATTCAAACATTATTAAACTTTTCCTACACATAAACTAGTCACACCATTGTTTCTATATTTTCTGTTTACATTATTATTTCATTCTTTATTCATTAACCGTCAACAATAGTTTTATCATTATTACAATCATCTGAAGACTCTAGAAAAGAAATTATTGGCTCATGGTAACTGAAATAAGAGATGAATGTTCTTGACTCAATTTTGTGTAGGTAATTTTCTGTTATGGTGCGCGTCTACAACGGCCCCAGCAACGGCTTGGTTGTACGTGAAAATCAAAAGAAAAAACAGCGTGACGGTAAAATCGTATTCACACTCCGCTGGTTTTAGAGGAACAATTTAGAGCCAATTTTATTTTGGCAGGATTTAGAGCCAAAAATTCACCGAAAAAAGTAAGCGATTTTTGAAAAATTGTGTTCAAAATTAAGGGATCACTGGTTTTTTATTGAGGTTTGAGGCTTGAGCTGAGCTGGAGGCCTGAAATTTGGTTGCTAAGAGATAACTGTCACAAAAAAACATTTAAAAAAACGACTGTTCTCAGACGATTTAAGTTCGAGAGGACGTGACAGAGAAGACCGATTCACACTAAAGTCCTCAAAAGAAAATCATACCTATACATTTTCTATTGACACGATCTCCCTCTTCCTATTAATCCCAACTTCTCAGGCCTATATTATATGCTGACGATCTTGTCTATTCAGCAAGTGATACTGATTCCGAAGTTGTAGCCAGCAGACTGCAGGTATTCATTGATGAATTAGGTCAATGGTGTAACCGATGGCGGCTAAAGATAAACCAAGTCATGTACTGTCTCCTTTACATACAAAAGGCAATACAACTGATGTACCTCTTACTTTTATGGGTCATGCAATACCAATAGCAGAATCTCACAAATATTTAGGAGTAACACTTGACAGAAGTATTACCTTTGCTCAACATATTAAGGATCTACTGAAGAGCTGCACATCAAGAACGTCCCAGTTGAAGTACCTGCTACGAAATCCAGTTATGTCAATTGAAAATAAACTATTGATTTATAAAGTATTTATCAGGCCCCTTCGGAATTATTCTCTTCTTATATGGGGAACCTGTTCCGATTCTCAATATCGACGGCTGGAGCAGCAGCAAATTCGGGTATTGCAAAGAGAAATTGTACAAGCTCCGCCATACGTAAGGAACACGACAGTCTACCACGACTTTGATCTCGAGACTTCACAGGAATGTCGTGAGATGCGACGATTTGTTGTTAATAATATTGAGCACTTCAACAACCTTGTATTTGAAGGGTGTCTTCAACCACAAGACCCAAGGCTCCAAAGACCTCGCCATATCCTGGACATTATCGATATGTAACGACGTACGTGTAACATTATTGAGTTAAATATAAAATATCGTTCAAGTATCTTTTCCATGTTAGAAGGTACTTTGTTTTGTGAAGTTGAATCAGTGTGATAATCTGTCAATGAGGTATATTTATTTTAAAGAAATGGTCTCAATAAAATATTTGACAAAAAAACTAGATTAGAGTTTTTTAAAAAGGCTTTAAGCAATTACTTTCAAAACGAAAACAACTTGTATTATCATTGGTACAAATAAATAATATTCATATGATAAATTATATAAAACTTTTAATATAAACATGAGTACAAAGAACCAAAAGCTCAATGCAAATATTCGAAAAAGCCGTCCTTTCGACAAGATTACAATATTGCAGTAATAATTAATCTTATTTTTTACGATGCCCGATGTCGCGTCCATTCCTCATGGACGGATTATAATGGAGTTCTGCTTCATCGTATTTTTTCATTGCCCTGATTGAAATGCCGCAGAACGTTTGAAATGGGATAGGTGTACCATTTCATGCTTGAAAAATTATCAGCACCATTTTGTCATTGAGATTTGACCCTCAGTCAATGACAGGATGGTGCGGATAAATTTTAAACAAGAAATAGTATGTATAATTTCAAACGTTCCTCTCAAACTTTGATCGTCTGAAAACACAGTCCTTTTATTAAATATTTTATTTATGTTTTTTGTGACAGTTGTAATAAACGGAATTTAGTGAAGAAACGTTGTCTGTTCCCCACGAAAAATAAAGAGTTACAATGTTAAATCGATTTCGACGGTTAGGCCATCATCAGTAACAAACAATAACTGTGCACACTTCAGAAAAGACGCAGCTTATATAGTCACAGGTGAAAGGGAGATTGAATCCCATTGGTCGAGAGAAAGGAAAAGGGGCGGGCCTTGCGGATCTCCGCAACCAATTAAGTCTATTTAACCATTTTAACCTATAATATTATAGGTTGAATAGTATGTGATTCATGCTGGAATGGTTGGTTTTATTACTGTAGGTTCGTTCGGCCAACGATTTCAAACCTGTTCTGGACGGAACCACGTTCTGAAAAGGGAGGGGATACCTAGGATTGGTTTGGAACTGCACTTAGCCGAATGGTCTCAGGGTCGTTCAGAACTGTAACCTTAACAGAAACCTACCTTCATGAATAACCTTCGTTTCGTTTGTTGAAGTCTTGAAGGTGTCCTATCGACTACCTGGATATTTTCATAGTTTTTATACGATATTTGGATAAATTTTATATGATATTGATGTTTACAGTTACTCCTACTTAGATATTTGTTCTTTTCGGTCATAGTTTTTTGTTAATCGTTATTTTTCAAAGTGAGATATGTAAACAAACTACCTGACAAAAATACCTGCATTTGAACCGGTACCTGTGATTGACCTAACAACTCGTCTATTCAATGTTTTGTTGAGTGAAATATATTATAAAATGCGTCTTATTTCAATCGTTTCTTATAAAATCTCTATCCTTCAACGCCTCATTATCATCACACGAAAGTATGTCCAAATAGCAGCCCATCTGTGCAAAGACGTTTTCATTTTATACACATTTATTCTTATTTTTTAGGTCATATTAATGGACATTTTCCTTCACATTATGAGGTTACATTGGGGTATTAATCCGAGCTCTGGTGATTCACGTAGATGCCTAAGTACCTACCTATTTCATCAGTTCAGGCTGGATAAATAACCTACTACAAATGGTCAATTTTCTCCGCCTATTTTATTCCATCACCTGAAAGATCTTGAAGAAAGCTGTCTAAAACAGGTCAATATAGAAGGTATAGGATGGTTGAAAGTGGCCAAAACAGGGGTGTAAGGTCACGAACGGTCATCCTACTGACGGTCACGAACTGTAACAAATCAACTCATCGAGTCTTGATCAATTCATCAGATAACTCGAATTCATCAGAGTTGAAGATATTACTCAAAAGCTGTAAAACATTTGGTGTTTCCAATGAACAAACTACGTTCCTTTTATAGAATTATTTTATTGAGTATAATATTCAATTCCAATATTCAAATCGGTGGCATAGGTGCCACACACATCGCACACAACTATTCAGAACTTCGGTCACGAATTTAAAACGAATCGACCTGGTCAAAACTGATGGGGTTGTCATCATTACCGCGGTGGAGCATTCATTACAATAGCTGTGGTAAAATAACTAGATAGTAAAAAGTTTTGATCAAGTCTATCAAGTTGATCAAAACTATCTGAAGAGAAAAGATGAGATGATAAGCGGGTTAGATGAGAGATTCCTCAACTGCGCATGTGCGAACTGCCAGTTCTAAAGAAATCCCAGAACTGGTTGAACTGATTTTGAACGGTAATGAACACCTAAACGAACAGCAGGCTACGCGTTCCAAACGAGTTCTGTGACTAAACGAACGCCCAAAAGGGGGCGTTGTCTGTCCCGAACCGTTCAGAACTCTTGGCCGAACGAACCTCATATTCGTCGTGTTTATGCACACCAAATTGTTTTCAACTTCTATATATGTAACTCATAATGTTTGTTTCCATATCACGTCACGAACTTTCTGAAAACCACCCAGGAACCTTCTAAATTAGGAATAATGACTCCGGTAAACAACATCAACACTCAACCGATCTCCATTTTGGATTTTGAACAACACAAATCGGTTGAAAGAAAATAAAACGATTTCCCACAATTTCTAGCCAATCAAAAGTAGCCACTGGGTACTTGATCTCTAGCTCAACCATGCATGGTTGTGATTTCCCATATGCGGTGTCGCACCTTCGTTGTCCACACCTTTTCATTACTCGACCTCATGATTCCATGCTCATTGTTTCCACTCTCTCAGCAGTGATCATTATATATATATATATATATATATATATATATATATATATATATATATATATATATATATATATATATATATATATATATATATATATATATATATATATATATATAATTATATATATATATATATATATATATATATATATATATATATATAGCTCAACCATCCATGGTTGTGGCTTCCGATATTCGATGTCTCACCATCGATTGTCCACACCTTTTCATTACTCGACCTCATGATTCCATGCTCATTGTTTCCACTCTCTCAGCAGTGATCATTATATATATATATATATATATATATATATATATATATATATATATATATATAGAGTTATATATATTAGGGTGCATAAAAAAAAATAAATCAAAAAAGTGCCCCCCCTGAAAAATTTTCTTTTTTTCTGGAGAATAAGAGAGTATTTTTTTTTTTTTTTTTTTTTTTTGACAACGGTAAGGTCTGCCACCATAACCTGAAAATACATAAAATTGTCAAATTTGTGGGAATAATCAGAATGATGTGTAGTTTTTTGGTAAACATGTCAGAAAATGGTAAAGTAAGAATACCGGTGATAATCTGAATGAAAATTTGTCGAACCTCACCTGAAAATACATTACCCCGCCGGCGTACATTACTGCGTGACCTACGCAATCGAAAAGCGTCACTCTCATTGCTGCTTATACTGCACAAATCCGACTCGCTCATATCTAATTATTATAGTTAAATAGTAGTTGACACTCGTATAACTAATGTTCACTTCAACAACGGAGAAATCTCGACAAAGATTATCGCCAACAAACAGAAGGATATGCAATAACTTCCCGAAGATCCAAAACTTAAAAAAATATCATATCGAATTTATGAACTGTACAGCTGGGATTATGTATTTTGAGGTTATGGTATGAGGTGAAATTCGACACATTTTTGTCCACATTATCGGCATTCTCACATGATAATTTTGTGATATGCGTACCAAAAAACTACACATCATTCTGAAGATTTCCTCAAATTTGACAATTTTATGTCATAGGAATTAAAGTTTCCAAGTAGAATTTGCTTTCCATATATTTCATAAATGCAGCCATTAAATGTAAACATGAACAGTAAATTAATAATGATTACAATGCATCTGGGTCTTTACCGGTGGTGTATAAGGTATTACTGTTGTCGCCACCAGTTGAATCTATGAAGATCTTCCATCTGTTCACTGCGAACCCTGTTCTGCTCGTTACCCCTCCGTTCATTTGGATTCCTTCTGTTCGGGTTCCTCCGATTACCTGGAGAGAGAGAGGAAAAGCTTGTTTTATTTGAATTAAGTTACATGGCAATATTTTAATGCAAAATGAATGAAGCTTATACTGCTTAATCTCAGATTGTCGCAGCGAGCTTGCACGACCTCACGTCCCGTATTTTATTTTTTTATTTTTTTTTTTTTTTCAGTATTTAACAGCTAATAAAGAATTCAATAACAATTCAGGCACATTTAACAGTACAACAATTTACACATATAATTCTTATGAAAAAGTCTAAGAAGTAAGTTAATTTTAACATGCCAAGTTCAACCAACAATTATACATTAATTTCTATGAGGATATTTTCCCCATCCTTTTCAATACCCTAATTTGCAATTTTATAACAATATTTAAATTCAACAACCACAAAATATATATCTACATTATCTTCTATATATTCACATAATCTAATTTTCATCCGAATACTTGAATTCTTCCACCAACAATTTTCTATATCTTGCTGATATTTTTATAAATTTAACTAGACCTTGCAACTTCTCATTTCCGTTCAGTATGGAGATCAAATCCTGCATTGTTAGCTTAGACCAGGGGTGCTCAAACTTGAACTGCTGGCGATCTACCTCAATATTTTTAGACTACTTACGATCGACTCTGAGAGGGCAAGTATGTGTGATGCAGGGTTGTCGTACATACACGATACACCTTACCTACCTAGGTAGGGTGTACCGTAGCATATATAGATATTAGCTTTCCGCACAATTTACATTATTTTAGTCAAGGTTTGGGTTAGGTTTACTTAAGTTCTTCTCTACAATATCAATGAAAAAACTCCTAGTTATTCAAAATTGCGAGTTTATTCGTTGTTACAAAACAAAAGAGTTACATATGGTGTTAAACTCAACTAAGGAGTGAATTTGGATGTTGAAGCGTGGCACTGCATGTCCTCAGCATACTTTTCATAAGATGGTGCGTAACCACTGAGTGCCAATCGCAAGCATGATGACATATGATCGTCAGTTAGTCGATTGCGATATTTTGACTTAATTATCTTCATTTCAGAAAATGCAGACTCGCACAAGTAAGTTGACCCAAACATTGCCGTCAGTTGAAGGGCGATTTGCCTTAGATTCGGATATTTATCTTCAGATATAAAACACCAGAAATTTGTATCAGATGCTGTAGCTTTGAGATGTATATCTGATATAATCTGCACCAACTCATTTTCAACAGAACATGAGTTCATATTAAACTGACTTGCGAAACGTAATAAATTTTGTAGTTTAGTTACCTACTTATTAAAAAAATTTTTCTTCTCGAGATCTACTCAAAAAGCACTCGCAATCGACCACTTCAGTAGCTAATTCCTCAATGTTTTTACATGAAAAAGGATAACTCATAAGTTATGCTATATTTGCCAATTTACTGCAATCATAAAAACGCATTTCTAATTGTCCCAAAATATTTGATAATTCAGCCTCATACGTATCATAATTCAACTGAGGAATCCTTGCTTTCATAGACGGAAAATGTTTCAGATCCTTTCTTTTCAGTTGATCTATCATAAGTTGCAATTTACTTTTGAATGCGTTTACTGCGCTAATCATCTCAATAATAGTTTTTCCTTTACCATGAAGTTTCCAAGTTAATGGTGTTTAAGTGCATTGTGATGTCAGTCAAAAATGCCAAATCAGTCAGCCAATTTTCGTTTTTCAACATCTCAGTGTCATCGCCTCTTTCGTCTAGAAAAGTTGTTATTTCGGGCAATAATTCTTGAAACCTTTCTAGGAATTTTCCGCTACTCAACCACCTGACGTCCGTGTGAAGAACTAAATCAGTGTGTTCAGCTGGCTCCCTATCCTCCAACTGCAACTTAAAGAGCCGCCGTTGCAAGCTACGTGCACGGATGGAATTCACAATTTTTGTTGCAATGCCCATAATTTCCTCCGTGTTTAAAACTTTTGAACACAAAACTTGTTGATGTATAATGCAATGGAATGAAAAAAATGAAGGGAATTCTTTATTAGCTCGACACAATGCCACAAAACCGTTCTTGTTTCCAGTCATTGCTGGTGCTCCATCGGTTGTAATGCACACTAATTTATATATTGGTAGCTTGTAGTTTTTTACAAAATTGATGAAAACGTCATATATATCTTCGCCACGGGTCTTCCCCTTCAGAGGAATGATTGTCAAAAATAATAAAGCCGCCTTTTGCCGCAAGCAGTGTTATTACGTAATAAATTTTTGTAGTTTAGTTACCTACTTATTAAAAATTTTTTTCTTCTCGAGATCTACTCAAAAAGCACTCGCGATCGACTGGTCGATCGCGATCGACCGTTTGAGCACCCCTGGCTTAGACTTTCCTAAGTACCTTACTCTAAACTCACCTAATATTACCGATTACCTGGATTTCTTTGGCTTTCCGGATCCCTTTGACCTGCTGGGTTTCTCTGGCCTTCGGGGTTGCGTCCACCAGCAATGGGTCCAAGCACTCCAAACTGCTCCGCCATATTCATGTGAACAGTTTCCAACTGGAAGACCGGGGGCCGCCCGTTCCCAGAGTTCGTCACTAACACCAGATGTGATGCTGGCGCGGGGTCACGCTCGTAATCGACGCCTGGCAAAGGGTGGTTTCTCAGCATTATGGTTTCATCCGTCCCATCAGTCGTCCCTTCAGCTAAACTCCATCCCTATCAAATAGATCAATGCAGACATAAGAATCAATTTATTCGTTTTTAAATTGAGAAAAATAGTGGGGGAAGGAAATATTGTTGGGTGAGGGAAATACTGCATGACACTGGGTACACAACATGCCCCACTGTGCACACCTTTACTAAGCTGAATTAGAACTAACTTCAACTGGCTACATATTTATGATTATCAGTAATTGAAATTGAGACGGTGAGGAAAGGATTTCAAAAAACGTGAGAATAGAGTAAGGGGGAACGTAGTTAGAATTCAGCTCGGAATCGAACATTTTAAAATGTACGCACAAAATTATGCAGAAAATGTAGGTACTCAAATTTCATTAAGATTTGCTGACAAATCTATTAAAAAACTGCCAAAAAGAGCTAAAATTTCCGAATCTTCTTTGAATTGCAGAATATTATTTTTCGCTAAAGAGTTTCGCTGCCTTAAAATTAGTAGTTAACTGTATTATGCTTCGTTAACTAAGTTATAAGCACTCAAAATGCTAGAATTTCAAAACAGTTCAACAAATTCCAAAACAATGTACTATACTAAAACAGTATGTAGCTACTTACATACTACCTACCTACTTACCCACCTCATGTAGCCTACTACTTTCCGGTGGAGAGTTGAATTGAATTTGTAAAAGGTTGAATTGAATTTGTAAAAGGTTGAAATAAATCTGTAAAAGGTTGAATTAAATCTATAAATGCTATATCACCCTCATTCTATGTATCTATATAAATAAATTCATAATACAATATAATTTTAAAAAAAGTATGAATTTATTAGTAGTTTCACTCACCACCAAACTCAAGAAAACTGAGGTGAAGAACACAGAGCGTCTCATATTTCCCCGAACCGACTGTGTCACTATGTGATCCTTCGTTTCTTTTTATTTCATTTCGAAACAAATGAATATGGATTTCTGTCGGTATTTCTGGGTAATTTTACGTCAAAACAGTATCAGGTTGATGCGAATGTTTGAAAGATGAATTAGCATCATGTGGCAGATACCACTTCGTCATGGGCGTCGATTCGCCACGCCTGTCCAGTTGCGAACTGTACGAACGAGCTGGGCAGTTTGTCAAATTGTTCATTCTGTATTCCCTGTTGTTTTGTTTATGCTTAAACGAAATAGTCCTGGAGCCAAGGCCGAAAATAGGTAGAACATTCAGGAGAAGGCTAAATTTTGAAATTTAGTCCGCCCTGAGTGAGAAAATCGTTGTCTTCTATCCTATGAATACAAAATGGCGGCCTCATAAAGATAGCTTAATTTGCCCATTTTGATTTATTATTTCCAATAATAAGCCTATGTGATCGTATAGCAAAAAATTTTTATAACCCCCCCTCAAACTTTGTCACTTTACGTTTCAAGGTGCGTAGAATCCAAATTTGAAATGTCCGTCCGCCGTTCACCGTCCGCCGCCGCCGTCCGGGCCATAAAAGGCCTCAGAATTTACTTAAAAACCCGTTCTTTCGCACATAGACTCCATTTGGGGTCTAGTTGGTCCTAACGCTTAGCCATCCCGATCGCTTTACTCGCATAGATGCTATGGGCCAAAAACGGGCGAAAAAGTGTCTTTTTCGAGCTTTGAGTGTTAGACTGACGTGTTAAAACTCCAACCTGCTCAACCACAACTGCGCAAGCTAATATTCCACGGTTAGGATAACAATGGGCAGTAGGACTTCGCAACAGAACACTTTAGGACCAGATCATGCACGACCACAACTGCACGACCTAATAATTATTATTCTCATGCGTTAGGACAAAATTCACTCATCTCAAAATGCACAACTTTCAAATGAATTTTGATGGAAAAATATGAGTGATATGATAGTGTAAGCGTAATAGGGCGGTGAACCTCCGGTTGTGAGGTAACGAGGCCTAGGGAGTAGGTCCAGGGTGGCGTGGAAAACTTCCTACACTTGTATTGCTTTCGAATTTCATGTTCCTTCGCGGCATGAATATACGTTTTTTTCTAGGTCATATTTGTGTGTTAATACCAATGCTTTGCCTACGCATATTTAATAACGAATCCTCTCGACTTTTCGTACATACTTAGATAATGATATTATTAAGGCAATTATTATTTGAATAGATAGGAGCTCAAATCGAGAAATGTAAACATACGTATATAATTATAGAAGTATAGGTTGTGGCAACTCGAAATAGGACACGCCGAGGAGTCTGGACGGGCCTACGCAAGCCAACTAAAACTATGATCATACTCAATTGAAAAAATAATAAACCTTTGTGAAATAATTTGCAGCGTTTTTAGAGTTTAATGACGTTTGCTCTATCGTTTGTTATTGATGTTTTATGGCATTAAAAAATTTATTATTGTAATTATTATTATAAGTCAGACCAATATTGCCGCCACTAGGTGATTTTATAGGACAAAAGTCAAGACGGGGGGAGAAGAGGACTTGCCCAAAATTAGCCCGATTTTCAATTGTTTGTAATTCGTTTATTTTAAGAGATAATTCAGAGTTTTGGGATCGAATTGTTTTGTTTTTTATGCTCCACAACTTTGCTACATATAAACTATTCTGTAGAATGTATGGCTTAGGAATTATTATTAGAGAATAACTTTAAAATGGGCGAATTAAGCCATCTTTAGGAGACTGCCATTTGGTATTCCACCAATTTTGAGATGGTAGACACTTGAGATTTTGGCAGAGATTTTGAGATCTTCTCACTTAGAACGGACTAAATTTTCAAATTCTGATCTCAAATCTTCTCCTGATACCTACCTCTTTTCGGCCTTGGCTCCTATACCCCTTGGTATCCTTCCATCATAAGGCAAGACGATTAGGAGGCTTGATTGTTCGTCTGGACCCAGCTTGATCTGGTGGAACCGTTGAGTTGGTTTCTGATGTTGAATCCTCATTGACCGATAGTGGAAGACGAGTCTGGTTAAACTTATTCCGTCTAACTTTTCTCCCTTCGTTCAGCTGCACTTAATCACTCTTATGATCGTGAAGTACCATTTTTCCTTGTACTCGTACAATAGCTGAGGTCATATCGCGAACTCTATCATTCATTCAAGGTTCGAAACCAGGCGTTTCCTGTCTGGAACTGTGTTTTAGATCATAGAATGACTTCCCTTTAAGCAAATTTTCGAAGGAAACATGCGAGGCTTCACACTACTTTCCTTTCTTGTATCTATTTACATGGATGCTATCATGATGACATCTTAGAAAGATGGGGTTGTTATTCGATTGTTTGATTTTCAAGTAGGACTCCATTAGTCCAGTAGTTTCTTCAGCTGACTGTCAGTAAGAGACCGGTGAACATCGATTATATGACTTCCTATATTTACATTCCGGGCGAGTAGGAAAGCGATAATTGTCTTCTAACCATCCCTACAAATTGCAACAAACTCCTGGTTTTGGCAGAATATTAAACATGAATAGAGTAAATTCAACATTGAAAACACTTGCTCGCCTGATGTGTTGAAGTTCGAATCAATTTTCAAACATCAACATTTTCAAAATTTAATCTCAAATTTTCTGCTGAAATTACTAGCTGTTTTCGGCCCTGGCTTCAGGACTAAAATCTCACCCATACTAAATATGAAATACTAGCCAAATTATTATACTCATGCTGTCTTACGTGTAATTTGTATTGATATGAGTTATCATGTTATAATTCTATTAATTGTCGAATCAACTCCTGCAGTTTGGCAGACCTGTTTTGGGCACGCCATGTATACATTTGTGGTTAGAAGAAATTGTGAATCCACTAGTGTAAATATTAGGTACATTAGGATCAATATTGGTTAATATATAACATACCAAGAAAAACTTGTTTATTAAAAGGTTAATAAAAGTAAATTCAAGAAGTTATTGTGAAATTGTAGGTACATCTCTCAAGGCACTCATTACAGCCCTATTTACGAGGTTTACAGTTTACATGTTCTGGCCGAATATTTACAATTGGACGGAAGGCTGATGAATGACTTTCGCACCTTAATTAATCTAATAAAATAACTGAATGCGTATTATTTAAAAACTATTCATTACTTACGTTTTCCAAATTAGAAAATGTCAATATACAAAATACATAGTTACCAATCACTGACTGTAATTTCAGAATCAGTGGTAGGTACCTATTTCCGGAAACTCAACCAGACCAACGCCTGGTAACTATTACCAAACAATTTGTCATGAAATAATCAAGAAAATCGTTCTTCATTCGTTGGAAAGCTCTCGATTCATCCCGAATTTCTTTCGTACTTGTTCTTCTATTTATGTAGCAGTTTTGTATTTATTTATGTTCTAAATGGATATAGTAAACCGCTTGTTTCGTTGTCAATTGGTTGAGAAATTAATCTTGGTTATAGTAATTATAGACGCGCACCATAACAAAATCAACGATAAGGTTGTATTCGATAATCATCAGAAACGCTTGCATACTAGTCTGCAACACATTGGGACATTTTATGCCTTTAGTTGCAGACTCGTATGTGTTGCAGACTCGTATGCAAGCTCTAAGAGCCACTCAGCTGATCCGGACCCTGGGCATCGTCAAGTAAATGTCCTAAAGAGGCTACATACGAAATTATAGCTTCCTAGAGTGTAAAGCATATGAATTACCTGTTAAAAAAAGTCCAGTCATGCAGCATGACCCCATGAGCGAATTTTTGAAGAAATCTTCAATTATATAGATTTTTGACTGATTTTTCAACTTTGAAATTTTTGAAAACTTGATACATATTCTTATAGGAAATCTTACGCTGATTCCGAATATACCACATGTTAGTATGCTGAAAAAATTATTTCGCACAACAAATCGCAAAAAACAGGCTATTTTGAAATTGTTGACTACATTTTTGAAAATTTCAACCCGAAGATGTAATCCGATCATGCTGGCCAACGAACTTGAACTTTCGTTTTGTGTCCTTAACATTTTAAAATTTGTTTGAAGTTTCTAGCACAATTCTACGGACAGTTATCGTCTGGAATGACACAAACATATACCTATACATACATACATACATACATAAAAAAATGCGTTAAACTTCAGAATATGATTCAGAATAGCCTGAAACGGATTTCTGCATAAAATTTTTTCAAAAATTCGCTAATGATTTAACTACCTCTTTACAAATCAAACGGTTCTCGCAATATTCGGATCACCTGCTATGAATCAAATCATCGAAACACCAGCTCAATGAAATCATCAGAAATTAGCAAGCGGTTGCTATCATGTTCACGATATCAATTATTGAGGATGATCACCCGAGTGTAAACAATTATTCATATAACCATGCTCATAACTCAGCTTTTTGGCCACGTACTTCGCAGTATTTAACATAATATGGTTGGATAAATCGAGAGCTTTCGAACGAATGGTCAACGAATTTTGTGGGATGAAAAACGACGAAGTACCATTTCCGTAGCAACGACTCGGTTGTAAGCGGAAATCATCAGATAACCAACCGTAACGCTTTTTGTTAACCCTTTTTTCGTTTATGTGCCAAAGTAAAGGCATAAAATGTCAAAAAGTTGTCAAGTTAGATTTTGAAATTGGAAAATGTCTTAGGAAACATAGAATGATTTACTTGGGTGATATTTATAAAACTTCTCAATTTCATTTCGATAACTATTCATTCATCATTTAAATACTAAATTGAAGGTTATCATACCTATCCGCTAAAACCATTGTATTGTTGGGTTGTATTCCAAATATTATCGATAAAACTAGATACTTCGAAGCCCATTCATTTATATTCGTTTCAGTAAACGAACCGTTAGTGTGTGCTCATTAGTTTTTTCTAATTGTTGCAGAAGATTTGAAACAATTCTGGGTGCAAGATCAACACTTTTGGTCTCACGTGGAAAACTCAAAGTGGCTCCAGTATGTATCCAATGCATTGAAGAAGTCACTGAAGGCATCTCAACGGCTGTATGACGATCAAACCGTTGTTTTGCAAGGTAATTACATGTATACGATTTTATTAAACTTCGCATTCCCACCATTACTCAATTAAATAATTAATAGGTAGTTAATAACCTCTTCTCGTTTATTCTACTTTACAAACAGCCCAAATCACTAAAGAAAAGTTATTTAAATAGGTTGTTCTGAAACTTCCCCCAATAGGGTGGAGGCACCGATAGTAGCCACCCCTGCCAGTAGTAGCCACCCATGAACTTTAGATTTGAAAAATGAGGATTTGGCACCATCAAGACATTTGACATTAGCACCATTTTAAGCAGGAGATTTCAGCTGCGCATTCCAACCGTTCTCGCCATAATCAAGGAACCAGTGTGATCAACAACACCCCTTATAACCCAGATGGACTGCAAGTTGATCAGATGAGCTCCTCACCAACGGTTTTGTTTAAGGACGTAGTCCTTGTTTACCTTAATATTTCACTTCATTCTAGGACTTTTTGAGATAGTTTCGTTTTATTCACGTTCTTTGGTGATTTCTTGATGTATTTCAAGTTGTTTCACGTAGGATTTTAGACAATTAGGGTCATATTTGTGGGGTGGCTACTACCAGTTCTTGAAAAACTAGCAAATTTCTGTAGTAGCCATGATGTGGCCACTACTGTTTTCGTGTTTTTTTTTTTGTTTTTTTTTGTTTTTTTTTTTTCACAATAAACATGAAAATAAGCTAGATTTTCATCAGGATCACAGTGATGTAATTAGTTTTTCTGAAAAATGAGAGGTTCCAGTAGTAGCCAGGAGGTGGCTACTGCTGGTCCCTAACAGTGGCTACTAATAAAGATTTTGGTGGCTACTACCAGTTCTTGAAAACCTAGCAAATTTCTATAGTAGCCATGACGTGGCCACTACTGAGTTTTCGTGTTTTTTCATATTCAACATAAAAATAAGCTAGATTTTCATCAGTATCACAGTGATATAATTAGTTTTCCTAAAAAATGAGTATTTCCAGTAGTAGCCAGGGGGTGGCAACCACTGGTCCCTTACAGTGGCTACTACTAACGATTTTTTTGGCTACTACAAGCGACAGATCTTGGTTTCCTTTTCTTCGATTTTCGTAAAACTAATCAACGCATTCGATTTTAAAAAATAGCCATTCGATAGAGCAGACATTGGGGAGAGGGAAAACACGGGGTTGGAAGAAAGAACGGAGAAATGAAGAAATTACGATGTAAATACCGAAACTGGGCTGCTTAAGGGTGGCTACTACTGGTGCCTCTACCTACGTGGTTATTAACCTAATCTGAATGCATATCTTCAAGATTCTGAGAAAACAATGTAACATATTATATACGATAATATACGAAAATTCGCTCATACGATCATGCTGCATGACTGAAACTTTTGTAATTGTTGTTCAAGAAGAAAGGTGAGGTTCATAGTAATTTTCTGTAAAGATTGATTCTCTTTTAGCGAATTTTTGAAGAAAATGAAGCTATTGCTCTCGCCTCAAAATTTGTAGAATGTGAATTTTTGAAAAAAATTTATGCAGAAATCCGTTTCAGGCTATTCTGAATCATATTCTGAAGTTTAACGCATTTTTTGTATGTATGTATGTATGTATTTATGTGTCATTCCAGACGATAACTGTCCGTAGAATTGTGCTAGAAACTTCAAACAAATTTTAAAATGTTGAGGATACAAAACGAAAGTTCAAGTTCGTTGGCCAGCATGATCGAATTACATCTTCGGGTTGAAATTTTCAAAAATTTCAAAATAGCCTGTTTTTTGCGATTTGTTGTGCGAAATAATTTTTTCAGCATACTAACATGTGGTATATTCGGAATCAGCGTAAAATTTCCTATAAGAATATGTATCAAGTTTTCAAAAATTTCAAAGTTGAAAAATCAGTCAAAAATCGAAATAATGCCGTGTCCAAATTCAGATTGAACTACTCTTATGGAAGTATCCCTGTATAACCAATCCTAGAACCATGCTGTTTAAAACGTAGGTAGTAGGTGCTTGTTAAAAAAAAAAAAAAAAATGTAATCACAACTGATGAGTTTACTCTGTGAGTTTACTCCTAATTATTTTTAATAATTTGATTCCATGTTTGTCTATCAAAATCATAAACTAAAATTTCTCTACACGATCAATAGCGACTGAAATGTCGAAGATTTCTTCAAAAATTCGCTCATGGGGTCATGCTGCATGACTGGACTTTTTTGCGTTTTTCTTTATTAAATAATCTGCGACTCAACATGCAGTTTGGAACTGTTGTTTTTTTGTGCGGATTTTAACAATTTTTTAAGAAATATTAATGAAATTTAAGTACGTTTTTCTACATAATTTTTTGGATAATTTATTAATGTTCTAGTTCATTTTTGAAAGGTAAACTTCGTTTGACTAAAAGTCTTCAAAAATAGAAATTCAAAGATTATCAGTCATTTTTTTAGCAAATTTCTTGAATTTGTTCGATGCAAGACGGCAATTTTATCTCAAACCTTTGAGGAGCTACAGTTTGGCACATAAAATGTATGTAATCTGTCATGTATATTTTATATACATAACATATTGCATAGCACATCCAAATCGACTTCGATCTTTTCCAGATAGAAATTAATACCTTCAAAATGGCAATGAACATTTGACATTTTCCAAATATAAAAGTAAGGAACAACAACTGTGACACTCTATTACATACAAATTGCCAATACCTACATGCTGGAAACAAAACAAACTGGGTACATGGACAAAAAATGTCACATTCTTCAATTGGAATTTTTATTGTTATGTCCATGTAATGCCTCTTCAATCCATAATCTACAATTTAGGCGCTCTCCTAAACTTTAGAGTGACATGGTTTTTTTTTCTAGCAGATTTCTTCTCCGATTCACGCCATGCACAAACCTATGTGTAAAATATTGAAACCTTTTCGGAAGGTGTCAAAACCTGTTTGAAAAATGTCTATTTCTATTTGAAAAATGTCGGTATCTATTTAGACGTGATAGAATTCGATTGAAAAATATCGAAATCTATTAGGACAAGATCGAATTCGATTCGGAAAATGTCCATTTCTATATGAACAATGTCGAATTCAATTTGGATTTGCTATAGGTACCTATATATTTTTACGCGTTAAACGGCGTGTATATCGTTAAACCCTAGGATCCGTTTCAGATGCCCCAAAATTAAGAAAATTCTCGACAATTATTGGAAGCAATTGCTATTGCTTTATTTTTACGAAAATCCGCTAAAATGTACTTACATTTCATAGCAAAGGTAGTGTCATTTAAAAACTATAAACATTTTATTTTATTTTTTTATACCAAGAAACGTATAGATAGTTTGTTAACGATCACATTGCATACAAAGTGCTCAAACCGGTAATTAATTCAACATAAATGTAATACAGTTGGTCCCCTCAGTTTTATGGCTCATTAATCAATACTTCACTCTGCACAGAGAATACTTTAAGTCCATTGAACATCAGATGGCCTATTCATTCGATCTCGTTCATATTATATGTTGAAAAACGACGGTTTGATTACCCTACTAAAGTTCCATTACAGTCGTATCATTAATAATGCTGCTACTGAATTAGTTGTAACAAACATGACTTCTACAGATGCCGTAGATGGTCTCCAACTCACTAATAGGTTCTGCGCATGCGCAAACGTAACGTCTGTCAAACATTGCTGCCTCGTTGCATATTTCACCAATTTTGCTCAAATATGGATGCTAAAAGGTACGGAAGAGGCGATTTGATCGCTCCGATGAATTTAATCATGATTTTATGTCTGTGTAATTCCAATCATGCAATTTCTACGAATGCTTAAGTTTAAAGAACAAATAGGTACCTACTCTACGAGGTTCACATTTTACGTTACATTTTATATTCCACCCAACCGTAGGAACCCACCATAGAATCTCCTGAGATTTTCTAAAACATTTCAATGAGCTATAAAATCATGATATAGAGATGATTGGTGTCGCTCCTAATTGGGCAGACGTAATGGGCAGTTCCGCGTATTTTATTTTAATCCATTAGAAGATTATGCCGATAGCTTACTAAAAAGGTGCTATCTGGAGGGTACTGGAAGATGGGAAGTGGCCTAAATGATATATAGAGAAAACTGAATGACGTCATACGGGACTATGACCTCACCCCGTGTCCGCCTGAGGGTGAACCTCAGTGCCGTCCACCTATGCCTGCAATACGTAAGTTGGTGAAAAAACTTTGTCTATTTCCACGAAAAATAAAGAGTTGCAATGTTAAATCGATTTCGACGAAAATTCAGGGAAAGAATAGAAGAGCATCAGAAGGATTTCAGGGAAAATAAAGGAAAGTCTACGTTTGCAAAACATCTTCAGGAATCCAATTATAATTACAATTTTGATTAGACAGATAGACAGTTTGTAGAACTTCTTCATTTTTGTCCAAAGGGAGGTAAGTATGTTGAATGTACTTGAAAAATTCAAAATGATCAAAAGTGACAGATCTGGTAAATGTTTAAATGAGGATATCCCTCAATATATTTCACCACTGATAAGTCCATTTCTATAAAGCTTGGAATTATCCCTTCAAACTGTTGAAACTAGTAGTTCTCCCCTCCTTTCTCTTCATTAGCTATAGTCCCCCTTCACTTTGCTTGCTCTTAATTGGTGTACCTCCAGCCCCTCCCCCCCCCCCTCCCTCCTTTCTCTCGACCAATGGGATTCAATCTCCCTTCACCTGTGACTATATAAGCTGTGCCCTTTCAAATATGTGTTCAGTTATTGTTTGTTACTGATGATGGCCTAAGTGTCGAAATCGATTCAACATTGTAACTCTTTGATAATGCAAGCAAAGAACGTGGATGATCTTATCTCAGGTCCCTGTGTCTTGAGGGAGTTCGCCAGTCAATATTCAATTCAATTCAACAGTGGGAGCCCGAGTAAATCGGGAGGACCAATGACTTTTAGTCTTGGCCTGAAAAGGCCCATGTCCTATCTCCCCTTAGGCTTCCTTATCATTACTTACGTTTATATACTCGTATTTTTATATCTAAGCATCCTAGAATGTGTGTTATGAATAATTTTATCCCTTTTAGAAAGGTTCTTTGAACCTTCCCGAATACCTCATAAATATAAGAATAGTATTCCAATCACTGTTTTTGATATCATTTATATTAATTGTAGTATTTTCAAAGCTAAGAAGTCTCGATCTAAAGTATATAGGACATTCGCACAGATAATGTTCCATGGTTTCTATGTTTCCACATGCACATCTATTTGATACTCTCGGGTTCATTTTGTTTATTTTTGATCTGACAGCGTAGTGTCCTGTCAGAGCCCCTATTACCCTTCTTATTTTCAGCCTATTCAATCCTAGTAGCCAATCTGTACAGGTTGAAATATATTTTGTGGTTCCTGTGTTTTTCGAATGTTTGTATACATTTTCATCCTCCATGATTTTGGAGGAAACCTTATTCCACATGAAATTGTTTATTTTCGTTTTACACAATTGAAGGGTGATTCCCATGAATGGTTCTGGCCCTATGAATGTGTATTCCGTGCTTCTTTTCGCTAATTCATCAGCTCTTTCGTTACCAAAGTACCCTTGATGCCCTGGAATCCATTTGAGTGAGATCCTATTACCTTTATCAATTAGCTCCTTACTTTGTTTATTAATTTCTTTAATTAGTTTACTTTTTATTTCTACATTTCCTATAGTTTTAATACCTGACTGGCTGTCTGAATATATTGATATAGTTTTATTTATGGTCAATATTACCTTCCATTGAATTATTGTATAAGCCATTATATTTACGTTAAATACATTAAATGTCGAACAACTAAATACCTCGTGATAGCAGTGAGAGTTCATCATGGATCCTGACATCTTGGAAAAACGGGAAATTGAAAATGAGTAGGACCTTTATTATTCCCTTATTTCGATATATTACTTAAACTATACAACGGGAACAGATTTAGTTTTTAGTTTTTCTCTGAATTGACTTTGTGAACGTTTTTACTGCATCTTTCGTTATCATTTTTATTATAAATTGAACATTTCGCTGACAGAATATTCAGCTGTTCTTTACTGTGTACGCAGAGGCCGAAGGGCGAGACATGTGCTCCGTCGTGGCGAGCTTGACTCAGTTGCTTTTGGACCCTCATTATCGCACCATTATAGGATTCCAGTCTCTCGTTCAGCGCGAATGGATCATAATGGGCCACCCGTTCTGCACCAGACTTTCTCACGTCTACTCGAGTGATAACTTGCAGGTAGGCACTGATTATAATAGCCATGTTGGTTGGGGTAGTGCAGTATAAGACTCTTCTGCCCTTGATTCTACCAAGTACTTGAAGTGGCACAACACGGTAGCTTGTAGAGTGATGGCACAGTAAGTAGCTGGCTTTGATGGACTAGTAGTGTTAGTAAAAGCCTTTTATTAACAAATTTGAACAGTAATATAAGTACATAGTGATATAAATAGATATAATAGGTACATACATGGCTCAGCGATTTCTACTGCTTGACTTTCGCCATCCATTTCAAAAAGGCATCAACAGTCCTTGGAATCACCCTCCAGTCAGTGGCGTAGCTAAGCCATTTCTTATGGAAGGGCGGCACTCGAGGATTTCATTTTATTTTATAGTTTTGCTATTCATTTCTAGTGCTTGTTGCTGAGTATACGAAGACTCTTAATAAACTGCCAAACTTTCATATAAGTAGGTAGGTGCTCAATGGCTTTTTGTAATGATCTGAAATCACGGACGCTTTCATATTCATAAACCTACCTATAGATTATTAAAGCATAGGTAATACTACTTGGAAAAAATATTATCCAAATAACTAATCAGAACGTGAAAAATTACGATAAATACGAATAGGTACCTACTTACCGATGAATTGAGGAGCACTAGGTTTATTATACTATTATTCTAGATTTACTGCATGCAAATTCATATACCTATGTGGACTCGCTGTATTACAGGTTTATCCTCAATTGTTACTTCCGCGTGAAAATAACTTTTTCTGGACAATATCATACAATATTGTATTATATAAGCAGGTACCTACCTACGCGAAATGAAATACAGGGCATGAAACCGAGATCAAGAAGCATAAAAAAATATAAACAAACTCAAACCTGCAATATGCTAGGTTAGAATAGAAATACTGCTACGCTAGATTATTTTAATCTTTTCTATTAATCTATTTCAATCACCACTGCAGGCTTCTATTTATTATTTTCTTGCTTCATTTTAACTGGGATTTTATTCGTAAATTAATGGTATAGTACAACGGGAAACTGTCTGAAACGAACAACCAAGCTTGATCAAGTAGGCAGTGAAAAGTAGGGGAAGTTCATAGGGGAATTGGTGGATACTGAACAATGGATATTTTTCTAGGGAAAAATCGCATATGGGCTCGCCCCAGAAGGTAGTGGGGAACGACTTGATTTCAGTTTGTAGTATCCACATTTCCGTTTTGTTGACTAGGTGATTTTACTATAATCCGTGTGGCTGTACAATATCCACGCCATTTTGCCTCTACACAAACGAACCTAATAAAAATGTCTTTATTAAAGCCGGTTTCACATGGAGCGGTATGAGCGTACAACGGGAAAGACGGAAGGCCGAAAAATCCAGTGGAGGGGGCGGCGGAATGCGGCAGGTTGTTCACATGAAACGGTCACCTTGGTGAACAGAATCATAACCTTCCTACTGAAATCCTCTCTGATCTGAAACCTCTACTTGAGGCACAGAGGTTATCTACATTCCTGTCCAATGAGCTTGCGCTCCGCTCGACGGAACGCGGCAACGGTATAAAAATTTCTACCGTCGTCCGCAGACCGCCCATTCCGGCAACATGGCAGCCACCGTCCTCAACTGTTGTCCCAACAGCCAATCAGATTGCGTTCCGTCTTTCCGTCTACCGAACATACCGCTCCATGTGCAACCGACTTAAGAGCGACTCAAGACCGCTTGGCAACCAGAATCGTATAATAATAATAGTAGTTGTGTTTTACTAATTACATTCTTTAATTGAAGGTGTTAGATACTGAAGTTGGAAGCGTAAAACTATTAATTTGGCTATATCCATACAACGAAATTCTGCATCCTCTATAATTTATGGAGGGGCTCTGCCCACCCTGCCCCTCCTCAAACTACGCCACTGGTACCAGTTGTAGGTATATGTGATCTCAGCGCACTTTCAACTTCGCGATCTCAAAGATCTGGCTGCGATCTCAACACAAAACGCCAAACTTCGGCCTTTCACCTTCCTTATTTCTCGGTCCCTCCTCTTTTCATATGTTCCGGGGGCATGTTGGACAGACAGTTGATCGAAGAGTGGTGGCGCTCACTGCACCCGTCACGATCTTCACTAATCTCTATGACGATCTTCCTTTTTGGAGAGAAAGGTAAGATTTCCGCTTTTCCCCCATTTCGTTAAGCAAGTTATCGATTTCCCAAGTGAGATCGTATACTGAGTCCAGACAACGTGTCGTGTCGATCGCAGGTCGAACTGAGATCGCATATACAGGGTGATTCCCTCGCAAATGCAAAAAAAATTTTGGGTGAAACAACATCAAAAATGGAGTAAAATGCCGCCAACTGCATATTTTTATCTCAATCTGTTCTCGAGATATGATTTTTTGAAGGTTTTTTCAGGAAAACCGTGTTTTTTTCCTTTTAAACTCAAATTTCTCCACTTTACTTCATTCAATTTTAACTTTTGACCACATTTTCGGAATCAGCATTAAATTTACTATATGAACAGTGTACTTGGGTTCTTAAAAGTACCATCCAAAGGCCCTCACATCAGCTCAAACATTGACGAATTTGAAAAAATAATATTTATGAAAATCTTTAAAACTTTACTACTCTTCCAAAACGAATCCTGGAAACTGGCAAATCTCATGAAAACTGCTTCGTCTAATACTCTTTCCAACGGTATAATCAAGTTTACTTTTATTTAGTTATTTAGTGGAGAAAATTATGTTTTAATGTTAAAAAATGTGGGTTTTTCAATGAAATTGTTGGTTTTCTCGAAAGATGACCCTCATGAACCTACGAGTATGGGGTCGGTTTCTATGTATTTTTTCACGCTGTATCGAATGGTAACATTTGTAGATCTCTCCAACTCCGTTGTAACCGAGTTTTACACTTAAAATCGCAAATGTTTAGTTTGTTTGTTACGATTAAATGTATGTGTGTTATGGGGTAAAACTAGTTAATTAAAGTGTAAAACTCGATTATAACGTAGTTGAGAGATGTGCTAGAAATTCCATTCGATCCAGCGAGAAAAAATACATAGAAACCGACCCCATACTCGTTGGTTCATGGAGGGTCATCTTTCGAGAAAACCAACAATTTCATTGAAAAACCCACATTTTTTAACATTAAAACATAATTTTCTCCCCTAAACAACAAAATAAAAGTAAAATTGATTATACCGTTGGAAAGAGTATTAGACGAAGCAGTTTTCATTAGATTTGCCAGTTTCCAGGATTCTTTTTAAAAGAGTAGTAAAGTTTTAAGATTTTCAGAAATATTATTTTTTCAAAATCGTCAATGTTTGAGCTGATGTGAGGGTCTTCGGGTGGTACTTTTTAAGAACCCAAGTACACTATTCTTATAGTAAATTTAATGCTGATACCGAAAATGAGGTTGAAAGTTGAAATTAAATGAGGCAAAGTGGAGAAATCCGAGTTTAAAATGAAAAAACACGGTATTCCTGAAAAAAACCTTTAAAAAATCATATCTCGAGTACGGATTGAGATAAAAATATGCGGTTGGCGGCATTTTACTCCATTTTTGATGTAGTTTCACCCAAATTTTTTTTCGCATATGCGAGGGAATCACCCTGTATTATAACTGGTACCCCCACGAGTAAATAACCGCATGATAAATTGTAGTGAATAAACTTACCATTTGCTATTTAGCTATTGCAATGGCTCCAAAGCTTTCAAAACACAGTTTTTCCACTATTTTCTCCTTTGAAATCCGTCTGTCGTGTTGTCTATTCGTCTTCTTTGAAATTTGGCCTTTCTGGAACAATTCTTGGATTTTAACGCTTTTCGTTTGTTGTTTGCATCTACATGCATATTGTTTGTTTTATAAATCATAGGCTTATCTGCCATTAATCTAATCTGTTCCAGTCTCCAGTGTTCCTGTTTTTCCTAGACTGCGTTTGGCAGTTAACGAACCAGTTTCCAACCTGTTTCCAATTCACCGAAACCTACCTCACGGTTCTGTGGGATTGCGCATTGACGTCAATTTACGACACGTTCCTCTTTGATTGTGAGAGAGACCGTCATTTCTCCGCAAGAGTAAGTATTCAACGATTTGCATTGCAAGGAATAATAAAATGATGGTTGTCAGAGACGGATTTAACTGAAACCAGAAAATTTGGGGTAGGTCTGAAGCAAATTTCTATACAGAAATACATAATTCCATGTTTTTGCTATTTTGTATCTCATGTAGTACATGGTGGCCCCCAACTGGAAAAGTTAGATAGATAGATAGATAGATCAATTTTTATTTACTCACATAGATATAAAAATCCATAAGTAAAGGAGTCGGCACAATTTTGGCGTGTGAGAACAAAATAACAAGTTTCTGAGGAAGAAAATTAAAAAGAATTCACTGCAAAACCATACAAAAATAAAACATTATTATCAGCTTTCTAAATTGTCTTCTGTTTGTATAAACACCTTAACACTTCACAACTTAACATAAGTTCTCTTTGTGACATCACAATCATCTATTACTAAGTACATTTTTCGTGCAGGCACCAAACAAAGATTATTATAATTATATAAATATTCCAAACCCATGATGATTATGTGCACTCAAAAAAATATATATATTTCTGAGAGGAGAATACAAGAAAATCCAGGCTGGAATTGCTTATCAAATACCAAAGAATCATATCAACGATTGATTTATCCCAAAAAATTCAGCAGATCACACGGAGAGAATTAAGTTTCTAATTTCAAGGCTCTCCAATAGGAACCGACCCACCCTAAACATTACATGTTCATCTTCGGTGTTTAGGATCAACTTTAGCTGCATGCATGGGGAAAGTGGAGTTCGCAGCAAAGGCTGTATAAACTTTATTCTGGCGGAAGACAACATTGGGCACATTATAACAAAATGGACTAAATCATCATAGTGATCATCCCAGCTACAAAGCGGACACTTGTTGAGTGGGTCAAATCTCACAACATGGCCATCAAAGCAAATCCTAGCACTATGTCTGCCCATCAACCTGAACTGGGAACACAGCCTTGTCAGTTGGATTGGCCAACTCGCAGTGAGATACCCCTGAGCCAAACTCAGTAGATCAGGACCCGAACACAAATATCTGGAAGAGACGGAGACCTCAAAATCCTTCAATAACAACCAATCTTTTACCCCCTGCACTAAACATTTAGAATCTAAATTTTGGAGACGATCCATGAGTGTTACGGGGTCAGACAGCATAAGGGAGTCGTTGTTGTTCTCTGAGAGGACAACCGCCAACTGCTTAAACCAGTTGAAGCGCATATCAGGATCAGTGCGAGTTGCCAATTCTACCATTCTCTCCAAACAGATCCTAGGGATCCTATGAGATGGCATAGACATTATTTTTTTTAACCACTTAATGGCACTCTCCAGTACATCAAGCAGGAGGGGTGTTGAGCCAGTCTCTGATCTTATGATTGCAGCCGGAGTATTGCACCCCGTTAGCAGGATTCTCCTCAGGAAATTGGTTTGGATCTTCTCAATTTCGGTTGTGTACCTAAGACCCCATATACAGGCACAGTACAATAGTGTCAGTACAACTGGAAAAGTCAGGATAAACCTGGAATTGTCAGGGAATTCTTTGCTTCGGGAAAAGTTAGGGAATTTCGCAAAAACCACCAAATGTCAGGGAATTTCTTAAATGAAAACTTGGTGTAATAATTTAAAGCGTTTTTAGGTACCTATATTCTAACTCCTAAACAATCAAACTTCAATAGCGTACTTTATCATGTTATTTTATAGGTGAGTTATACGATTGACAAAAATAATTATCAAGAGTTGTTATGTTCAAAAGTAGCAACGCTACACGCACATAAAAGGTGAATAATATCAGTGAGAAAAATCAACTGAGTATTGAACTAGGGAGAAAAAACCCAGCAAAGTAGTGGATTGATCCAGAAAGAGTCCCAAAACTAGTTTGTATACACAAGCTAGGACTTCTTAGGAGGGTTAAGGAGGGGGAAATTGGCCCATTGGAATGTGGAGTCATGTGTTATAAATTCACAGATTTTTGTGTGATGGGAAATCAGGAAGTTATACTCTCTCTGGCAACGATTGGTAGTAGGTGAAAATACACTGCCAAGGAAATGGCACATGAGCTTCCTCGTGACCTTCGCAGTACGTCACCATTAAATTCCAGAAAACTAGAAACGACCGGTTCTGGCATCAGGGAATTAACAAGGTGGGAAATTGGAAGCTTGGTTCACAATTGCGTAAGTTATGACCGAAACAAGAAAATTTTGTTTGCGCCTGCGCAGATACTACCGTTGATTCGATCATGACGGAACTGATAGGGGATCGTGTAGAGCTATACCCGCACAATCCCTAAAAATTTGAAGAAAATCGCATGAAAATTGTGGAAATTACGGCTGTTGCAAGGACCGTAACATGAATATTTCGTTCACGCATGCGCAGAGCGTACCGCTAATGCAATTATGATGATTGTCTTATGTGACTTCAAGGGATCTTACCCACATCATCCCTGAAAATCTGACCGAAATCCGTTCAACATTGACCGAGTTATGACTGTCACATGGAATTCACGTTAGCGCCTGCGCAGAAGCTACCGTTGATTCGATCATGACGGAACTGATAGGGGACCATGTAGAGCTATACCCGCACGATCCCTAAAAATTTGAAGAAAATCGCATCAAAATTGTGGAAATTGCGGCTGTTGCAAGGACCGTAACAAGAATATTTCGTTCACGCATGCGCAGAGCGTACCGCTAATGCAATTATGATGATTGTCTTATGCGGGGTTTACACCTGACGGGAACGGGAAAAAAAACCGTCGTAACGGACGGGGAAAAACCGTCGCAGTGTTCGCGTTACACCTGACGGGCCACTTGCGCGGGCCCGTCGCTCCCACTCTGCATACCTCCATTTTTCAAACAACAAAATTCAAACAAATAACCGAAAAACGCCCGTCCCCGTCGGTGGGCGTCCCCGTCAGGTGTAATACTAGAGATTCATTTCTATGTGTTGGCTACTCCCGGCGGGCCCGCCCCGTCGGACGGGCACCGATCCCCCCGCAACATTCTGCGGGCGAAATTTTCCCCGTCACGGGGATCGCCCCGCTCTCCGTCAGATGTAAGTCGATACACTTATTTCTTCGTGTTCTCCCAAAATGCGGGCCCGCAGAAAGGCGCGGGCCGGGCCCGCGTCCGTCAGGTGTAACGCGGGGCTTATGTGACTTCAAGGGATCTTACCCACATCATCCCTGAAAATCTGACCGAAATCCGTTCAACATTGACCGAGTTATGACTGTCACATGGAATTCACGTTAGCGCCTGCGCAGAAGCTACCGTTGATTTGATCATGATGAATTGTATAGGGGACCATCTAGAGCCTAACCCGCACGATCCCTGAAAATTTGGTTAAAATCGGATCAAAATTGTGGAAGTTATGGCTGTTACAAGGAAATGTGGACAGACAGACAGACACGGAACCAAATTTGTTCAGGAGGCTCTGAAACGCAAAATGCGAGTGGAAATTTTGATTTTGGAGCAACAAATTTTTTTCATTTCGAAAGTGAAAACAAAGCTTCCTCTGCCTTGCAGTCTCGGAAGCAAAAACGTGACATTTTTTTGCTGTCGGACGAAAATTTTGAATTATCCCCAAAGCTAAGAAGGAAAAATATACTACAACAAATAGCTTCAGATCACAAATTGAGATACCACCATAAAATATTAAATAAAAGTCGTATGGGTCAATATTCGTAAATTATCGTATTACATTTAGGGTATATTGTTATGATATTTGAGCTCTTCGAGGGCAATCAAATTGTTAAATATGAGTAGACTGCATATAGGTATTCTGTTTTTTTTTTTTTTTTTTCGACTATACGATTTTTGCTTTAGAAGCATTAAAGGTACAATAAGATGACGAGAAAAAAAAATTGAATTTGATATTTTTTGTCAGGGGAATCTGAAGTTCGGTCAGGGAAATTAAAAAATGTCCATTTCCTGTAGTAATAGTTTTTGTTCCTCAAATTGTGTCTCCTCAATGCTTCAATTATCTCTTTAATGAGTGGACACATGTTATTTTCATTAAATTCAAGACATCAAGCTTTTACCCAACTTTTCGTAGAAAAGAGGGTATTACAGCCGTTGGCTAGGCGACACTTGGGGGTGGGGATGCATTTTCTTTGTTTTTCAGAGGGTATAGAACACGTTTACAATAGTCACTCATGTTCAGATTTCATTTTATATAATATATGATAGGTGATTCCCTCGCAGATGCAAAAAAAAAAATTGGGTGAAACTGCATAAAAAATGGAGTAAAATGCCGCCAACCGCATATTTTTATCTCAATCCGTACTCGAGATATGATTTTTTAAAGGTTTTTTTTTTTCAGGAATACCGTGTTTTTTCATTTTAAACTCGGATTTCTCCACTTTGCCTCATTTAATTTTAACTTTCAACCTCATTTTCGGTATCAGCATTAAATTTCCTATAAGAATAGTGTACTTGGTTTCTTAAAAAGTACCATCCGAAGACCCTCACATCAGCTCAAACATTGACGATTTTGAAAAAATAATATTTCTGAAAATCTTTAAAACTTTACTACTCTTTTAAAAAGAATCCTGGAAACTGGCAAATTTCATGAAAACTGCTTCATCCAATATGCTTTCTAACGGTATTATCAATTTTACTGTTATTTTGTTATTTAGGGGAGAAAATAATGTTTTAATGTTAAAAAATGTGGGTTTTTCAATGAAATTGTTGGTTTTCTCGAAAGATGACCCTCCATGAACCAACGAGTATGGGGTCGGTTTCTTATGTAGTTTTTCTCGCTGGATCAAATGGAATTTCTTGCAGATCTCTCAACTACGTTATAATCGAGTTTTACACTTTAATTAACTAGTTTTACCCCATGACACACATACATTTAATCGTAACAAACAAACTAAATTTGCGATCTTAAGTGTAAAACTCGGTTATAACGGAGTTGGAGAGATCTAAAAATGTTACCATTCGATACAGCGTGAAAAAATACATAGAAACCGACCCCATACTCGTAGGTTCATGGAGGGTCATCTTTCGAGAAAACCAACAATTTCATTGAAAAACCCGCATTTTTTAACATTAAAACATTATTTTCTCCACTAAATAACAAAATAAAAGTAAACTTGATTATACCGTTGAAACGCATATTAGATGAAGCAGTTTTCATGAAATTTGCCAGTTTCCAGGATTCTTTTTAAAAGAGTAGTAAAGTTTTAAAGATTTTCAGAAATATTGTTTTTTCAAAATCGTCAATGTTTGAGCTGATGTGAGGGCCTTTGAATGGTACATTTTAAGAACCCAAGTATACTATTCTTATAGTAAATTTAATGCTGATTCCGAAAATGTGGTTGAAAGTTTAAATTAAATGAGGCAAAGTGGAGAAATCCGAGTTTAAAATGAAAAAACACGGTATTCCTGAAAAAAACCTTTAAAAAATCATATCTCGAGAACGGATTGAGATAAAAATATGCAGTTGGCGGCATTTTACTCCATTTTTGATGTAATTTTACCCAAATGTTTTTTTTTGCGTCTACGAGGGAATCACCCTGTATATATATTTGATAAAATTGTTGACCGTGAATCGTTTAGTGAATATTGAAATCGGAGACTTCAGATGTTTGTTGAAGTGCGGTCGATTAAGTACGCAGGATTTTGTAACCAACGTTTTGTTCGTAAATTCGTATATCATTAGTGTTCTATAACAGATAATACATAACGGGACTTAGTCTTAATCGGTCTTAATCAGGATTTTTAGTTTTCTTTGAATGTTACATACATCTAATTTAATTGGGTACAAAATATTAATATGGAAATATGAAATTACTCACGTGAGTGGTGTTGAAAGGTGAATAGCACAATATCTGTAGACTGGTAGGTAGTAATAAGAATTCTCTGCAGTCCAGAGAGTTGTAGACTGTATCATTTTGGTATTAGAAGTCCCTGGGTGTACAACTATAGTTTACAAACAGTGCTTGAAGGAGGAAAAACTCCCTCAAATGCCAAAGACGCTTTCAGCATGCCCACTGGCTTGAAAATAGAAATAAAACGCTGCAAATTATTACACAAAGGTTTATTATTTATGTATTAGACAGCCCTTCTACGTAGATCTCTGGTCCATAATTATTAAACGCCGCTTATAGTATATTTAGTATCGGAACTCGGAGCTTCGGACCTCACAAATGGGTTCAATCCATTACAGCAGCGGAATCTCACAATTTTACGCTTTTTAATATAGTTGATAAACAAAACAATTTATTACCAAGTCATCTTTCCAACACATAAAAGTGTTACCTATACTGTATATTGATATCATCTAATTGGTCAAATTTCAAAAAATGTGCTGACAAAATCACTGAAAATGGCTAAGAATTGTTAAATTGATATTTTTTAGCTTAAGATTGGTCAAATAAAGTTTATCAACTATTATTCAAAAATTTATGCACGAAATTATGCTAAAAACTTGAACTTCATTAAATTTTGTTTTAAAAAATCTATAAAATTGCAAAAAATAGCCTAAAATCCAAAATCTCTTTTTGAATAGAAGAGTATCATTTAGAATACTTTTTTCCCATAAAATTAATAGCTAACATTTTCTTTTCACTCATAAATCTCCAATTTCTATACAACTTGAAATATACAAAAAAAAAAAAAACACTTTTTCACCTATTTTTGGCTCATAGCACCCATGAGAGTGGAGCGATCGAGCTGGCGAGAAGTTAGGACCAACTAGACCCCAAGTGGAGTCTATGTGCGAAAGAACAGATTTTTTTACTCAATTCTAAGGCCTTTTGTGGCCCGGACGGCGAACGGCGGACGGACATTTCAAATTTGGATTCTACGCACCTTGAAACGTAAAGTGACAAAGTTTGAGGGGGGTTATAAAAATTTTTTGCTATACGATCACATAGGCTTATTATTGGAAATAATAAACCAAAATTTCTGAACGTCACCAAATCAAAGCATTTGTGATACAACCGACCGATCCTCGAGAACCTATATACCTAAATATTGGTCAAAAGGTCAATAACGAAACAAATCATATATTGTTTGTTTCACTAGTCCGAAACCACTGGTCCGATTCGGACCAACTTTTGATATGCTGTATTACCATATTAGAACTTGTGCGTCGCTGACTTTGGTGAGGATCTGCTGACCATGAGCCATAATATCAATCATAATGATGGTAAAATAGTGCTCAAATCTCTCCTATTCACCGTAGGTCATTGAAAATTGATAAGGGAGCCTCTCTGGGAAACCAAGAGACGAATGACCTTACAAGCACCATCCTGATCAACTGAGTGTGCTAAACGTTATACCGTCTGTCTGAATACAACAAATTTTGATAGGAACATCAAGGAACGAATAAAATGACGGGCTCTCCAGCCTGAGCTCCAGCTGACTGATTCGCATGGTGTTTTTTGCAACATGCTCTACGAACCAGCGACACGTGAATAGGAAAGCATTTTGTAAACTGAACTGTCGCTACTTGACCGTAATTATGCACAGCGGGTGACTCGTAATTGAACACAACACGTACAACTGAACAAGGTGTAATTAAAGTAATGAACAATAACGAGAACACGGCAGCCTTAACTAGCGAGATGACGACTTACAACTGCGTACAGACTTTGAACTAACTAGGGTGGAACTAACTTTACTACAAGGAACAAGCAGGGAATATTTTGGCGGTGGGCCCAGTCTTACCAACATAACATAAACAAATTTTACAGTGATCTCTATTCGAAAAGTTGGTTCTGCTTAAGCAATCAGCGTGTTTTTTCTAAATATTGTCCCTAAATATCAACAACTTTTTGTCAGTCTTAGCAGTTTTCCCCCTGCTTACTATGGACTATTATTTTAGGCACATGTTACTTCATAACGGTAAAATACCTGACTAGAGGTCAAAACCCCGTTGACATGGTCATGACAAGGGACAAGCACTCGAGGCATAAATCCCATCCCTTCATTCCTTCAGTAGTTGAGCCCTCTCTGAGTTTTTCCCTAAGCCTAAATACCTACTTGCCTACCTCAGTCTCCAGCAGCTAATTGGGAATTTTCTCAGACCCTTCTCTTTCAACTTTGTTCGTTAGGTTTCAATTTCGTATTTAAACTCCAGGCTTTAGCTTTTTGGAGTCAGTCGAAGTAACACCGTCATACAGTTCACATTTATAAAGTTCGTAAACCGTATTTTCAACCGTTCGTAATAACGCTTGGCTGGGGGTTGTAGTGTCTCCGACACTTTAGATTATTATTAACTCGAAAAGTGAAGGCTAGGTAGAATTTCTATTGATTTTTCACGTTCAACCAATGAGTTACTAGGGAAGAGTAACTCCCATAGTTTTCATAATAGGAAAATCGTTCGCCACTTTTTGGGATGCTCGCATTTTGTCACATCTCATGACCTCTAAGCCATTGTAGTGCCAAGGAATGCTGATTTATTACTCTAAGTTATAAACTAATATTGTTTTGTAACCATAATGGAATAATCTTGTGAAAAGAAGGCACTAGATGGTTGGTATACAATTGAGTAGTAGGTACTTACTGGTAAGCAGTAGGTACTAGACATATCCATGATCTTTTGTTTTTCCCATCAAGGGAGAAATTAAAATGCTTGATTTCGAAAACACTGTCTCCTACAGAACAGCGACACTCCTCAGTTGATTTTGACATGGATATGTCTTTAATTTTTGGAATTTCTCTCACTACGGACAGTAACCAAGGTTTCGCTCCAAATGACGAACTTGTAATTTGGCGTCACATCACATTGTACAACAGTCTCTAACTCCAGTGATACAGTAGTAGGTAGTAGGTTTTGTTAGTCATGTATCAAGATTGTTGGATTTCCTTCTGAAGTGTTTTTGACATGGTCTTTTGGCTGGGGGTCAAGGAATTTTTCGCGACACTTTTTTTTTTCCCGACCGACACTTTTTTCTCCCGACCGATACTTTTTTTCCCGACCGGCACATTTTCTTTTGATTTTCACGTTCAACCAAGGCGTTACTAGGGAAGAGTGACTCCCATAGTTTTCATAATAGGAAAATCGTTCGCCACTTTTTGGAATGCTCGCATTTTGTCACATCTCATGACCTCTAAGCCATTGTAGTGTCAAGGAATGCTGATTTATTACTCTAAGTTATAAACTAATATTGTTTTGTAACCATAATGGAATAATCTTGTGAAAAGAAGGCACTACATGGTTGGTATACAATTGAGTAGTAGGTACTTACTGGTAAGCAGTAGGTACTAGACATATCCATGATCTTTTGTTTTTCCCATCAAGGGAGAAATTAAAATGCTTGAATTTCTCACATGGTCTTCCCCATCACGGTATGGTAGTTTTCACTAGGAATGTCCATAGAATCGGAACTTTGCTTTGTATTTCGATCTTTGTTTGAACATTGACTTTCTTGGAACCGATTGTGTTAATTATAAGCTCAGCAATATTAATAGTTGTCTTATTTATTCAACCTCAATATCCGCTTTTGTACAAGTGTACAGCACATGATATCGATTTTGGTTTGTTTTCAGGATCCCAATACGCCTTTGGTTCTGAGGAGCGTGTGGGACGAACTGCCTTGCAGTAGAGACGCTTATTTATTCTACAACCCCTTCTACAACGCTCAATCTCCCCTCAAAATTCACACTGTAACGTCGAGTGAGTTTGAATCGTGTTCACACACTCACTCGATGGTGTACCTCCCTGTCCAGTATCAAATTTCCTGTTTGTCCATTTGGCAGCAGTGTTACTTCAGGCACATGCCCGTGCTTGAAATTAAAGGTGGTGGAAACCCCCAGGTTCGTACTCATTTGTTTCTTTATTATTTTCTTTTCTTAGCACATCTCTCAAATCAGCACATCTCAAATAAGTTAGAATCGATCCTTGGGAGGGTTACGATCTGACGAGCATAAGGGAGGACACCCAGTATATGGGTGATTCTCACAGAAAAGGTCAGTTTTAAGTTTGACTTTTGAAAAAAAAAAAAAAAAGTGATCGAATCGAGCTGAAAAAAATCACAGATGCTCTCTATATCGTATGTATCGAAATTCGAAGCAAATCCAAACAGTAGCGCTATTATTAATTCAGAAAAGAAAAAAAATTTAAATTTAGGCGGACAGGTCGATGACACTAGGACAGGGCGATGATGCGACCCGTTGATTCTCACCATTTGCATCACCACCCTGTCCTGGGATCATAAAAGGAAAATTTGCTATAACTGCCAAGAAACGTTAACCCTCAACATTTCAAGTCAAAAGACCGAAAAACGTGACCACTGTAGGGCGAATCCAACAAACGAAGAATGACAGAAATTCTCGAATTAGTCCTAGTAGACCTTCACAACGTTCGGCTAAGTAGATATGTGTTTTGAATGGTCAATACGAGAATATTGGATTACTAAATGCGAGAATACGGGAATACTAGAAAATCCAAAAAACATAATAGATTTGCCTTTTTCCTCATCGTCCTGTCCTTTTCGTCATCGTCCTGTCCTCGAATTTTCAGGAGAGGACAGGTCGATGATGGACAGGTCGATGACGATTCTTCAGTTTTTCTCAAATGTTTCACCTTGTGGCAAGCTTTTTCCCAAATTTGGCATATAACATGAAACTAGACCGTTCGGTGCACGATAAAAATACCATAAGAAAAAATTGAGTTCAAGTACTCACTTAAAAAAAGTGGACAGGTTTTTGACGATTGTGATTGACCAACCCACGGTCCAGCACACATCTGCTCCCGCTGATGACCACGAGTTGACAGAATTAAAACGAATGGTGGTTTTTCTGGTAACTGAGAAGTGCGCGAATAAAAAAAGCGGCAAAAAAACCCGCTAAAATACAATTGTGACCGCGAAAATTCGAAAAACAATATTGGACAGGTCGATGACGGCGATGCTCCGGACACATATATTTCCATCCAAATACACTTTTCTAGCGGTTCTACATTAATTTTATCGATCAGAAACGCATCTCAGAAATCATACTGATGTAGAAAAATTGAATAAAATCCAAACTCAAAAGCGGAAAGACCTTTAATTAAAGTTTGAAGTTGGGAAGGTCGCATTGGGACAGGACAGGTCGATGACGATTTGACTATATTTAGTTAATTTTCTATTTAAAGGAATAAACATAACCTAAAAATGGAAAAAAGGGTTCTAGATAAAAACCTATACTACAATTTAAGACCTTCGCCAGCTCCCAAATCCTTATTGGGTCGCCGCAACTGGTCCGGACATCACTTCTGCCCCTTTCTGTGAGAATCACGCATATAAATAAATTGAAGAAAAAAAATCAGATACCTACCTACGAGTATATAAAAATATTTCCTACTTACGAAATACTTTCATATTACAGAATAAGATTAGGTTTTAGTTATTGGACATTTAGTCTTAGTTGTAATATTTTATTTTTGGGTTTTTTTTTTTTTCAACCACTTTGAGGGCTGTACCTCTCTTTTTTCCCCCCTTCGAGTTGCCAGTGGAATCCATGATGGCGCTCCTTTTTTGTCAAGGATGGCAACATGGCTCCCCTTAGAATCGTGCCACTTCCAGTGTCCCTTTGGACACCTTGTTCAATGCCGCTAATGACTCTTCTGGTTGAGATGCGGCTAATACCTGTATTAAAAAAAAAAAAATTGGTATTTTTATTCTAGTTTGAAAAAACTAAATTTGCTTACCTGATGGTGAATTGAAATAGACGGGCGTTCTAACGAACGGCTGGAAAAAAAAGAAAATTTTGTGAAAGTGGGGTGGGGACTGTATTTGGACGCTTATGAAAAGTAACTGTTCAGTTTTTAACTTCAACAGTTTTTTAGTTCAGTGTTTAACTGTTCAGTTAAATAATGTTTTCTCAGTATACCCCAAAGTTTTTTCTCAGTTTTCTCAGTATACCCAAAGAAGTTGTTCAAGTAGATAGCTACCTACCTACTAAAGCTCTATGACGAAGATATGAAATAACCGTCCAAATACAGTTTTCCAAGGTAAATTAACAATATATACATTTAGTACTAAGAAAGTTATATATAAAACCCATCGTTTTCATCCTGTCTATTCATATTAACTCGCATCCGCATCAGGAAGATTCTCATTGTTATATACCCCTCCTCTGTTATCAGCCCTGAAGATGAAATATAAATGTTTCGAAACGTCGGCTTAGAATATAGACTTTTCATTGACCAACCCTCGAGGAACCCGAATCATTTTACAGTTAATCCCTTTCGTTTTCCTATTCAGTGCCTGCCGCACACAAGAAAGGGTCGAGATGTGGGCTCCATTGTGAGAGCTTTGCTATTGTTAGATCCTATGCTGTCCGATACCACTGTCCGGTGCACAATCGAACACTTACGCTCTCCATTCAGATGTCCCTCAAGGAAGCGTCCTTGGGCCAGTCCTGCCCACATTATTTGCCAGGGACATACCACGTGCTGATGATGTGGTGGTTGCACGTTTTGCGGATTATCAGGCTGCAACGGGGGAGGAAGCTCATGCCAAGCTACAGAGTTATGCTAACAAAGTCTGCACTTGGTCCAATCAATGGAGAACAAAGCTAAATCCAGAAAAATCTGTCCTGATCTGCTCACTCTGAAACGCAACGTCAACATCCCAACCTTCCATCTCCAAGATCAGACAGCCAAATCTTAAGATTCTGTGAGATTCCTAGGACTTATCTTAGAACCAAAGTTAACATGGATCCCTCATATTAATGACACAGTAGACTTGGCCAGCTTCGGCATCTCCTTACTTCTCCTCACCTACCACTGGACCTTAAGAGATTAATGTATATTTCCCTAGTCAGACCTCTGTGGCAATACAGTTGTACAATATGGAGCTTGGTATCTGCAACTCAAATCCGGCGGATCCAGACTTCACAGAACCGAGCTGTTCGGCTTATGACAGATTGCCCTTGGTTTGTCAGAAACTATTGCCTACACAACGATCTCAATCTCCTATGGGTTAATGACTTGCTACAGGCTGCGTACGCCCAACTCGCCGTTCAAATCAATACCCATCCTAGCATCTTGGTAAGGAGAATCCTGGTGGATTCTCACCCAGTGCAAGCATTGCGACGTCTGAATAGAAAATGGCATTCGGACCTCCCATGACATTTTGCAATCTGCTGCAATTAGAACCTTTAATCAGTGGCATATCAAATACACGGGCCCAATTAACATTGCTTAGAAAATATCTTTTATTATTCCCCCATTATTGATGCCTACCTCATTGTTTCAGCTACCAAAGGGCCTGATTTCTTCATGTTTCGTGTCATATTATATTACAATGTTCCATTATGCACACTTGATATTGGTACTCCACAAAAAGTAAATAATTGAGAGGGGAAAAAAATTGTAAGAGCTTGGTCCTCGAAGCTTAATAATTGGATTTTTGACTTGTCGAGGTTGTTCGAATCCCTTGCCCTTCCCTGGTTTACTGAAAGAGGAGTCATCTCCTGAACTGCCGCCCCGCTAATGGAGCGACTTGGGGAACAAACTCCCTGAAAAAATTCGCTCCTATGGAGTTGCTCACTCTTTCGCTTCCCATCTCTACCACTCATCGTAGGAAAGTGCGGGTAGTGTCAAATTTCTTTGGATAGCACCTATTTTCATTCAAAATTGTTAATTAAATGCGTGAGTAACGCTCGTATCTTTCGTAAGCACATTTGCTATCATTTTAGTTCATCCCCTTCAAATCACTGTATTTCTCTTTTTCAGATCGATCTTCTTACTAGAATACGTCTGTCTCAAAATGAAAGCGATGGCCAATACGGGAATGAGCTGATGCCTATTGAGTCTTTGTCCAACATCGGCTCCTTCTTCCCATTTTCTCCGTGTTTCTCAGCATCCGCCGGCACCAATCCTCCGTCTGCACTCCTCCTCAGCTCTCTCAGCCTCAACACCAGTTTCCACTCCACTGAAATAATGTTGGACTCGCAATCCATCTTGAATGCACCTGATTAATGTTCTTCTGCCCTAGTTCAGAATCTATGCTTTCGACTATTTCACATTTTCAAATTATTTGTTATTCGAATGGTACGGGCACTGGAGACAAATCAGTTGGCTGCAGTAAATATTGCAGTATTTTACGTCTACAATGAGTACTTATTTTCCCGTACATGTTTCCCTTATTGGAACATGGAATTCGTTTTTGTTTCTCTCTTTAACGCGTTACTCTGAAGAATCTTTATCTTTGGTTTTTGGTCAGCAATGTTACGTAATGTACCTCACACGAAAATTCGGTCATCAGCTACTTTGTATCTATTGATTGCTTTTATGAATGTTTTTAAATGTTAAATCCTAGACTGACTCCAAAGGTTTGATGTTCACGCTTCGTTGTGAAGTTCACATTCAGGGCTTCTAAAAAGATAACTTCTCTATCTTCTACACGTTCATTTTAATCACAATTCTTTTATATTAGCATGCTTAGAATTATGTTTTCATCTGTATCCTTGGCCCAAACATTCATTAATATTTCTCATTTAGATTGAGGGTAAATTTCATAGTTTCCTTTACGTACCAAAAACACCAAAATGGTGTCCAATTTTCACTTAAATATTTATGTGGTTCAATTTATTGTAGTCCGAAGATAGCTCTTGAAGTAAGGAAGATTGCGTTGCTCATTCATCACGTCTGTAATTTTTTCAGAACGCTAAATATGTGTTATAATTGTGTATGTATGTTGTACTCTATCTTGGGAGTACTCATGTATTGTACTCTATCTTGAGAGTACTCATGATTAATTCAGATGTATGTAGCTATGTGTAATATAGGTAATTATTTCAACTACAAAGTTGTGATGGTTCAAGTACAGTTTTTCTTGGCCTACTGCTACTTGTCACTTATAATTTAAGATTATCATCGACAGTTGTGAAAACTTGATACGAACGGGTATATTGATGTTGCTATTTATTGTTTGTGTTGAAAAATGGAATCCTCACTGGGACCAACAAATTATTAATATTGTATAACCACCATAATGGTACATACTTTTCTACATATTTTTGTTGGAGCGTTGAGGAAAAATGTGATAGCTATTAGAATTGATAATATTTATATTCCATGTTAAATATGTATTTTCTTTAAGCATTTCGATGCCGATTGTCTATAAACTGTTATGGGTAATGTTTCCAACCTATCTTGTTATGGAAACGTTGAGATTGTTTATGTTTACTGATTCTTGGAAGATTATGCAGTTTCTGTTTACTGAATTTAATTACTTTTTGAAGGTTTGATAAATTCGAAAAATGGTAATGAAATGTCCTTCATTTCTTGATAGTGTTGCGTATGATGGGTGGAAACTAAAAAGTCGGGTATATTTTTGCTGGTACAGAACTCGAGTATCATTTACTACGTTCTACATTTATTGAATGAATAATAAATAATGTTACCATCTAAGTTCGGTACCATTATAGTATGCGACCTACGGTTGTTTTCTTGCTTTTCAACGAGAGCTGTTGTTTTATCTGATGCCCTTTCACCTCAAGTTCGTTATCTGCCTCAATCCTCCTACTTTCCTCTTTCCTCAAGCTGTTTCCTCTCTGGTCAAGTTTAATCAGTCCACGTCGTTCTATCAACCGAAAAATGGGGTGGGGGGTCCAGGAGTAGAAGTAGAAATCGACGAGTCCTTATTTCAGGGAAAACGCAAGTACAGGGTGCGGCAGTGAGGACGGACGGTTTTAAAAAAATCATAAAATAGTTAATTTTCACTCAAAAACAAATTTATTGATGAAATCAGGTTCACAAAGAAATAGTATTTGAGATAGTCAAGTGTGAAAAATCACATCAGGCATGTGGTGGCCGAAATTGTTTATGCAGTGCTGGAGGCGTTCTTGGAAGTTCGTGTAGACTCTCTCCAACATAACCCTACGTCGTAATGATCACCAACTTCTTTTTCCCTGAATTATGACGGCGACGTGTTCCAACCCGGATATTCACCCTCTCTTCCCTGGTCGCCTTATTTCCAGGTTTAGCGATGTTCATTGGCCTCCTCGGTCCCCAGATTTATCCATATGCGATTTTTTCTTATGGGGACACCTCAAGGCTTAGAGTATACGAGAACAAGCCCCGAACTCTGGACGAATTGAAGGACGCAATTCGCGTGGAAGTCGCCCGAGTTGGGAGAGTATGTTGGAGATAACGCCCAAGAACACCTCCAGCACTGCATAAACAATTTCGGCCACCACATGCCTGATGTGATTGTTCACACTTGACTGTCTCAAATGCTATTTCCTTGCGAACCTGATTGCATCAATAAATTTGTTTTTGAGTGAAAATTAACTATTTTATGATTTTTTTAAAACCGTCCGTCCTCACTGCCGCACCCTGTATAACAGAGGCAGAATTTTACAGAGCGATAGGCAGCTTACTGTTCATCTAGGTCAGCGACTGCCTGAAGTCTCGGACGATGATGAAACCGACCAAGAGGTATCGTTTTTCCACTTTGTGGGTCGCATACTGCGTCTTCGAGTGATACGCTTAGATCAACGCTCGAGGGTAGGTCGCATACTATAATGGTACCCTAAATTGACTATCTTGTAGGAATGTGATGAGAAATCCCTACCAGGAACCTATTTCATAAAGCAACCTGTAACAAGTTACAAGCCGATTTTATGTAGAAGTTGTAAAAAATGAGTGTGCAAGTGTTTCATAAAGGTGCAAGTGTAGACTTGTAATGCATAGTAAAAAATAACTAGTGTATAAGCAAAGTTGGACAAGTAACAAGTGTTTTGCCCATCATTTTGTACAAGTCACTGTTTTAAAGTTGTAAAAAATGGCCCATTGTTAACCTACGTCCATTTTCCTGTAAACTTGTTATTTTCCAGCATTGTGAGTTGACCATTTTTCGGTGTTTAACATGTGAGTATCATTCTGATGAAGAATTCAGTGTAGAAGACGCCAAAGATTTTTTCGGTCACGAATGAACGCTCATTTCGTGAGTGTTTTTGACATTTTCATGTCTTTCATATGGCACATAACAAAAAAATCGTCACGAAAAAAATTGTCCCAAGTGGCCACAACGATGATTATGACCATCAGAAATGACGTTGACCATTCATAGGTAAACACATGAAAATGTCCCAATGCGTTGCAGACTCGTATGCAAGCGTTAGGTTATACTTAAGCTTTACAGAAGGTTTCGTAATGATTTGAAATCACGTACCTACGCTTTCATGCTCACAAACCTTTTTAGTATGAGGTTGGCCCTCCACTGGAAGCGTATTCATGCGACAAGGCGATTGCAGGGAACTTCCGCAAGGCGACTGAGCCCCTCCATTGGAGGCGACTTAGTCGCGCAAAGTCTGTGGTGGTGTTTAGTGGACTGCATTTATTTTTGATTAAGTACTACATATCGGACGACATAGATAGTTATTATTTGCTGGTTAATGCTCTCGTAAATTTCCTTCAGATCATAAGGAAACTACGAATGTTCTGGATGAACCCAATATTGACAAGGAGGCAAAGTTTGGGTGAATTAAACCACCTCCTGTACGTGTCGAAATTATTATAGGATGGACCTACAAACGTTCGATTACATCTTAAATGCTATACAAGCTTCGATCACCAAATCGTCCAACTTCAGGGACACGATCTCACCAGCAGAAAACATGGGAGGGGGAAGCCAGGTCGCTCGTTGCCTCAAAACGCACGTCGCGTCGCTCATGTAGCTTGCAGGACCTCTAATACGTTTTAAGCTTATGGGATTAGTCGCTTGTATACGGACAAAAACACTTAGACGCTTGAAAATGCTTACAGTGGAGGACCACCCTAAAAAGAGATTTAGGATGTCTTCCGAGACCCTTGAAAGACTATTACAAATGATCGGAGTAAGTTTGGAAATTGGGTCTGATCGAAATCACTTTCTTTTTCCAAAGCTGAAATTATGTATTGGCCTCCACTGGTTGAGTACAGGAAGAGTCAATACCAAGCAATAGGAGATATTCATGGTGTGACCAAAGCCACTGCCTGTTGAGCTGTCCATGCAGTGGTAAGGGCTGTAAACTTCACTGTGTTCAGAAGTGTTGTCAAGTGGCCAGAAAATGTTCGTGGCATTGGGATTTCATGGCATTGCAACAATGCCTTGTGTAATAGGTTGTGTGGATGGCACCCTCAAAAACATTGAAAAACTGCACGACCATGAGCAACAATTTGTCGATCGCCAAGGGAAGTATTTGCTCAATTGCATGGTTATATGAGGACCAAATTGCGAATCCTACCACGTTCACGCTTTATGGACAGGCAGTGTTGCTCACGATAGTGGAGTTTTGCGAAACAGCAACCTATTCAGACAAATGGAAGAAGGTTGGAGGCCGATTCCCGATGCCATTATTCTAGGAGATTCAGGATACTTTCTAATGAGTGTGATGCACAACAGGCCTGAACCTTGAAGACCCAGCAGTGCTTTTCAACAGAGCGCTTAAGTCTACTCGTCGACTAATGGAGAATTCATTCGGCATTCTGAGGGCTAAATTCCCATGTTTGAGGTAGCCAATATTTGCTGCTGAGGTATTCAAATGCTGCGTGACTCTGTGAAATTTTTCCACATCGGGTATTGCGTATCTCCCCATAATTGAAGAACAACGTGAAGATCGTCTCAAAGTTACAGATGGCATTCCTAATCCAGCAGCATTAAGGAGACTTGATGAACTGATTAATCATTTCCACTGTATGAAGGATAAAAATTCGATTATGCCAGCCATCAGAATAAGTTGAAATCAAATACACACTTCCTCCACTTTTCAGTTTATGATTTGTCTGTCTTCCAGTCATTACAACTAGTCATGTACGATTAGCATCTGTTCCGGAAAAATCCAGGAAAATAACCGACAGTTGAAGAGATTTGATACACCGGCCTCATAGGTCAGATCGTTGGAGTGTTGCAACTAAGGGGAAAGTTCCCCGTTCGAACTCAACTCCTGTCGAGGTATAAAATATTTTTGGGATGTAACAGTGGCACAGTCGAAATAGGACCCAAAATAATACGAAACAATAATTAATCAAATCCCTCTCGAGCCAAAAGACACTGTGAGAAAGTTAAATACACTGTGACAATGACCTCGCTCGACTGCTGACTTGTTCCAGCGAGCATCTACTGAGCCAGCGGCCTGCAGTTTCACTTCGTCATTTGTCCGACCCCAAACCAGCCGAGATGGCTGGTATTTGACTCCAGGAAATGTTACGCTCCCGGAAACTAACCGACAGTCAAAGAGGTTTGAAACACTGGCCTCATAGCTCAGATCGTTGGAGTGTTGCAACCAAGGGGAAATTTCCCCTTAGTAGCAACGACATAAGTTCAAACTCCTGTCGAGGTATCAAATATTTTTGGGATGTTACAGTGGCGCAGTCAAAATAGTACCTAAAATCATACGAAACAATAATTAATTAAATCCCCCTCGAGCCAAAAGACTGTAAACATCACATTCCCTATTGCAGCACCTTTCTCTTCCTCACTCACTTGAGTTAAAAAACACTGTTACAATGACCTTGCTCGACTGCTGACTTGTTACAGCGAGCATCTTCTGAGCTAGCGGCATGCAGTTTCACTTCATCATTTATCTAACCCCAAACCAGCCATGGCTGGTATTTGACTTCAGGAAATGTTACACACCCGGACACCAGCCTCATAGCTCAGATCGCTGGAATGTTGTAACTAAGGGGAAATTTTTGAGTTCGAACTCCTGTCGAGGTATAAAATATTTTTGGGTCGTTACTCATCCTATCGTGTAGGTATTTAGCACCGTTTTACATTATGAATTGCTGACAAAACTTAAATTCCGGCATCCCGCTTGACGTTGTTCATTTCGTTTATCCCCACGCCATTTTTCTGCTGCACTTGTAAACTTAGCTTCTACAAGTTAACATTTCTACACTTGTATTCTAAGTGGAACACTTGTTCTAGTTTACCGTGCATTACAAGTACCTACCTGTACTTGTTAACCTGTTGGTACACTTGTAACTTGTTGCTTTATGAAATAGGCCCCAAGACTGTGAAACCTTTCCCATGATTCCAAGCAGTTTCAGCTGCCCAGCCATATACCCATACATACCCAAGCACTTGGCCGCATGGTTTTGCAAACTATTTGAACCCATACCGTCTTAAAAATGCTGAACAAACTGCCGAATATAAGGCACCAGCATTTGAATCACATAGCTTTAAACTAGGATTGATACTAGTTTGTTATGTTACCCTTTATTGTTGTTGTATAAATGGTTTTAAAGATAATAACGGGAATGGCTTAAATTATTTATCAATACGTTAATTTCTTCTTCAAGTTGAGCTAGGTACTGTTAGTTACTGATTATTTCAGATCGTTGGTTGTTGTTGGTGTTTAGTTGTTTCAAAAGATTATGAACATGATGTGGACATTCGTTTTCGTCTTGTGATCCATTGAAATGAATGTTGATTTATATATTTCTTCTATATTAATTTTAACATGAAAGAATGAAGATATTTCGACCGTTATGGCTGTCCCATTACATATGAGACGAAAATGTTCGGATAGTAGCACCTGGTCCTATGGATTAAGTGTTTAAATCAAGATGAAAGAAGGAATCAACTTATCCTACTGTAAAGGGTATACCATAACCACAATCATGACAATAAGTCCATTTCGTCTTGATCCCCGATTATGAAAAATTATTATTTAATTAATTAATTTAAAATTCTTCTATTCTCTGTTAAATTATCTCAAGTGCTTTCGAGTTTAATCCAGTTATTTGAAGAAAAAAATATATATTAAAGAGACCTTTGACAATTTGGTACATTTTTCATTTGATGACGTTATGAAATTTAATCTTTAGCAAAAGGAACGCAACTGGTTTTTATAAAAGGTTATAGTTCCTTCTTTTCTCTCACTTAAGGCGTGAGGATACACAAAAAATTGGTTTGTAAGCTAACGTACCAAATTCGATCAAAATGAATCAAGTATGGTCAATACTACTTCGATATTGTACGTGTTTCCCATGTATTATTAATGTCCTCATTATTTTAGTTTATAACGTTATTTAATTTATTCTGGCTTATCAAAACTTAAATTTTTTCATCTCCAGCAAGGGATGGTCACTACTACTTCGATAGTGTACGTGTTTCCCATATATATTATTAATTTCCTCATTATTTTAGTTTATTACGGTATTTAATTTATTTTGGGTTATAAAAATTTAAATTTTTTCATCTCCAGCAAGGAAGGGAATGGAGAAGATTTTAATTTTGTCATTTCGAATTGTATCAACCCAACAATATTTGATGCCGTGACAGAGTTGTAACTCCTGCTATTACCTTTAGTCTAGTAGTCTGCTACTTAGGGCTAACAAAAAATAGAAACTTAATGAAATTTCGGGGTGTCGTTTGTCACTAATCAGTCGTGTCAAATCCGAGTTTTTTCCTCCAAAAAAATACCACCAAAAACGGAGATTTTTAGGCACTTTTTCTGGTTTTTGTTGCAATATATTTTTTCTTCCTTGCAATTTAGGGGAAATGTGGCGACGACATCATGAAGGGGATAAAATTTCCTTCCGTTTCATTGGTCAATTTTGTTGTTAACCCAATAGTTACCGAGATACATAGGTTCGAAAAAGCGAGAAGTTTGCCAAAATTACCGAAAACAAACTAAAAACGCAGGTTTTTGCGATGTAACGTTTAGTTTGCAAAACAGTTGATGATTTTACCAATGTAGTTCCATCACCCCCCCCCCCTCCCTTTTTCAACACACGACCAAAAATCTCCAAATATCTGAAAAAAGTCCAGTCATGCAGCATGACCCCATGAGCGAATTTTTGAAGATGTTTCATGCAAATATTACCGATTTTTACAACTAGCGAACGGCATTATTTCGATTTTTGACTGATTTTTCAACTTTGAAATTTTTCAAAACTTGATACATATTCTTATAGGAAATTTTACGCTGATTCCGAATATACCACATGTTAGTATGCTGAAAAAATTATTTCGCACAATTCGCGAAAAAGTCCAGTCATGCAGCATGACCCCATGAGCGAATTTTTTAAGAAATCTTCGACATTTCAGTCGCTATTGATCGTGTAGAGAAATTTTAGTTTATGATTTTGATAGACGAAATTTCGATTTTTGACTGATTTTTCAACTTTGAAATTTTTGAAAACTTGATACATATTCTTATAGGAAATTTTACGCTGATTCCAAATATACCACATGTTAGTATGCTGAAAAAATTATTTCGCACAACAAATCGCAAAAAACAGGCTATTTTGAAATTTTTGACAACATTTTTGAAAATTTCAACCCGAAGATGTAATCCGATCATGCTGGCCAACGAACTTGAACTTTCGTTTTGTGTCCTTAACATTTTAAAATTTGTTTGAAGTTTCTAGCACAATTCTACGGACAGTTATCGTCTGGAATGACACATACATACATACATATATACATACATACATAAAAAAATGCGTTAAACTTCAGAATATGATTCAGAATAGCCTGAAAATTTTTTTCAAAAATTCACATTCAACAAATTTTGAGGCGAGAGCAATAGCTTAATTTTCTTCAAAAATTCGGTAAAACAGGCTATTTTGAAATGTTGACTACATTTTTGAAAATTTCAACCCGAAGATGTAATCCGATCATGCTGGCCAACGAACTTGAACTTTCGTTTTGTGTCCTTAACATTTTAAAATTTGTTTGAAGTTTCTAGTACAATTCTACGGACAGTTATCGTCTGGAATGACACATACATACATACATACATACATATATACATACATACATTAAAAAATGCGTTAAACTTCAGAATATGATTCAGAATAGCCTGAAACGGATTTCTGCATAAAATGTTTTCAAAAATTCATATTCTACAAATTTTGAGGCGAGAGCAATAGCTTAATTTTCTTCAAAAATTCGCTAAAACCACTCCCAGATCCCCGTGCTTGGATTCTTGACTAAATATGTTCACGTAAGTAATTTACGACACCTCCCCCCCTCCGACCCAATGATTTGTGCAGAATATCAAAAGGGCCAGAGCCGCCTTTCGTCGTGAATCTATAAACTCATTCGTCGACAACTGTGAACATGAGCTAGATGGGGTACCACCTAGGGTAGCTAGCACATTCACTGTGTCACTCGGAGAGTCAATTGACAACTTAAAAATCGATTCCGAGTTGAATATTACTCTTCGATAGTGTATGAAGGTAGGGGTACCTCTCATTGTGCCCTCAGATTGATTAAAAAATTAGAATCGGACATTAAAGTTGATATTTCGATTTATCATTAGGGTTCTCAAACATTTTTTCAGGCCCTTGAGAAGTTTGGTTTTTGGAGACACAGTCAACGTGCTAGAGGGTTTTTACGAACTATTTTTCGTCTCACCTAGTTCCAAATCCTAGTTCATGTTGATAATAAAGTTTTTTTTAAATGTAAAAAGTGTCCGGGTTCGGTTATTTAGGTTGTTGAAGGCGATTTTCATAGAAAAAACGCTACAAATTATTTCACAAAGGTTTATTATTTTTTCAATTGAGTATGATCGTAGTTTTAGTTGGCTTGGTTACGTCATAAGGCCCGTCCAGACTCCTCGGCGTGTCCTATTTCGAGTTGCCACAACCTATACTTTTATAATTATATACGCATGTTTATACTTCTCGATTTGAACTCCTATCTATTCAAATAATTATTGCCTTAATAATATCATTATCTAAGAACGTACGAAAAGTCGATAGGATATGTTATTAAATATGAGTAGGCAAAGCATTGGTATTAACACACAAATATGACCTAGAAAAAAACATATATTCTTGCCTCGAAGGAACGCTGTACCCACCTCATGGTGCCGCGGCGCCTCCTCTCTCTCCACCCCCCGTACCACCCACTGTGACCCCCTGCCAAGTGTGCCAGGCGTGCGTCTAACACTCAAAGCCTCGAAAAAGACACTTTTTCGCCCGTGTTTGGCCCATAGCATCTATGCGAGTAAAGTGATCGGGATGGTTAAACGTTAGGACCAACTAGACCCCAAATGGAGTGTATGTGCGAAAAACGTGTTTTTTAAGTCAATTCTTAGGCCTTTTATGGCCCAGACGGCGGACGGACATTTCAAATTTGGATTCTACTCACCATGAAACGTAAAGTGACAAAGTTTGAGGGGGGGGGGGGGGGGGGGGGGTTATAAAAATTCTTTGCTACACGATCACATAGGCTTATTATTGGAAATAATGAACCAAAAAGTGGTGTCCGAGTTCACCCCACAATGTCCGGTCAACCCAGACAACCTTCACCGAATAAAAAAGGGGAGGCAGAAGCCCCCCAAAATTTTTGTTGGCAAATCATCTGAAAGAGGAGATTCTAAGAAACTTATAATGAGCTTGGGAAGCATTTAGCTTAATTTCTGGAGGAGAATACCTTCAAAAAACCGATTTGTTTTTTCTGCCTTCACCCCATATTACGGTACCTACTAGAAAAGTTGTTGATTCTGGTTTTTTTTTTCTCAGAAGTCCTAAAAAATCTCAGAGGGGAGCTAGTAGTAACACTCCTAATAATTTTCGAGAAAAAAAAAAATGAAATGCACAAATCAAAATGGTAGAAGCATGAATTTGTTAACTTACGAGTATTTATTCACTAAATTTCACAATACTGTTTTATGGTAGGCGGTTGTTCTCAGTAAGGAAAAGCCGTAAAAATCTCGTTCCAGCAGTTTGCTTAGTGACCGTTGAACTTCTGTATGGCCATCCAAGAATGACCCTGTTGTAATCATTCAGGAAATTTAATTACTTTTTAATATTTTTTTATTGTTACAACTTTATTTATTAGGGCACAGCACTAATGGGGAAGTCGGGCTAATGAGGAGTTTCCAGCTTCCTTTAGCAACTAAAAGAAACATAATGTGTAGGAAGAAATCCATATCTTCAGTTGAGGGGCATCAAGGCCCCATCTTCAAGCCCCAGGCATGTGACAGTTCCAGTGAGCTCCAGGAGAATGCGTGTCCGTCGCTCCTGGGCGTCGGTGTCATCCTCAAGTTGTTGAAATGCTGTAGTTGGCGATAGATGAGGATCCGAGAACCAGAAAATCATCTTCTCCGAACATAGCACATGTGCTATTCGTACGAGTTGTATCTCTTATGGTACTGTCACTCTCCTCTCTCTCTCTATGAGTGCGGATTTAGGCCCCATTGCACCTCTGGGGCGGCCTAACTTCGTTACAGGCAGCGGACTTTTCCCCTTGAGCCTCGAATCCGCAGTGAAACCGCCCGGATCCCAGCCATCTGGGTCTTCACCCGCACCCACTGGGTCACTTGCAAAAGGGGTTTAGCCCATTTGTCGGCTAGGACAGTCGCTACCCTCTTCAGGAAGCAGTCATATTCCTTGTGAAGGGAGCCCTCGCAGGATATCACCGAGGGTGTAAACGAGCCTCTCATATCTTCGGCTGCCCTGTCATTACTTATTTAATCATGAAGAAGTTATAACAGAAGCAGATACCCCACATAACTGAGTTTAGATTGTCTCTACGATTGTAGGTGTCTCGGAAGCGAAAATTTCTTAACTACTGTTACACGAATTCTCTCTTAAATAAATGTGAACTGGGCCAAAATCACTCAATTTTTCATTGGGTGCCACATTAGCGTACTATGACATTAAATGGAGAAAACAAATTGTAAATTTGTGTATTTATTAAGGTATTTATAGTACGGTCTTCATAGAAGACTGTTTACTGTACACCTTACATGTTACCAGGGCCGGCCTAAGGCAAAAATTGCAAGTGTGCAAGACTCACATTTTATGCCTCTACTGGGGAGGGGGGGGGGGGATGGAATAACCTCCAGGTATTAGGGGGGGGGGGGGGAGTCTGGAGGAAACCTTTTGAAATTTAATGTCAAAAACCGTAGTTTTTCATAGGTTTGATACTCTTTCTTGTATCTGAAACCAATATTATGTTAAATAAGCTAATGAAAGCTTCTGGGTCACGATACAATAATTTTTACACTTATATTGCACGAACTCTCAGAATAAATAGCTAATGCGGGAATCACCATCTGTCGGATAAGATAAATTTCCATATCTCATGGGCAAAAGAAAATGAACAACAGAACATAGTGAGCCAATAATGTAAGAGTTTAATAATGGCTCACACACAACGAAACTTTATTAACTATAACTTAGTAAACTAATTAACTATTTATTACTACTAAACTACTAACTATTAAGAGAGGTACACAGTTGTTCTACTGACCTAGGTCAAGGGCATCAGGCTACTGTATTTCAAAACTCATTGAGGTAGATCTTTGGTTTTACCTTGAAATTCAGCTGTAATAGTTTTGAGACAAAGTTCCTTCTAGTTTAAATATTTCTGCACAACATATAAATCGATTTCTGAAAATTTGCCAAATTTATTTTTTTTTAAGCCAAAATTGGCCAATTTTATGCCCCTTCAAAACGCGGAGTGTGCGGCTGCATACGTCGCAGACCCCTCAGGCCAGCCCTGCATGTTACGCACGTGTTGCGATGAATTTCAAAGAAATGATTTGAGAAAGCGTGACTTTTCAAATAAAAACTGAAGTTTTGCTCTCTCATGTTGGCCACCCTGCGCCTCTCTCCACCATGATGGGACTATAGTAATTCATTACGCTCTGTAAGAGCCACAAATTATTGTCAGAATTGAAGCAATAGTTATTATGTCCCACTTTCAAAATTAAGTTCACGGACTGTTGAATTTCACTTATCATACTTAACCTTGAAAATCACTGCAGGTTGCTGAAATAGTCCATTATCACGGCCTAGTAGGTAGGAACTCTTAAAATTAAGCTCTTGTCACTGGGCTTTTCAATGTTCCCATTAGGTAGGCAGGTACTTGTAAATCTATCAAATATGTTATATAATTTAAATGTTATATAAATTATATGTTAAATACAATTATATGTTATATAAAAGTGTGTCGTTGGGAAAAAACGTTAAACCACTAACGATTGGCCTTATAGTCGAATTTTCCGAACACTAGGTTAGGTAGTATTATAAAATAGTCCTATCTTAAAGAGCTGAAAAAAATTAACCAGCTTTATTTTAATTGAAAGATGAAACAATTTGTTGGTGTTATTATTTTCATAGTATATTAATTTATGGTAACAGTATTCGAAATTACTGTGACAATCTAGGTTTTTAGGTATTAAAGATGTTACATACCTACCTTTGGTGGATACTTTCATTTTTTCCTCTGCCCCAAGTGCTGGCTGAAACACTTTGCAAAAAAGGCCATTTTGCAAAAGTGGAAATTCAATTAATTTTTTAGCATGAATATGCTTTAGCCGTGACCTAACTACCGAAAAATGTCCCACGAGAGTGCAACGAAAGTAGCGCCAATAATTGTGATGATTTCCGCTTACAACCGAGTCGTTGCTAGGGATATGATACTTCGTCGTTTTTCATCCCACAAAATTCGTTGACCATTCGTTCGAAAGCTCTCGATTTATCCAACCATACTATATTAACTACTGCGAAGTGCGTGGCCAACAAGCTGAGTTATGAGCATGGTTATATGAATAATTGTTTACACACAGGTGATCATTCTCAATTATTGATATTGTGAACATGATTGCAACCGCTTGTTAATTTCTGATGATTTCATTGAGCTGGTGTTTCGATTATGTGATTCATAGCAGGTGATCTTGATATTGCGAGAACGGTTAGATTTGTGAAGCGGTGGTTAAATTATTTTAATAGGTAATTTCTATACTTTACACTATAGGAAGCTGTAATTTCGTATGTAGCCTCTTTAGCCTCTTTCTATAATAAAGTGAATGTTTACTCGCGAGTTTCTATTAGGAGATCATCATCTCACAAGAGCTCAATCGTCGTGATCATTTCTATAATAAAGTGAATGTTTACTCGCGAGTTTCTATTAGGAGATCATCATCTCACAAGAGCTCAATGGTCGTGATCATTTCTATAATAAAGTGAGAGCGAGGAGCTAAAACATGATTCCATGTTTTAGGATTGATGGCAGAATGATAAACAGAGTTCAGAGGCCGATGGGGGGTCGGGTTCAGAGAATCGACGAGGAGTGAGTCGTGTACGGCTAAAGCATATTCATGTTTTTTAATTTTAGCCGTCAGGCTCAAAGGAACTGTGGCTTTTTTTTTTTTTTTTTTTTCATAGTAAATTAGTTGTAGAATCCATTTTGCAAAACAAAAATTATTTAAACCGGGAAAGTCTTCCCAAGTTGAGATTTAGTAGCAATCAGTGAAACCAAGTTTCAATAGTTTATTCATTAATCTTTCACACACACACATGTACAATATGTGTGTGTGTGTGAACATCTAAATGGTAAAGATTTTAAATTGAAAAAGGCGCTTATGATTAGATCGAAACGCTTGATTGGCTGCACGGGTTTCCCATGATGCTTTGAGGTGACAACAATGCTTGTTGGCGCTGAACAAAGCAAGCCAAATCGACTTGGCCTATATTACTTATTGCACAACAATTTTTGTTCGCCATTTTTACAAGTCCCACCGGGCGAAGCCTTTACTAGGGGAAATTACAAATGGCCATATTTTCGAAACCAAGTGCGGTGCCCACCTTGAATTTTGGACGGATTGTGCACAGATGCAGTACGAAGAGGTTCACATGTCCAAAAACACCCGGGTGCCCGTGGGGGCGCGGTGGTAGGTTGGCCTTTTTTATTGCTTTATTGAATTTTTCTATTGCTTGATCTTATTTTTGATGAAAATTATAGGAAGAGGCGCGGTGCCACCTTCAAATTCGGGTCGTGGTTGCAGGATGACGATCCGAAGACGTGAGATCCTTCACATTTTCCCGGGCGCCCGTAGGAGAGGGGGAAAAAATTTATTAAACTTCCAAAAATTGAAATTGTTGAAAATTGGCCTAAAAATGAGTCGCTAAATGAATTTCTAAGTTATTTCTGCATTTTTAACCGTTTCATAGATATTCGAACGCTCCACCGAATTTTTGAGGAATTTTTTTTTTCAGTTTTTTTCAACATTTTTACAAATCCCACCGTTCCTCCTCGTTCGAATATCTATGAAACGGATAAAAATGCAGAAATAACTTGGGAATTCACTTAGCAGCTCATTTGTAGGCCAACCTCAATTTTTGGAGATTTGATCATTTTTTCAACTTTCTGAACCTCTTCGTACTGCTATCATAACACTTAACTTTGAATAAAATCGAAAAAAATGTAAGGAACTACATACCTACTTATAAACTCGTAAACGAGTTCCACTATCTGCTTTACAAGCAGATACCATGTTACATGGATATGTCTTTGATTGGGTATTTCATAACGGTTGTCCTCGAGAGTTGTAAAAAAATCCTTTAACTTTGGACTGTAGGCGACGAAATGTAGGATAAAGAATTTATTCTATTAATCCTGGAGACACAATAAGCATACTATACATACTATTAAAGTTATTTCTGCAATACAGGCGCTTGCAGTTTTATGTTCATGATAGATCGTTTCGTTCTCTTACTGAGGACATCTTCAGATCTTGCTTTCTTGACATTGAGTTGACTTGGTGAGCCACTGTTTTATTTGACAAATCCGTTATATTCGGATGTTTATAAATTTTTTCCTGGACACACCAAGATCTGAAGATGTCCTCAGTAAGAGGACGAAACGTTATCAAATAAAACAATAAATGAAATAATTTAATTTATTTTCCCTGGGCCGCATCACGACTAATTCCAACAAAACAACGGTTTACTTATAGAAATGTTGAAAATAACTGTGGAGAGAAGAAACTACAATGAGTTGTTTACAGTCGACAGTTGTCAAGAGGATGATAATATTTCCTATGGAGTGGAGTAGGTAAATGATGCTATTGCTTTACGTTAAGAATATTGTAACCGGCTTATTAAAATTGTTTTTAGTCCAGTCAACTTAGTTTAGGAATGTAGCCAGGTACGTAAGGAGGGGGAAATTGGTAGCTTGAGATGTGAACATTTATCTCATAAATCAAGCGATTTCCAACGAGTGGCGAACGATTTCTGTGCGATGAAAACTACGGAAGTTCCATTCCCCTAGCAACGGATTGGTTGTACGTGAACATCATTAGAAATTGTGACATATTTTTTGCGTCACGAGAATTTTTGGTTGACGCCCAGAGCAAAGACATATCCATGTCAAAAATGTATTACTAAAAAGTATTGCTAACTTCTTTTGGCAATATTTTCTAATGCTGGAATCTATTGCAAACTTCACTCCCGTGGTAGAAGGCAGTCCTGCGTTCAGAGAAACACAAAGTAAGTAGGTAAAGAAGATCAAAAATAGAAAAAGTGGCCATTGCGATACATGGAAATTGAAAGGCCTTAAAGTTTGAGGAAAGTGCACAGAAAATCTAGAAATCCTCCAGTACCTACCTTAAGATTCATACGGCGTAACTGCACAGTCGTATAAACTGGGAGAATTCGATCATTTAAAATGTGGCGGGAACATTGAATAGTTGGACACATGGATATATAATAGAAAAGTGGCCATTGTGATACATAGAATTTGAATGACCTCAAAGTTTGGGGAAAGTGAACAGAAAATCTGGAAACCCTCCACTACCTACCTTAAGATTCATACGGCATAACTGCAGTGTGGCATAAACTGCGAAAATTCGATCATTTAAAATGTGGCGGAAACATTGAGTAGTTGGACACATGGATATTATACTAAGTGGATATTATATTGAGCGGACATGTGAATATAGTCCTTGAACACCAGCTGACGGGAAATTAGCAAACGAATGAGATTTGGTGGGGGTTCAGATTTTGAACATTCGATTTTTCGCATCGACTATTATGATCGATTCCAATTGTTCGCCATACGTAAAAAAGTTGAGTTTTTACCATCACCTCAAATTAAATATTCCATTCGCCCGGTAATATTTGAATAGGTAGGAAGCGACCCTCAAATTCACGTTTTTGACAATCAGTCACGATCAAGTACTTGGTAGACACTCTAATCGATTGAAAGAGAATTCGATGTGTACTATCGATTTATGTTATCGATGTTGAGACCTTGGTTTGTGTGTCGATGGTCGAGTTGGTGAACTCCCTTCTTGTCTTCAGGTTTTTGGATCGCTCAGCTTATTCTTTCGTTGAAAAGGAACTTCCTCGAGTTTTCTAACAGTTTCCGATGGCGAGTCAAACTCAAGGAATCCAACAGCTCCTCGCTGCTGAAAAACGGGCCGCCGAGAAAGTCGCTGAAGCCAAGAAAAGTAAGTTGACGTTTTCACATGAATTATGTCAATATGGGGCTCTGACGGGGTTCATCGCATGTTCATTTCCACTGCGATTCTTCGATGAAATATGTTTCTTTATTACGTAGATAGTTGTACTCCCTGCAATTCGAATACCTTATAAATAACGACTGGACGGTGGTTTTGATGATTTAATCCTTGCTTTAGGGCCAAATATCGACCATAACAGAGAAGGTGGGCGTGGCCATCAGAGCTCTAAGGTGGCTGGCATTCTATCATTTTATGTTCAAAAGTTCTCCCATTCACCCTACACATGTCAGGATATGAATGATTTCTATATATCTATACATCTATATGAAGGTTTCTGAAATTTTCTTCGTAATCCTGTAAGAAATGTACCTGTTCAGTGTTAGGAACTGCTGTCCTTTATCTAATTATGTACCATTTTATCCCAAAATTATGTCTACTCTCCATACTTACTGATATATTTTATTATCCTACGCTTTCTTACGTTAAACTACATTTCTTTAAAAGTAATATATCCTCTGGAAGTCTAATTATTGTGTCAACTTCCGTCTGTTTTCTTGTTTCGTACAACCAAAGACCTTGGAAAACGCCCCCTTTGCATTACAGCTTCCCTCGAACGCCTAAAATGACACCGTATTTCCGGAAAATAGCCAAGAATCGTGAATACCCGCCAATTCTAATTGATGAGAAAATCATGATTTCCGAAAGGGGCGGAGAAAAATTGACCGATGACGTCACTTACTTACCTATACTTTACGGCTTCATTGAGTCACAATGTTACATTGTAACTCTACAATGTAACATGTAACAATGTCTGTTATGTTGAACAATGTAACAATGTTTAAAAGTTCTCTCATCAATCACCCCACACATGTCAGGATATGAATGATTTCTGTATATCTACACCAGGGGTGCTCAAACTTGAACTGCTGGCGATCTACCTCAATATTTTTAGACTACTTACGATCGACTCTGAGAGGCTGCAAGTATGTGTGATGCAGGGTTGTCGTACATACACGATACACCCTACCTACCTAGGTAGGGTATACCGTAGCATATATAGATATTAGCTTTCCGCACAATTTACATTATTTTAGTCAAGGTTTGGGTTAGGTTTACTTCTCTACAATATCAATGAAAAAACTCCTAGTTATTCAAAATTGCGAGTTTACTCGTTGTTACAAAACAAAAGAGTTACATATGGTGTTAAACTCAACTAAGGAGTGACTTTGGATGTTGAAGCGTGGCACTGCATGTCCTCAGCATACTTTTCATAAGATGGTGCGTAACCACTGAGTGCCAATCGCAAGCATGATGACATATGATCGTCAGTTAGTCGATTGCGATATTTTTACTTAATTATCTTCATTTCAGAAAATGCAGACTCGCACAAGTAAGTTGACCCAAACATTGCCGTCAGTTGAAGGGCGATTTGCCTTAGATTCGGATATTTATTTTCAGATATAAAACACCAGTAATTTGTATCAGATGCTGTAGCTTTGAGATGTATATCTGATATAATCTGCACCAACTCATTTTCAACAGAACATGAGTTCATATTAAACTGACTTGCGAAACGTAATAAATTTTGTAGTTTAGTTACCTACTTATTTAAAAAAAATTTCTTCTAGAGATCTACTCAAAAAGCACTCGCGATCGACTGTTTGAGCACTCCTGATCTACACCAACGTTGAAGGTTTCTGAAATTTTCTTCGTAATCCTGTAAGAAATGCACATGTTCGGTGCCAGGAACTGATGTCCTATACCTACCTATCTACCATTTTATCCCAAAATTATGTCTACCCTACATACTTACTGGCATATTTTACTATCCAAGCTTTCTTACATTAAACTACACTCCTTAAAAATAATGTATATTCTCTGGAAGTCCATTAGTTGTGTCGACTTCCGTGTGTGCAAAGGTTTTTTTTCTACAACCAAAGACCTTGGAAAACGCCCCCTTTGCATTATAGCTACGGTGGCCATATTTATCTTAAGCAAAATCGGGACGGATAGAACTATCAAGGGGGTCTCAGGGGTATAGAATACCCTCCATGGAGATAGTCCACCCCCTTAAAAGTTTGAATTTTTTACCCTTTAAAAGTTGGTTTTTAAGCCTATTTCATCCATTCAAACATTGGTTTATTAAGAGCTTCGTATCAAACTAAAAATATGTAATATTCATTAAAGAATGTGGCACTAAGAATTACATGACAAAATAATTTCAAGAAGTTTATAACATACACAGAAAGAATATGTACCTTTTGCACGAACAAACTGAACTTCACGAACAACAGGTAAGTTTTTATAGTCAAATAAACAAACATTAATTTTCCAAAAAATGAAAAAATAAAAGTTAACAGAGCAGTCTGTTTACATCATTGTTCTTGTTATATTTTTTCACTAGGGCCAGGGGTACTCTTTTTACTCCAGTCGTACTTCTGTGTTGAGGAAAATGCTCTCAGCAAGGAGTCGTCTTTTCTTATTTTGTCGTACATTTCAACACACGACAAAGAACTGTTCATTTGGACAATTAGTAATGCTTTAACACAGCCTAGTGCCATTGAAGATTTTTCTGCGGTCCAAAAGTTGTTTATCAATGAGAAAGCTCGCTCGACTGAAGCATTTGTTCCTGGTAAAGAAAGAGCAAATTCTACCATAGTTTTGAGATTAGGAACGCTTATTTCGTTTTTCTACAAGTCCTGAAATAAAGTCAGCCACCGTTGCTCAGTTGATAGTTTTTGTTCTTTCCATTCAGCCAGGACGACATCAGGAAGCTGTGTGTTCAGCACACTAAGCTCATTGAACAAATCATCAAGCGAGAGAGGTGGCCTATCTTGAAACAAATCCCAACTTCCCCCTAGTTCTTCCCACTTCAGCTGCTTCTTTAAGTCTATCCAAGACAGTTGACTCAAGCTGTCAACGTTTGATTTCCAAAGATCAAAATAAGTAATGCAGTGGTCATAAAAAGTTCCTACTGTATTTTTCACCTCTTGTAAATCGCATGCATTTCCTGCAGCAACACTGTTTCTTTGAAGTTCCTTTACTTTCATTGGTAGAAATAAAGAATCTTTTCTGCCAACCAAGTTTTTGTAAAGAATCAAATATTCATTTGCTGCCTCTGTGGCAGAAACCTTCGCTGAGGTCGAGGGGGCCAACACAGTTGGGTCTCCAGATTGCTCCTGTGACTATGATAATAGTTATGTTGTGTGCGGTGTAAAGAAATTCTACGGTACTAATCATTCATTTTAAAATAAAGCTAATAACTTTTCATGATGATTTGGTTTGAAAAAATCTTTATTGGTGAAAATCGGGACATTTTTTTCCCGATTCGGGACCCCGGGACACAGGCTTTAAAATTGGGACTGTCCCGATAAAATCGGGACGTATGGTCACCGTAATTATAGCTTGCCTCAAACGCTTAAAATGACACCGTATTTTTCGGGAAATAGCCAAGAATCGTGAATACCCGCCAATTCTAATGGATAATAAAATCATGATTTCCGAAATATGCGGAGAAAGATTGACCGATGACGTCACTTACTTACCCTAGGTACTTTACGTCTTCATTGTCAAGTAGTCATCAGTCTTTAACTCGTTCAGTATTATAAACAATATTGCAGGGTGGCCCCTCAACTGGAAAATTCAGGGAATTCTGCAAAACCACCGAATGTCAGGGAATTTTTGAAATGAAAACTGTGTAATAATTTGCAGCCTTTTTTGTTATATTCTAAATACTTAACAATCAAACTTCCAAAGCGTACTTTATCATACTACGTATTATTTTATAGGTGGATTATACGAATGACAAAAATAATTATCAAGAGAAATGGTTGAATTCTTCGGTAATTGTATAGTATAGTGGCCTCAGCACCAATCTTTTCCATATTCATACACAATAAAGTAGAATGCATGAAACACGATATTTGATAAGAATTTGACCCCGCAAAGCAGTTTTAGACATGTACGGATTAGTAAGGTAATTACTAATCTATACATCCAACTAATCTGAATTTATACTAAGGGATTGACTACTTGATGTTATGTATTTTTGAGATGCGAGCGTAGCGAGCATCCAGACCACTGATCTATGCTAAAAACTTATCCATATTTTTAGCATAGATCAGTGGTCTGGATGCTCGCTACGCTCGCATCTCAAAAATACATAACATCAAGTAGTCAATCCCTTAGTATAAATTCAGATTAGTATAATATAGATTAGTAAGGTAAATATGACTTTCCGGCCCTCAAATTTATGTTATTTGCCTAATATAAAATATATCTTCATATGGAAAAGATTGGTGCTGAGGCCACTATACTATACAATTACCAATTCTTCAAAGAGTAACAACGCTACATGTTATATTGAACTAGGGTGCAAACCTAGCAGAGTAGTGGATCGATCCAGTGAGAGTATCAAAACTAGTTTGTATACATAAGCTAGGACTTCACAGGAGGGTTAAGGAAGAGAATTTGGCCCATTGAAATGTGGAGTCATGTTTAATAAACACAGATTTCCAATGAACGGTTTTTGTGGCGTGACATTTGTTGCTGTCGGACGAAAATTTGGAATTACCCACAAGCTAAAAAATATCCATGTAAAATAATTTTTTTTAAAACTCAAATAATTAAAATTTTAATTTAGGTAATTGAACTTATAGAAATAGCTAAGGAAGCTAAATTCTATCCTGTTCATCTTAGGAAGTTGAAATTAGATATGGAGACACTCTGGGACACTAAGAGACGATTGAATTGATTGGGTCTTTTCTGATCAGCTGATTGAGCTAATTTAATTGAGGCATTTTGGTTTATTATTTCCAATAATAAGCCTATGTGATCGTTTAGCAAAAAATGTTTATAACCCCCCCTCAAACTTTGTCACTTTACGTTTCAAGGTGCGTAGAATCCAAATTTGAAAAGTCCGTCCGCCGTCCGGGCCATAAAAGGCCTTAGAATTGACTTTAAAAATCTGTTCTTTCGCACATAGACTCCACTTGGGGTCTAGTTGGTCCTAACTTCTCGCCAGCTCGATCGCTCCACTCTCATGGGTGCTATGAGCCAAAAATAGGTGAAAAAGTGTCTTTTTTGTGTGTATATTTCAAGTTGTATAGAAATTGGAGATTTATGAGTGAAAAGAAAATGTTAGCTATTAATTTTATGGGAAAAAAAGTATTCTAAATGATACTCTTCCATTCAAAAAGAGATTTGGGGGGGGGGGGGGGGATAGGACATATCCATGTACCGATGTATCTTCGTGTAGTGTAGATAATTTTAGTAAATGAGTCTAAATGGTGTTTGCTTTGGTACATAAACTCGAAAATCGTCACGAAATGGTTAGTCAATTTTGTGTGTTTTTAAGAGTAAAACTAGTTAGTTAAAGTGTAACTCAGTAACAACGGAGTTGGGGAGATCTGCAAGAGTTACCATTCGATTCAGCGTGGAAAAATACGAGGAAACCCGCCCTGAACTCGAATTTTCATAGAGGGTTAATTTTTTACGAAAACCCTCGATTTCATTGAAAACCCCATGTTCAATATTAATATGCATAATTTTCTCCGCTAATTAGCAAAGTAAAAGTGAAATTAGCAAAACCGTTAAAAGCTGAGATTCTGAGGAAGTTTTACTCGTGCAGTGCAGTGGTTAAAATTTGCTTTTTAACCTCTTTTTTACGTAGTTTTTATTAATTTGGCTCAAAAAATATTGTTTTGTCGTCAGGTAGATAAGAAATTTAAAGCTTTTTCCAAATACGTCCTTATGTTTGAGTTTAAAGTGGTTCTAAGTGGAGTTACGGCCGTTTTAATGTCATTAGGTACAAAAAAGCGTTTGAAAAAATCTCTTAAGAGGAACTTTTGATCAGAAATGAGCTCTGCTATCGACTGAACTCTGTAATCGCTCGGAGTTTGATGGACTTGTGTCGGAACACCCTTTATAAATTTGACTTAGATATTTTTGTCAGGGAAATCTGCTGTTGAGTCAGGGAAATTCAAAATTTCCATTTGAGGGCCACCGTCTATTGGATCCTTATAATAACTCTGTTCAATAGGTGGTTTGTTACTGAGGAGAGTCACGACCACTCGTGATCTCGGAGTACTTTTAGCCACCCAGCTCATTTTCACTGACCACATCATATCGACTTCTTCCCGAGCAATGCTCGCTTTGGGGTTCGTCAGAAGGAACACGAGGGAGTTCACCCACGTCTCTGCTATAACCGCTCTTTACAATTCTCTGGTTGTCCCTCTAAAGCTGGTTTCACATGGAGCGGAACGAAAGCAGAAGGACGGAATGCAATCTGAGTGGCTGTTGGGACAACAGTTGAGGAAGGTGGCTGCCATGTTGTCGGAATGGGCGGACGGCGGTAGAAATTTTTATACCGTTTCTGTGTCGAGCTCCGCGCAAGCTCATTGGACAGGAATGTTGATAACCGCAAGTAGAGGTTTCCAATCAGAGAAGCTTTCAGTAGGAAGGTTATGATTCCGTTCACCAAGGTGACTGCTTCATGTGACAATCATTCCGACTCCGCCGCCCCTCCACTGGTTTTTCCGCTTTCCATGCTCAAGCTGGATTCACATTTCCGCGCTCATTCTGCTCCATGTGCATTCTGTCATTCTGTTCCGGAAGGATGTAATACAATCTGAGTGGCTGTTGGGACAATAATTGAGGAAGGTGGCTGCCATGTTGTCGGAATGGGCGGACGGCGGTAGAAATTTTCATACCATTTCCACGTTCTGTCGAGCTCCGCACTAGCTCATTGGACAGGAATGTTAATAACCGCAAGTAGAGGTTTCAGATCAGAGAGGCTTTCAGTAGGAAGGTTATGATTCCGTTCACCAAGGTGACTGCTCCACGTGACAATCATTCTGACTCCACTTCCCCCCCACTGGTTTTTCCGTCTTTTCGCTTTCCGTGCTCAAGCTGGATTCACATTTCCGGGTTCATTCTGCTCCATGTGAACCCAGCTTCACCACCCTTGTGTGGGACACAGACACGACTACTCCCGTTCAAAAGCACAGGAAATTCTCAATTTTAGTTCGATTTTGATGAAATTTTCAGGGATCGGGCGGATCAGCTTCTAGATGATCCCTCAAGGCTGTATCACATTTGCATTTTTTTCAGCTTTTTTTCTCGCATTTTTAATGCTTGAACCTGAAGAAGGCTGTGCTCTTTTCCATGGTCAGTTTTTTCGACCATTGCCCATCCTAGCGGAGCATTTTTAAACTCACTTGGGAAAATTAGAATCTAATTTTTACCTCAGCCCTCTGAGTATAAATGATATGGAGGTGAAACAATCATTCAATTCATTAATCAATTTTTAAGATTTTTTTTCGTCTTTTGCACCTTTTGACATTAAAACGGCCATAACTCCCCCAAAAATCACTGTAAACTCAAAACTAAGATCGCCTTTGGACAGACCGTTAAATTTTCTATAACCCCGATATAAAGTAAAGTGGTTTTAGTTAGTTTTAATTGGTTAAAAAAACGCCAAAGTACAAAATTAGAAAAAAATGTTGAAAAATCAACGTTGACATGGATATGTCTTTGCTCTGGGGGTTCAACCAAAAATTTCCGTGACGCAAAATTGATGTCACAATTTCAATGTACAACCCATCCGTTGTTAGGGGAATGGAACTTCCGCAGTTTTCATCGCACAAAAATCGTTCGCCACTCGTTGGAAAGCGCTTGATTTATGTGATAAATGTTCACATCTCAAGCTACCAATTTCCCCCTCCTTACGTACCTGGCTACATTCCTAAACTAAGTTGATTGGACTATAAACAATTTTAATAAGCCGGTTACAATATTCTTAACGTAAAGCAATAGCATCATTTACTCCACTCCATAGGAAACATTTTCATCCCCTGACTACAGTCGACTGTTAACAACAACTCATTGCGTCTGTATTACGAGACCTTCTCGAACTTCAATTCCGTTCAACAGGTTTCGTTGAGAGCAGTAGTCAATCCCTTAGTAAAAATACAGGTTAGTGGGCATGTAGGTCAGAATGAAGTGTATAGTGTGGTGGTCTGGATGCTCGCATCTCAAAAATACATAACATCAAGTAGTCAATCCCTTAGTAAAAATTCAGATTAGTTGTGTTACGCTCCAGGAAAATAACTCTCACAGTCGAAGAGGTTCGGTCACCCTGGCCTCCTGTCTCTGATCGTTAGAGCGTTGCAACTCAGGGAAAATAATTTCTCGTAGTTGTGACGACGCGAGTTCGAACTCCTGTCGAGGTATCAAATATTTTTGGGCCGTTACAGTGGCGCAGTCAGTAGGACCCAAAATCATAAGAAACAATAATTAATTAAATCCCTCTCGAGCCAAAAAAAGACTGTAAACATCACATTTCCTGTTGTTGTGCCTTTCATTTCCTCACTCACTTGAGTCAAAACACACCGTGACAATGACCTCACCCGACTGCTGACTTGTTCCAGCGAGCATCTGCTGAGCCAGCAGCCTGCAGTTTCACTCGTCATTCGTCCGACCCCAAACCAGCCGAGACGGCTGGTATTTGACTCCGGGGAAATGTTACGCTCCAGGAAAATAACTCTCACAGTCGAAGAGGTTTGGTCACCCTGGCCTCTTAGCTCTGGTCGTTAGAGCGTTGCAACTCCGGGAAATTAATAATTTCTCGTAGTTGTGACGACGCGAGTTCGAACTCCTGTCGAGGTATCAAATATTTTTGGGCCGTTACAGTTGGATATGTAGGTAGATCAGAATGAAGTGTATAGTTTGGTGGTCTGGATGCTCGCAAGCTCGCATCTCATAACAGGATCACATAACAGTTTAGAAACGTAAATGTGACTTTTCATTTGTGACTCATGAGCTGCTCCGTGTTGAACGGAATTGAAGAACTCACAGTTCTTCTTGTAGGGAACGGTTCCAAGTAGTTGCCGGGGTGGGGGACGAACTTGATCGTTCGAGAAGGTCTCGTGTCTGTATTGGAGAAATAACTTTAATTTATAGTATACTTTTTGTGCCTCCAAGAATGATGAAACAAATTCTTTATCCTACATTTCGTCGCCTACAGTCCAAAGTTAAAGGATTTGTTTACAACTCTCGAGGACGACCGTTATGAAATCCCCAATCGAAGACATCCATGTAACATGGTATCTGCTTGTAAAGCAGATAGTGGAACTCGTTTACGAGTTTCGGTACTTTTTTTTCTCCCGTTTGTCTACTATCGGTTTGGGTTTTTTGGCGTTCGATCTTCGGAACAAAACTTTCAAACTATCAGCTTTTGAATAGTACAGTCAATTTTACTTTTACTTTGCTAATTTGGGGAGAAAAGTATGTTCGTATGTTGGAAAACGTGGTTTTTTCCTACGAAATTGAGGGTTTTAGTGGAAAATGCGAGTTCGGGGCCGGTTTCTGTGAAACTGTTTTTATTATTGTCGTCAAATTTTCAAGGTACATTTCCCCATTATCTCGAGTTTTCAGAACTTGTATAATTCCTACGACCACTGGCAGTTTTCAACAGACCCCAAAAATATTATCGCCGCCTCTTAAAGTATTGAGCTGTAGAACACGGATCATCTTCTTATCTTAAATCATCCTTATCTTATCCTAATACGCCTTTTACACCCGGGAACACCAAAAAATGTAGGCTTTTCCATCTTCTAAGCAATTTTTTCCCTTGGAGAGAAATTTATATACATATGTTTTAAAATTGCTCTTTAGTTTTGATTTTACGCGAAAAATACTTGGTGAAGCCTAAAAAATATCATTATTTATTCACAACGAACTTTAAATATTAGTTTTACGCTAAAACTAAAGATTAAGAAAAGAAAAGTTGTCCGAGAAAATTTATTTACATAGTACCTAACCTATACAGGGTGTCAACAGAAATTATGGGACAAACTCATAGAATCGATTCTAGAGATCATTTTTGATCGGAAGTTGCTCTAAGAGATTTATTTTTAAACGCTTTGTTTTCAAGTTATTCAATTTTCAAGATTTTTTTCGTCTTTTGTACCTCATGACCAGAGCCCTTCACAATATGGCACTTATTTTTGCTATAGGGCCTTAAAAAATATGGCAATATGGCACTTATTTTTGCCCAAATCTAGCACTAATTCGACTCGATATGGCACTTATTTTTCAACCCTCCCCGACCACCCCAGCTGTTTTGAGGGGATAATATTACAACATACAAGTTATTTATTCTTACATTATTTATTTTATTTACAAATCATTGTTTATTTACAAAGCATTTATTTTTTTTACAAATGATAGTTTTAATTTGAAAAAAAAAAAAAAAAAAGTCCAGTCATGCAGCATGACCCCATGAGCGAATTTTTGAAGAAATCTTCGACATTTCAGTCGCCATTGATCGTGTTGAGAAATTTTAGTTTACGATTTTGATAGACAAACATGGAATCAAATTATTAACACATGCACAGAGTAAACTCATCAGTTGTGATTACATTTTTTTTTTTTTTTTTTTTTTTTTTTTTAAGTACCTACCTACTACCTACGTATTAAACAGCATGGTTCTAAGATTGGTTATACAGGGATACTTCCATAAGAGTAGTTCAATCTGAATTTGGACAATGTTTCATGCAAATATTACCGATTTTTACAACTAGCGAACGGCATTATTTTGATTTTTGACTGATTTTTCAACTTTGAAATTTTTGAAAACTTGATACATATTCTTATAGGAAATTTTACGCTGATTCCGAATATACCACATGTTAGTATGCTGAAAAAATTATTTCGCACAACAAATCACAAAAAACAGGCTATTTTGACATTTTTGACTACATTTTTGAAAATTTCAACCCGAAGATGTAATCCGATCATGCTGGCCAACGAACTTGAACTTTCGTTTTGTGTCCTTAACATTTTAAAATTTGTTTGAAGTTTCTAGCACAATTCTACGGACAGTTATCGTCTGGAATGACACATACATACATACATACATATATACTCGTACATACATATATACATACATACATAAAAAAATGCGTTAAACTTCAGAATATGATTCAGAATAGCCTGAAACGGATTTCTGCATAAATTTTTTTCAAAAATTCACATTCTACAAATTTTGAGGCGAGAGCAATAGCTTAATTTTCTTCAAAATTTTCGCTAAAAAAGGCCAAAGTACAAAAAAAAAAAAGTTTAGAATCGACGTTTTTTCTCCCGTTTTTCTGCAACAGGTTTGGGGATTTTTCGGAGTGAACTCTTCGGAAAAAACTTTCAAACTATCAGCTTTCGAACGGTGTAGTTAATTTTACGTTTACTCAGCTAATTATGGGAGAAAAGTATGTTCGTAAGTTGGAAAACGTGGTTTTTTCCTACGAAATTGAGGGTTTTAGTGGAAAATGCGAGTTCGGGGCCGGTTTCTGTGAAACTGTTTTTATTATTGTCGTCAAATTTTCAAGGTACATTTCCCCATTATCTCGAGTTTTCAGAACTTGTATAATTCCTACGACCACTGGCAGTTTTCAACAGACCCCAAAAATATTATCGCCGCCTCTTATAGTATTGAGCCGTAGAACACGGATCATCTTCTTATCTTAAATCATCTTTATCTTATCCTAATACGCCTTTTACACCCGGGAACACCAAAAAATGTAGGCTTTTCCATCTTCTAAGCAATTTTTTCCCTTGAAAAGAAATTTATATACATATGTTCTAAAATTGCTCTTTAGTTTTGATTTTACGCGAAAAATACTTGGTGAAGCCTAGAAAATATCATTATTTATTCACAACGAACTTTAAATATTAGTTTTAAGCAGAAACTAAAAATTAAGAAAAGAAAAGTTGTCCGAGAAAATTTATTTACATAGGTACCTAACCTATACAGGGTGACAACAGAAATTATGGGACAAACTCATAGAATCGATTCTAGAGATCATTTTTGATCGAAAGTTGCTCGTAGAGATTTATTTTTAAACGCTTTGTTTTCAAGTTATTCAATTTTCAAGATTTTTTTCGTCTTTTGTACCTCATGACCAGAGCCCTTCACAATATGGCACTTATTTTTGCTATAGGGCCTTAAAAAATATGGCAATATGGCACTTATTTTTGCCCAAATCTAGCACTAATTCGACTCGATATGGCACTTATTTTTCAACCCTCCCCGACCACCCCAGCTGTTTTGAGGGGATAATATTACAACATACAAGTTATTTATTCTTAAATTATTTATTTTATTTACAAATCATTGTTTATTTACACAGCATTTATTTTTTTTTACAAATGATAGTTTTAATTTGAAAAAAAAAATCATATATTAGCGAATTTTTGAAAAAAACTAAGCTATTGCTCTCGCCTCAAAATTAGTAGAATGTGAATTTTTGAAAAAATTTTATGCAGAAATCCGTTTCAGGCTATTCTGAATCATATTCTGAAGTTTAACGCATTTTTTAATGTATGTATGAATGTATATATGTATATATGAATGTATATATGTATGTGTCATTCCAGACGATAACTGTCCGTAGAATTGTGCTAGACTTCAAACAAATTTTAAAATGTTAAGGACACAAAACGAAAGTTCAAGTTCGTTGGCCAGCATGATCGGATTACATCTTCGGGTTGAAATTTTCAAAAATGTAGTCAAAAATGTCAAAATAGCCTGTTTTTTGTGATTTGTTGTGCGAAATAATTTTTTCAGCATACTAAAATGTGGTATATTCGGAATCAGCGTAAAATTTCCTATAAGAATATGTATCAAGTTTTCAAAAATTTCAAAGTTGAAAAATCAGTCAAAAATCAAAATAATGCCGTTCGCTAGTTGTAAAAATCGGTAATATTTGCATGAAACATTGTCCAAATTCAGATTGAACTACTCTTATGGAAGTATCCCTGTATAACCAATCTTAGAACCATGCTGTTTAATACGTAGGTAGTAGGTAGGTACTTAAAAAAAAAAAAAAAAAAAAAAAAAAAAAAAAAAAAAAAATGTAATCACAACTGATGAGTTTACTCTGTGCATGTGTTAATAATTTGATTCCATGTTTGTCTATCAAAATCATAAACTAAAATTTCTCAACACGATCAATAGCGACTGAAATGTCGACGATTTCTTCAAAAATTCGCTCATGGGGTCATGCTGCATGACTGGACTTTTTTTGAAGAAGTTCTCTCCACATTAGCTGATGTTGTCGGGGCGTATTTCATAGCGAGGACATCATCAGCAGTTTCCTTCAGAGTGGCTTCCTTACCAGACAGAGTGGTAACAATATTGTTGACTTCCTCCCACCCACAATTCTTGCCGAGGTCGGCCTTAATCTTTCTCCAGGATCTTCTTCCCAGTGGCTCCTGGACACGGTGGTCCGCTAACTGATTCAAGGCCGTCTGAAATGCCGACGAAAACTGACTACAAGGTGGTGTTCCGGAACCTTGTACGAGTAGAAATTGACCCCCCGGGAAATCCGAGCTGATCGTTTACTCGTACAAGACGCAAATCAAACATTCAGTTTTCGGGTGTTGTAACAACCTAAATTATGGACTCAGTAAAAAAAAATTGGGAGAAACTAGACCCCAAATGGGGTAGAATTCCACCAACCGCACTTTTTTATCTCAACCCGTTGCCGAGATATGATTTTATAAATTTTTTTTCGACAAAAACACGTTTTAGACCATAAAAACCTCATTTTCTCCACTATCGATACACTTTTTTCAATTTTTGACCACATATCTAAAATCAGCGTTAAATTTTGTATAAGAATACTGTTCTCTGGATCTTCAGAAGTTCAATCCTTAAACCATAATCCTTGTTCAAACGTGAGAAAATTATAAAAACCAAGTTTCCCGAAAATCTTCGAAGCTGTACTGTCTCCCAATAAATAATCTTGAGACTTATTAAACCTCACAAATTTATTCTTCATTTAAAGAGCTTTCAAACGATGGAGACGCTTTTGAAATTTCCTTTCAAATTGGTGCAGTTATTTAACCTGGAAGATGAAAAAACGTGTTACCTTTTGGTTGTTTTGTTCTTGATGGACGGGCTGGGATGAAAAAACAAATAAAAACTCGGCAACGGAAAAAACGCAATTGCAAATGAAAATTACTCCTGGATAAAGAGAAAACAAATTTACTTTTACATTTACATTATTGCTTCAAATGAAACTCAAAATTTTGTGTTTTCGAAGTGGCTCCCTCGACTGCGGATGCACGCTCTTGCCCTTTTTCGAAACGACCCCACCGTCACAGAGTGAATGGACGAGCTAACTCATTTTCTTCAGTCAAAACTATTTCCAACGCGTTGATGAGAGACAGAGTTCAACTATTCAACGAGATTAGGAAGTCTTAGTCGTTTTTTACAGCCGCCGTGTTTTCATTTGTTTTCTCATCCCAGCCCGTCCATCAAGAACAAAACAACCAAAAGGTAACACGTTTTTTCATCTTCCAGGTTAAATAACTGCACCAATTTGAAAGGAAATTTCAAAAGCGTCTCCATCGTTTAAAAGCTCTTTAAATGAAGAATAAATTTGTGAGGTTTAATAAGCCTCAAGATTATTTATTGGGAGACAGTACAGCTTCGAAGATTTTCGGGAAACTTGGTTTTTATAATTTTCTCACGTTTGAACAAGGATTATGGTTTAAGGATTGAACTTCTGAAGATCCAGAGAACAGTATTCTTATACGAAATTTAACGCTGATTTCAGATATGTAGTCAAAAATTAAAAAAAGTGTATCTATAGTGGAGAAAATGAGGTTTTTATGGTCTAAAACGTGTTTTTGTCGAAAAAAACTTTAAAAAATCATATCTCGGCAACGGGTTGAGATAAAAAAGTGCGGTTGGTGGCATTCTACCCCATTTGGGGTCTAGTTTCACCCAATTTTTTTTACTGAGCCCATAATTTAGGTTGTTACAACACCCGAAAACTGAATGTTTGATTTGCGTCTTGTACGAGTAAACGATCAGCCCGGATTTCCCGGAGGGTCAATTTCTACTCGTACAAGGTTCCAGAACACCGCTTTGTAGTCAGTTTTCGTCGGCATTTCAAACGGCCTTGAATCAGTCAGCGGACCACCGTGTGGATAAACGGTGTCCGAAATACTTTTCATTTTCTCGACACTTGTACTCAGCTGCACGCTCTCAGACTGAAAAGATTCAATTATGCCCGGAATTTCCTTGAAATTGGGCTCCACGAAAAGAAGCTAATGGGGTTGTCAGGGTGAGACGGATATAAGCAGAAAAAATTTCTTCTCTGAGTTTCTTTATTGCAAGCTTTCCATATCAAAATGTCATCTTCAGGCCCCTTCGTTTCTGTCTAGTAGCCTCTATCGCTCATCCGCCTCTGTTCCACGGTCAGGTGCATCAGTCTCAGGGAGGGATCTTTAAGTCCCATAGGAATTGTTGCCAGTCCCGAGATTAACTTCTTGGGTTGTCTTGTGTGATGTTGAAACTTGAGTCGAAATATGAAGGATTTTCTGCTGCGGTTATAGCTCTGAATTGTCAGAGATGATGAAGTTTAATTTTTTGTTGTGCGGATTCATGAAATTTACTACTTTATGGAGAAGAGATGTAAAAGAGATGTGGCCGACCGGCCTTCTCGGAGGAAGGGTTACCGTTCAATTTAACTTTTTATTAACATGTATCATGTTTTAGCCCTGGGGTCCTAGCGAATTTTGCGAGTCAATTTTTTTTCCGCGCACGAAACATATAGTGTTACAGTGATTTCCGCCTACAACCGAGTCGTTGCTAGGGAAATGGTACTTCGTCGTTTTTCATCCCACAAAATTCGTTGACCATTCGTTCGAAAGCTCTCGATTTATCCAACAATATTATGTTAACTACTGCGAAGTGCGTGTCCAACAAACTGAGTTATGAGCATGGTTATATAAATGATTGTTTACACACAGGTGATCATTCTCAATAATTGATATTGTGAACATGATTGCAACCGCTTGTTAATTTCGAATCAATATCGAGGAGAAAACATGATACATGGTTGAAATTTTTGGTTCTAGAACAGAAATAAGCATCGTTTACCTAGCTTCACCGGTTTCTTTTTTTTTTAAACGCTTTTTGTTAACGTTTTTTTCGTTTATGTGCCAAAGTAAAGACATAAAATTTCAATTATAATTTGACGACGAAGAATCATTCTACCGATTGCTGTACATTGAGGTACCTACCCACAGTGCCGTAGCTGAGACATTTCTCAAGGAGGGGCAACAGTTGAGGATTTCATTTTATTTTATAGTTTTAGTATGTTCATTTAAGTAGGTAGGTGCTCAATGGCTTTTTGGAGTAATCCGAAATCACGGACGCTTTCATATTCATAAACCTACCTAAGTAGTAAGCATAATTCAGAGAATAATAAACTCAGAGAAGAATTTTTTCTGCTTATATCCGTCTCACCCTGACAACCCCATTGGCCATAAAAGCCTGACGGATGGATCATGAATCTATCGAAAAGAAGCTGAGGGAATTGGCTAGGATTTCCCACCAGCGCTTTGGCCGTTTTTAACGAAACAGGATCATCTTCCAGCTCTTGGACTACTCGCTGAAACCCTTCAAAATGCCTGACATAATATGAAGCAGCTGACAGCCAAGTGTCCTACCGAGTGATCACAGGCTCCGGAGGCGAAAAAAAAGGTAAAACATGGCACAAACATGGCATTTTCCCAAAAATCGGCAGAATATGGCATTTTTGTATGGCGCCATGGCAATATGGCATTTGAAGGGCTCCGCTTATGACATTAAAACAGCCGTAACTCCCCCTAGGATCACAGTAAACTCAAAACTAAGAACGCCTTTGGAAAGACCGTTAAATTTCCAATAACCCTGATATAAAGTTGTTTTAGTTAGTTTTAATTAGTTTAAAAAACGCTGCAAATTATTACACAAAGGTTTATTATTTATGTATTAGACAGCCCTACTACGTAGATCTCTGGTCCATAATTATTAAACGCCGCTTATAGTATATTTAGTATCGGAACTCGGAGCTTCGGACCTCACAAATGGGTTCAATCCATTACAGCAGCGGAACCTCACAATTTTACGCTTTTTAATATAGTTGATAAACAAAACAATTTATTACCAAGTCATCTTTCCAACACATAAAAGTGTTACCTATACTGTACATTGATATCATTTAATTGGTCAAATTTCAAAAATGTGCTGACAAAATAACTGAAAATGGCTAAGAATCTTTAAATTGATATTTTTTAGCATAAGATTGGTCAAATAAAGTTTATCAACTATGAAATAGAACATTCAAAAATTTATGTACGAAATTATGCTAAAAACTTGAACTTCATTAAATTTTGTTTTAAAAAATCTATAAAATTGCAAAAAATAGCCTAAAATCCAAAATCTCCCTTTGAATAGAAGCGTATCATTTAGAATACTTTTTTTCCATAAAATTAATAGCTAACATTTTCTTTTCACTCATAAATCTCCAATTTCTATACAACCTGAAATATACGAAAAAAAGACACTTTTTCACCTATTTTTGGCTCATAGCACCCATGAGAGTGGAGCGATCGAGCTGGCGAGAAGTTAGGACCAACTAGACCCCAAGTGGAGTCTATGTGCGAAAGAACAGATTTTTTAAGTAAATTCTAAGGCCTTTTATGGTCCGGACGGCGAACGGCGGACGGACATTTCAAATTTGGATTCTACGCACCTTGAAACGTAAAGTGACAAAGTTTGAGGGGGGGTTATAAAAATTTTTTGCTATACGATCACATAGACTTATTATTGGAAATAATAAACCAAAAATGGCCAAAGTACAAAACGAGAAAAAATATTGAAAATTGAATAACTTGAAAACAAAGCGTTTAAAAAGAAATCTCTAAGAACAACTTTTGATCGAAAATGAGCTTTAGAATCGATTCCTCGAGGGTGTCCCATAATTTCTGTAGTCACGATTGATAGTATGCAAGATCGATTTGAGATCAGCTGAGATGCTCCTAAAGCTTCCATATTTCTACACTATTAACTGTACTAAGCCAAAATTTGGTCAGTAGCCTCCTAAGAACATGAACCTGAAGGTGCACAGTGTACGTTTTGAAGGGGTTTTAATTGTTTGTTAGGGTTAGGATTGCAGAATAAACTTAAATTTCAGTTACCATAAGCCATTATTAAGCACTACCAGTTCAAATTAATTATATGTTTAATTATAATAAATTACGTTAGGCTGGTGTGTGCCTTTAGGTCCCTGAACGGGTGACATTGAATGAGCCATTCTAACGTACAACGTTGCTAACGTCCCCTCAAGGTCACGTACTATTGGGTACGTTAGGGTGACGTTAAGGGTACGTTAGTGGTCACCGAAAACTCTCCATTAGCTTTAAAAGCCACTCAGCTGATCACGACCTCATGCGTCAAGTGGTGAACGCGATTTTCATGTAGTGAACTGTCGGAATTACAATCATATTGGTTGTAATTGAAAACTAATATGAAACTTCCGTTACTCTTTTTCGGACTGAAAAAAAGTCACACGATTTTTTCAAAAACCCCAAGCTAAAAGACTATTCATGTCAACAATACACGTTTGAGTAGCACCTCACTACATTTTTCAATTATGTTTTCAGGGAAAGCTCGCCGTTTGAAACAGGCCAAGGAAGAAGCTCAAGATGAAATCGAGAGGTACAAGCAGGACCGGGAAAAGCAGTTCAAAGAGTTCGAGTCTCAGGTTGATTACATTGTCTTAAATGATTATATTTATATAGTCCCGTTCATGCAGCATGATTGTATGATCGAATTTTCGAAAGATACCGATTATGTTCCATTGAATTATTTTGAAATTTCAACAATAGTTTTCCAAATGAAAGGACGAGTTCGTTGGCCAGCACTTTTTGAGCACATTAAATTGGTCAAATTAAATAAGAAATGTGCTAAAAACTGCTGAAAATCGTTAAATATGTATATTTTCTAGCAGAATTTTAGTTAAAAAAGTTTATCGACAATGATTTAGACCATTAAAAAATTGATGCAAACAACTATGGTGAAATTAGTACTTGAATTTTATTATTAATAATTGCTGAAAAATTGATTAAAAATCCAAAGTCTGATTTGAATTGCAGAATGAGTTCGTTTGCTTTAAAATGAGTAGTTAACAATTTCTTTGCTCTCAAAAAGCTCGAATTTCAAAACGAAGCAACATAAAAAAGTTCCAGTCATGCAGCATGATCGTATGAGCGAATTTTCCAAAATTATCGTACTATATTATGGTACATTGTTTTGAAAACTGAGGGCTGAGTGAAAATAAATTGTTACCTACCAATTTATGGCAAACAACTCATTCTAAATATTAATCTGTTATTCAAAAAGAAATTTTAGATTTTCAGCTGTTTTTATCGATTTTTTTTAGCACATTTTACTGAAATTTAAGTACATTTTTCGCCGTAAATTTGCACATCAATTTTTGAATATTTTGTTTTATAGTTAATAAACTTTATTTGAGCAATATTCTGCTAAAAAATATAAATTCAACGATTTTAGCCGTTTTTTTGCTATTTTGTGATTTTTTCTGTACTTTTTTTAATTTGACCAATTTTAATGGGCTATAAAAATGCTTTATGAAAAGCACTGGGATTCAGTTCAGATTGTCTCAAAACGGATTTCAATGAAGAAAATTTTCGAATATTTTGATTTTAAATTGTTTGAAGCCATTGCAATAGTTTCATTTTCGACAAAAATTCGCTAATAATACGATATTTTACGGAAATTTGCTCATACGATCGTGCTGCATTGACTGGAACTTTCTTTGTTGTCTATTTTTCAATTATTTTGTAGATTTAAATTCTGTTTTGATATTTCAAGTTTTGATGATTCTATTTCAGCACATGGGGTCCAGGGAAGATGTTGCTGCGAGGATAGACGCGGATACCCGCCAGAGGATTGAAGAAATGACAAAAGCTGTAAATGTGAACAAAGAACAAGTAAGTCAAACGCGTTAATCGACTAATATTCATCACTGTAAAACAGAGTTGTGTGTAATCGTAATCATAATTACGATTACAATAACAGGGTGTTTACCAGATCTGTAAAATAAAAATCGGGGACTTTTGGGGTTCTAAATTTTAAAAATCAGTGACCTTTTACAGGCTTTAATTTCTTTAGGAATAGCGTACCGAAATACTTACCAGTAGACCTACTGTAATCATGAGTAGCCTATATAAAATTAGATCTTCATAACTTTTTTATTGATTCTAGCCTACTTATAAAGTACAGAAGTCTAAGACTACTTACAGAATATTAGTAAAATACAATGTTATATTTAATATTATAGATCTCTAACCTGTTGTCTCATTGCAACCGATTCACTGCACCTCTGATGCGGAGAAACTGCATTAGTCGCACTTGCTTCTGTCTGTACATAGCCGACGCTTGCATCTGTCAGTAATTTATAGATTCAAAAATCTCATTTGATTCTTTCGTATGTTTTGTGAATCCCAGTCCTGCATTATGTTATGATTATTTGGTTACCGACGCCATCAAAATCGGTGACTTCTGTATTAAAATCTGGGACTTCTATCGGTACTTGGGAGTAGTTGTGGATGACGAGTTGTCATGGAAAAAGCATATAAGCATCTTACACGCGAAGCTGAGGAAATTTCTTTATGTTTTTTATTATATTAGAAACACTTTTAAGCCTGACAAGCTAAGACTATTGTATATGGCACTAGTACAGTCTTTAATTCAATATGGCATCACCTTGGGGGGGGGTGCTTATCATTCTCATCTGGAACAAATCAATATAGTTCAAAGGAAGGTTTTAAAAATTATATTGAAAAGACCACATAGATATCCCAGCATGCAGTTGTATGAAGAGTTCAAGGTGTTTGCCCCTCGTCAACTTTTTATAAGATCCCTTTTGCTGTTGTTCCACGGGAACCCAAATATAATTGAGAGAGTTGATGACCATAACCATATGACTCGTTTTAGATTGTTAGGTAATGTTATCACTCCAAGGCCTGCCCTCACACTTACGACTAGGAGCCCTCATTATGTATTATACAGGGTGAGTCTCTCGCAAATGCAAAAAAAAATTTGGGTAAAACTACATCAAAAATGGAGTAAAATGCCACCAACTGCATATTTTTATCTCAATCCGTTCTCGAGATATGATTTTTTAAAGGATTTTTCAGGAAAACCGTGTTTTTTTTTTCCTTTTAAACTCAACTTTCTCCACTTTTCTTCATTAAATTTTAATTTTTGACCACAATTTCGGAATCAGCATTAAATTTACTATAAGAATATTGTACTTGGATTCTTAAAAAGTACCATCCAAAGGCCCTCACATCAGCTCAAACATTGACGATTTTGAAAAAATAATATTTCTGAAAATCTTTAAAACTTTACTACTCTTTTAAAAAGAATCCTGGAAACTGGCAAATCTCATGAAAACTGCTTCATCTAATATGCTTTCCAACGGTATTATCAATTTTACTTTTATTTTGTTATTTAGGGGAGAAAATAATATTTTAATGTTAAAAAATGTGGGTTTTTCAATGAAATTGTTGGTTTTCTCGAAAGATGACCCTCCATGAACCAACGAGTATGGGGTCGGTTTCTATGTATTTTTTCTCGCTGGATCGAATGGAAACTCTTGCAGATCTCTCAACTACGTTATAATCCAGTTTTACACTTTAATTAACTAGTTTTACCCCATAACACACATACATTTAATCGTAACAAACAAACTAAACATTTGCGATTTTAAGTGTAAAACTCGGTTATAACGGAGTTGGAGAGATCTACAAATGTTACCACTCGATACAGCGTGAAAAAATACATAGAAACCGACCCCATACTCGTAGGTTCATGGAGGGTCATCTTTCGAGAAAACCAACGATTTCATTGAAAAACCCACATTTTTTAACATTAAAACATCATTTTCTCCACTAAATAACAAAATAAAAGTAAACTTAATTTTACCGTTGGAAAGAGTATTAGACGAAGCAGCTTTCATGAGATTTGCCAGTTTCTAGGATTCTTTTTAAAAAAGTAGTAAAGTTTTAAAGATTTTCAGAAATATTATTTTTTCAAAATCGTCAATGTTTGAGCTGATGTGAGGGCCTTTGGATGGTACTTTTCAAGAACCCAAGTACACTATTCTTATAGTAAATTTAGTGCTGATTCCGAAAATGTGGTCAAAAATTAAAATTTAATGAAGTAAAGTGAAGAAAGTTGAGTTTAAAAGGAAAAAAACACGGTTTTCCTGAAAAAACCTTTAAAAAATCATATCTCGAGAACGGATTGAGATAAAAATATGCAGTTGGCGGCATTTTACTCCATTTTTGATGTAGTTTTACCCAAATTTTTTTTTTTTGCATCTGCGAGGGAATCACCCTGTATATTATTCATAGATCCATTAAGGTTGAACTCAAATCACCATCACAATATAGCCGAGCCGCTTACAAAAAGAAAATAGATAGTTGGTTGATAGGGATGGGACTTGCTGAATCGGAGAACATTATTCGGAGGATATATGTGTAGACCATGAAACCAGACTGTAAATAGATGTAATTAGGTACCAAAATGAAGTATGTAATTAAATGAATTAATGCTTGGCACTGCTCTTGCGGGGCACCACGGGCATTTGCCTATTGCCTTGCATTAATGTTGTTTTAGCGAATTTTTGAAGAAAATGAAGCTATTGCTCTCGCCTCAAAATTTGTAGAATGTGAATTTTTGAAAAAAAATTATGCAGAAATCCGTTTCAGGCTATTCTGAATCATATTCTGAAGTTTAACGCATTTTTTATGTATGTATATATGTATGTATGTATATATGTATGTGTCATTCCAGACGATAACTGTCCGTAGAATTGTGCTAGAAACTTCAAACAAATTTTAAAATGTTAAGGGCACAAGTTCGTTGGCCAGCTTGATCGGATTACATCTTCGGGTTGAAATTTTCAAAAATGTAGTCATAAATTTCAAAATAGCCTGTTTTTTGCGATTTGTCGTGCGAAATAATTTTTTCAGCATACTAACATGTGGTATATTCGGAATCAGCGTAAAATTTCCTATAAGAATATGTATCAAGTATTCAAAAATTTCAAAGTTGAAAAATCAGTCAAAAATCGAAATAATGCCGTTCGCTGGTTGTAAAAATCGGTAATATTCTTCAAAAATTCGCTCATGGAGTCATGCTGCATGACTGGACTTTTTAGTTTTATATTACATATGTAAATTTATTATAATGTGAGTCTAATGTACAACTTGAAATAAATTAAAAATTAACTTTCGGAAATATCCGTGCCCTTCTATTAAATCCGCGACTTTTCCGGGAATCCGTGATCTGTAAATACCCTGAATAATGGGGTTTAGAGTGGTGGTTACAATTACGATTATAATCACAGAAGCTGGAGATATGATTACGATTGCACTTGTGATTATGGTTACATTCGTAATCACAGTTTTTCTGTAATTATATTCGTAATTACAACTTTTTTGCGATGACGACTGTAATCAGGTTTTTTATGTGATTTTGGCCGTAACAACCGATGTTTCCTATAAATAAGCTCGTCACGCCAGATTTTCCCCTGTAATTACACTAATAAATTTTCCTATGATTACAACCGTAATCTTAGTTTTTTCTGTGATTACTGTCATAATCTTAGTTTTTCCTTTGAGTACAATCATAACCACACAACAATTGTACCCACAGAAAAAACTAAGATTACGGATGTTTTTTTAAAAAATTAAAATTAAAAAAATTCCACCACCAAAAAAAAGATACAGTGATGGCCACTATTTAGCCCCTAGAGCGGATTATATATATTACTATATATAATCGCCAAAGTGAGATAAAACTATGACTAAATTGTACAAAAATGTATCACAGATCAGATATCACAGTTCGTAGTAGAGCTCAGTAGCTCTCAGGTACAACAACAGTGACTGGACCTTGTCCGGTCCAGATAAAATGTCAACCTACTGAGGGGGCTGATGCTGGACTCAGAGTTCCATGAGGTATGGGCAGTCCTCCAGGAATTGGCGGATGGACAGATCACCTTCCGCATACAACATCTCGAGCTCCTGCGCTAAGCAGGTGTCTGTGAGTAAGACGGGTATGGCCAGTGGCAACCCGGTTGACCACTATTCGGTCCTTCCTTGGAAGTTGGGTTACGGATGGGCCCACCGGGCACAAGTCCTGAAGGACACCACGCAGACCAGTGACCTCACCCTGCCATTGCTCATGCCAGATGGAATTGGCTTTATGTTGCATGTAAGTGATTTGATCCTCAATTCATATAGGCAGCATATCGATGGAGTTATCGCCAATGACTCTCCTCACAAGGGCATCAGCACACTCGTTGCCATGAATACCCACATGGCTTGGCACCCACTTGAAAGTTATGGTTGAGCCCGATGTTGAGGCTCGGTTTAGCGATACACGTAGGCTTTGTATTAGAGGATCATCAGAATATTATTTATTTATTTATAATCATTTATTGTGGAAAGGCCAGGTGGCCCATTGTACACACCAGAATTAAAAAGGTAATTAATACAAAAAATAAGAAAGTATAAGAATATTAACAAATACAAATCAACTACAAATACAAATGCTTGTTGCGGCCATAAAGAGATTTACAACTTAATGGGAGGCTCTAATAAAAGATAGAAAAAGAAAATAGTAAAATAAAATAAAAGTGGATCAATATATCCCTGGTGGATATATTTATCCCTAATTGCCTCGATGGTACTTAGCGATTCGCAACAGATCACATAATTTCTAACAACTGGCAGTGACAGCCAGTGTTACTTCCCACAGCTCTGCTGTGAACACACGCGACAGGTGGTAAGCGTCTAGTGACTTGGAAGTTGGGGCTCCATTGAGTCGTCTGTAAACAGGAGAGTGTGTCCAGCATATAGTGGATGGCTTCATTGTAACGGCATTTGAGGATGTGTGGGGGTGTATCTCCCTTGACCCCAACCTTCATGCGAATCATAACAGACAAGGTTCAAGATGGGGCATGACGTATGTAATTACAGGAAAAATTATGATCATGACTGTAATTACAGGGGAAAATCTGCGGTACCTATCCATGCTATTTATAGGGAATGTTGGTTGGTAAGGCCAAAATCGCATTTAAAACTTGTGATTACAATCGTAATCGCAAAAAAAGTTTGTGGTTCGTAATCACAAACTACATTATTATTATTACAGAAGAACATTATTACAGAAGACCTGTGATTGTAAGATGAATGTAATCATAATCATAATTATGATTACACACAACTCTGTCTCGTACCTACTCGCCTACAACATTAACCTACTCCCTCTTCCTCCTTCTAATACTGTATTATGTTTTCAGGTTATTCAAAGAATACTGGAACTTGTGTATGACATCAGGCCCGAGATGCACAAGAACTACCGTCCCACCTTGTAGAAAGATTACATAATTCATTATACTGAATTAAATTTATTCATGATATTGAACAAATCATTATATCAAGTAGGTACTTATAAATTATGTGATGGTTTTCTTTCTAAATTATTCACCTTTCACAGGTTGTCAGTGTTTAGAGAAGCTATACTGTCAGGATGTTGGTAGGTACAAATAAAATTCAGTTTAATGACATTCCATGAATTTATCTCTGTTACTTGTTATTGTTTTTCTCCAAAATCTAAATCTAATAACGAAATCCATTCTACGGAATGTAATATGTTGTATGTATGATAACTAACATGAAAATATATTATTAGACTAATTAGTGACAAGCATCGTTATTTGATCACATGATAATAAATCCTTTTGTATTGTGTCTTCCGACAGTGAAATCTCGGAAGTTGATGAATAGAATTAAACCTCAATATAAATTGATTATATAGGGCTTATTTTAATTTAATTATATTTACTAACGCAACTTACCTTCAGGATAGATTGAGTACAATATAGTAGATCGAGGAGAAGACTGTTAACTTACGCAGCTGATATGTCACGCACAGCGCATGGTGACTTTTCAGAGTAAATATTTTAAAGAACCTGCAAGATCGTTGGATGTTGAAGGTGAATGAATGACTGGGTGGCCGAAAAAAAAAGGCGCCAGCCTACGGTGGGCACTAAACAGTCTTATCGACCTACTGTATTTGTACTCAATCCTTCCCGAAGGTAAGTTGATTTCGTAATTATATCTAGGGGCACTAGAGGGTGTTTTATTAACCATTGTAGTGGCCTTCACCATGCGCCGGACACAGCTGGTTTCAAAGGTATTCAAAAAATCGTGGGACAGGCGCCTGTAGGGAGGTTGTACCAACCCGTCATCCTAGCCTTGTAGCTGCTGCGCCAGCCGGTGCCGGCTATACTGCATGTTTCTACGCTCATTCAGGTTCTCTGTGCTAAATACTTTTTTACGAGCAACATGCAATTTGGTCAATCTGGATGATTGATCATTGATGTTGCTGGCCAGATCCCCACTTCTATTGTCCATGAAATTGTGAAAAACAATATTTGGTTCGGAATTATCCCATGGGGATGCTGCTCGCTTCGCTCGCTTGAGGAAGTTATACTGTTCACCCAACTTGGCAGACGTTTTTTTTCAGTTGGGAATTCTTACAAACAAATTAAATCTTATAAAACTACGTGGAACCACGAAAAGTTTAGTGTGGTATGTAGGGAATGTTGCTCGCTTCGCTCGCAAAGTGTGGCTGTATACATGCGATGTATTACAATTGAAACATGTAGGGGATGTTGCTCGCTTCGCTCGCAAATGGTAGATCCCTAAGGGTAGGTTTTACTTCTGTAGGGGATGCTGCTCGCTTCGCTCGCTTGAAGAAGTTATACTGCCCACCCAACTTGGCAGACGTTTTTTTCTGTTGGAAATTCTTACATTCAAATTAATTCTTATAAAACTACGTGGAACCACGAAAAGTTTATTAGGGAATGTTGTACTGCCCACCCAACTTGGCAGACGTTTTTTTCAGTTGGGAATTCTTACAAACAAATTAAATCTTATAAAACTACCTGGAACCACGAAAAGTTTATTCGGGGATGTTGCTTCGCTCGCAAGGTATACCTGTATATGTGTAGGACAAAGTCCGTATTTATTATTTGAAATGGCTCTCGCTTCGCTCGCAAGGTAGGTACCGTCTATGTATACCTGCTCGCCTCGCAAGATTGTGACATCGAACCCTTCACGTCAATTCTTGAGCCTTCTCTCGTCCACGGCACAATTTTAATCGCTTTGCTCGCTTCCTCTCGCAATTTGACCGAGTTCTCGTCACTTTTTTCGATATCCGATTTCGGATTCAGATTCGGCGGGATCAAACCTTTATTTCGCCCGCGAAAACCGTTCCGAAAAACGTACCTTTATGGGGTATATTTTAATTTAAAAAAACCAAGTTTTTCGTCGGACTTTTCGAGAAAACGGGTCCGTACTCTCGCATTTTTTTGAAGCATTTCCCGATACTTTTTTCGCGATCCGATCGCGCCGTCGTCTTCCTCGTAGGAAAACCTACGAAACCCGTATTTATGTAGGTATAGTCCCATACTTGTTTGGCTTGTGGTTCCTCTTCGTCATCAGAATCGCTGCTGGAATCATCGGGATGTCGGCAAACAGGGAACATCAAAGGGGAACCTTTCGTGGTTGAACCATTAGAAAACAAATCACGAAATAATTCATCTTTGTCATCACTATTTTCGAGAATATTCAATAGTTCATGATCAGTGCAAAAACGGTGTGACATCGTGCGTACATTTTTTTTTTAGAATGCCAGGTAAATCAAAACGAAACGAACTATTATCAAGCAGATAAGATGACAACAATCGTCCGTAAATATCGTTGGATCCAAGCAGTGCTGCTCCCTATAGGGGTACTGGTGAAATAAAGACTTATGAACGTAACCGGTAGGTCGGGGAAGCGAGCACGAATATATTCGTGCATAGCACACCAAAGCAGTCTCATGTAGTCCGAGTATTCTCGGGAATAGCTTGGCATGTAACACACTTCTGCCCCGAATATATTCTCGTAAAGGCTAGAGAGGCTCTCTGTCAAATTTCACTTTCCTAGGGTGAAAGGAGAGAATTTGACTTACTCAGCTGATCCGGAAGGAGCCCACCATTTTATTCGTGTCTCGATGTCCCAGAGAGGCTCTCAATAAAATTTCAAATTGGAGACAATTTAGCTAATTCAGCTGATCTGGTTGGAACCTGTCAGTGCATTGGTCTCATAATGTCCTGGAGAGACTTTCTGTCAAATTTCACATTCCTAGGGTGGAAGGAGAGAATTTGGCTCACTCAGCTGATCCGGGAGGAGCCCACCATCTTATTCATGTCTCGATGTCCCAGAGAGGCTCCCAATAAAATTTCAATTTGGAGACAATTTAGCTAATTCAGCTGATCTGGTTGGAATCCGTTAGTACATTCGTCTCATAATGTCCTGGAGAGACTCTCTGCCGTCAAATATCACATTCCTAGGATGAAAGGAGATCATTTGGCTCACTTAGCTGATCCGAAAAGAGCCCACCATTTTATTCATGTCTCGATGTCCCAGAGAGGCTCCCTATAAAATTTCAAATTGGAGACAATTTAGCTAATTCAGCTGATCTGGTTGGAACCCGTTAGTACATTCTTCTCTTAATGTCCTGGAGAGACTTTCTGTCAAATTTCACATTCCTAGGATGAAAGGAGAGAATTTGGCTCACTCAGCTGATCGGGAAAGAGCCCTTCATTTTATTCCTCTCTTGATGTCCCAGAGAGTCACCCTATCTAATTTCAACTCCCTTGGGTGAACTGAGAGAATATTTAGCTTTCGTTTTTTCTACTTCTAGATTTGGAGCGTCCTGGTTTCTTCAACCCCCAACATAACCCTAGCTACGTTAAAACTCTTCCCGACCAAGATTGCTACAGTTAAGGCGTTTTCAATATAAATTTTGGTGATCTATCTTTACCAATAGAAAATGTTCGGCCCACCAAAATTGTTCAGGTATCGTTGAATTTGTAAGGTATCTAAAGTCCTTTACAACTAAAACCCACCATGATGATATCATATATCATCATGTGAAGTTGTCAAAGTTAATCAGTTATTATTAAAGTGAAGCAAAATCGGTTCATAATTTTGGTTGCACATTAAGGACAAATATACATTATTTTTATTTTAATTTTTTTATTTTTATAGATATAGACTTCCTGAAGCCCGAGTAAAGCATCCATGCACAAAAATATATTTCCCCGAAACGGCCGATGAGCCTTGATGATGATGAACTTGAGCATGTTTGCACAAGTGCGGGTATTCACGAGTCAACAGCTTCATTCTCAGTGTGCGTTCTGCGAGTTCAGAACGGCAGCCCCCCCCCCCCCCCCCCCCTTTTTTTTTGGAACTGTCAGAACTCGAACGCAAGGACGTAGTTAACGCATGCGCATTTTACAATTTTTCGAATCTCGTGGAGTAAACAACTCTCTTCTTCATCGAAATCATACTTTAGTCTCTATATGTTAGTATAAGTACCTATTATATGATCAAAATGTCAACTAGCTAGTCAAGTTCGGAAAGCGATAGTTTCGACGATGGTGTTTCATGGGTTGATCTCGTCTACATCCACTAAACTAAAAGCTTTTTTAGTATACTCCTCAGTCATCGTGGAATTTTCAATTTTTTTTATTGCCGTGGGGTAATAGTTAAGTAATATATTCACGGGCACTAAAAATGTTCTGAAAAGGAGCACTAGAAGGTAACACGAGTTGAGTGAGGTTACAAACAACAACACAGGTTATTCCACTTCCAAGTTCTGAAACCGTTCGCAGTGCAGAACGCGGTTCCACAAGTTCTGGAAGGCCCCGGGATTTCCCGTCCCAGTTCTGATGAGTTCGAGAACTGTCAGAACACGCACTGAGAATGAAGCTAACATTATCCGCCTGTTAGCCGGGGCAACTTTCGACAGAGACCCTCGTACATTGTTCTCCTCTTGAGACTGAGACCCTCGTACACAATGCGGGATTTGACGCCAGGACACTGGTACATTTTTAGAATCTAACAAAATCACTTTTACCTCTCATGGGGACGTTCGTGTCGTCACCCAGTCTGGTGGGCACCCCTTGAATCACAGGACGCCACCCACTGGGGCCTTATCCTTTGTCAGATGCAGATAACACTGCCGTACTGAATAGATCCCGTATCTGCATTTTTGGCCATATTGAGTAAATGGTACCCCCCCTAACTACGTTTTAGTTCGATTTACTAATGAAAACAGGGTGGCCCCCAACTAGAAAAGTCGGGGAGTTTCGCAAAAAACACCAAATGTCAGGGAATTTTTTAAATGAAAACTTGGTGTAATAATCTGCTGGGTTTTTTCTCCCTAGTTCAATACTCAGTTGATTTTTGTCACAAAAGGTTTACTCTAGGTGATGTAGTTACCAGGGAAGCCAATGGCATATCCATTCACTTTTTATGTGCGTGTAGCGTTGTTACTTTTGAACAGTTTAACCACAACTCTTGATAATTATTTTTGTCATCCGTATAACTCACCTATGAAATAATATGTACCTAGCATGATAAAGCACGCTATTTTAGTTTGATTGTTTAGGAGTTATAAACTAAAAACGCTTTAAATTATTGAACCAAATTTTCATTTAAAAAATTCCCTGACATTTGGTGGTTTTTGCAAAATTCCCTGACAATTCCAGGTTTTCCCTGACTTTTCCAGTTGGGGGCCGCCCTGTTTTTTCCTTACAGCTAGTTTTGAATGCAGCTAACTGAATGTTGCTTACTGAACAAAAGAAAAGGCAAAATGCTCCATGCGCCAAAAGAACAAAAGTTGAGACTGCTATGCCATTTTTTTTCCATTTCGCGTGATCTACAGATGGTGTAAGGGATTCGTTACTAAACGCACTAAATCCAGCTCAAAAATGCGTTTGAAAAACTCGGTTTGTTCCAGAATGCTCCAAATCCCATGTTTGAGGTGTTCCAAAACGCTTCAACTCCCTTACTGTTCCAAGGCGCTCCAATTCCCACTAATACCCTGCTATCTCGAACCGTATTGGTATAAAGTGCACCTACTCTCGTGATGTGTGTACTTTGCCATAAAAACCTAGTATTTTGCCGAAAACTTTAGTTTCTTTTCGTTGGCGACCTGTATAGGATTGGGGTAAAGGTTATTTCACGATTTGTGTTAGGTATTCATAGTGTACAAACATCGCGTAGTAAAGAAACCTGCTAACTGGCATTTTAAATTTTTTCCTTCAAAGAGATTCATTCTTTCAAAAGGAAGAAATCATGCAGGTTTGATCCAAGGTGAAATTGCATATTCCATGGACCTGGGTTCTCCGCAATCTGTTGTAAAAAGAGGACAGCGTCTAGCCAATCTCCGCCCGCCAACCAAGCCTAATTCAGTTCCTCTAAAAGCGAGAGATGTCAAGAAGTTGCTGGAGAAACATTATGGTGAACGGTGGGTGGAAATTTCATTGTAATTCTATGCAGAACTCTTCAATACCAACCTTCTGGATGCTGCTGATCCACATGATGTTCTGGAAGAGGAGGTACAAAAAGTCGACGATCCTATGGGTGATGAGGTGATGGTAAAGGAAGGGAATTTCGTTATGTGAAAAATATTACAAAAATTTTGTTGGCAATTTTTTAAATGCTCCTTGAAATAATCTGTACCTACTAGTTTTTTTTTTTTTTTTTTTTTTTGTCCTCCTTCGTTCTACTTTTCTGAAACTTTTAAATGTCTGCCTCATAATTTTGATAAATGAAATACTTTTATGTATGATTTCAAATAAATTGGTTTTTTGATGCTTAAACCTAATCAGTCTTCAAATTTAGCATTTTTCATCAGTCTGACCTAACTTGCTGCTGTTCCAGAATGCTCCTAATCCATTCGATGTTGTTCCAAAATGCACCAAATCCACAAAACCAAATCAATGTGCTCCAACTCCAAACTAAATTCCTAATTTCCTGATAAACGATTCGGTTTTTTTTGCAAAAGCGTCCACAGCCTATCTATTTACTTCACCCCGGACCAATTAAACTGAAAAACATTGTTATACAACGTCTGTAGGTTGAGCAGCAGTTTTTTATGTTTCCTGAAAATCGAGGTGCTTGGCGGATGGAGCATTTTGCTTTTGCACGACTCAAGTACGCTATTAAAGTTTGATTGTTTAGGAGTTATACCTAAAAACGCTTTAAATTATTGAACCAAGTTTTAATTTTAAAAAATTCCCTGACATTTGGTGGTTTTTGATTCCCTGACATTTCCCTGACTTTTCCAGTTGGGGGCCGCCCTGTTTTTTCCTTACAGCTAGTTTTGAATGCAGCTAACTGAATGTTGCTTACTGAACAAAAGGTGAACAAAACATGAAAACAACGAATTAAAAAATTTAAACGAATATTGTTATTGTATAATAGTATAATAAAAATTAACAACAATTACATTAGTTAAGAATGTACAATATCGTGACCTATTTACACTGAGGTTGACCCATCACTGATCTGGCGAACACTGAAGTTGCAGGAAATCGTTGGCCATGCTCATCGTCTCCGAGTCAACAGTTTCGACAAGTTGGTTGAACATTGTCGGTTCAAGGCGTCTCTGAAGTTCTCTTACCTAATACAAGGGAAAATTATCATGAGTCGATAATATTATACCAATGTCATACGATGGGGACAGGGGAAGCGTTTTTTGCAGGATATCATAATGTGTAAAATCTAGTTCTCGCCAGCTGCAGTGCGGGAGTCAAATGAAGTTAGGGTACCTATGTAAACAGAGGCAGAGCTAGTCACATAGCTGGTTACCAAGCCGGAAGCTCTACATACTTGTCTTACATGGTCTGAAAATAATTCCTTAAGATTAAACCCTTCGAAAAACGAAGCTATGATTTGCACAACTAGGCCACTGGAACTCAAAAACCCTCCCCAGGATCATGCTGAACTCTATCTCAATAAATTCATGTAATTCCGTGAAGAATTTAGGAATAATTTTAACGCCTAACTTGCACTGGTCTGAATATGCTTCTTTAATATGCCAAAAAATTTATGGTTCACTGCATTCTTTGAAGAAAATAGCACATTCTACCCCAGAAGAAACGAAATTAAATTTGTTCAAGGCTCTAATTTTGCCAATATTCACGTATGGTGACGTACCTAATTTATATATGCTCTTGTGATGCAGCCACCAAGAGACGTATGAGGTATAGCCTCCAATAGTTGTGTGAGGTATATCTATAATCTCAAGGCTAGAGGTCATGTGTCCCCTAACATAAATCAAGTTTTGGGATGTGGTTTGTTTGACTATCTGACGATTCGTCTGCTACGCTTTATATTCAAATATTTGCACAGATCCACCTTAATACCATCATACCTGGACTTCTTATTTTCGTTCGGTTCATCCACTAGGATCTCTAAATCAAATCTAGTACTCTAAATCAGCGGTTCCCAACCGCTGGGCCGCGGATGCTGGCCGAAACTCAAGAAATAATATGAAAATATTGCAAAATAAGTACGTTATTAGTAAATCGGTCCTCGCGATAAAATATTGATTTAGGCATTCTCTTGGATAGTGTAAGTTTAGTGATTCAATTATTTTACAATTTATTTTTTAAATTTATTCACAAGTCGCTTGACAATTTTATAACAGAAAATTAATTAGATTGGTCAAAGTGTGTAGGTTTGACAACTGACGGGGCACGAGCTATGTCTGGTATTCATAGGGGGTTAATTGCCCGAGTTAGGTCAGTAGCTCCCTTTGTCAAATGGACACATTGCAGCATACATAGAGAAGCTCTTGCATTTAAAGGTTTGGGCGAGTGTCTGAAAAAAACGCTTGACGATGCAGTAAAAATCGACAACTTTATCAAAGCAAGGCCAAAAAACTCAAGACTTTTCAGTGTTTTGTGATGAAATGGGCAGTCAACACAAATAGCTTCTACTTCACTGTGAATTTCGGTGGCTATCCAGAGATTTTTATAAAGATTGTTTGAACTTCGTGATGAACTCTGGGTTTTCCTCATGAAGGCATATGATGGCAAATGTGCAAGTTCTTTCTTAGACTGTGTGACCGATGAAGACTGGTTAAAGCGGTTGGCTTATTTGGCAGATATTTTTGGTGCCCTCAACACTCTTAATCTAACTCTTCAGGGCAAGGATATTCATAAGTTTCTTATTCAAGACAAAATAGAGGCAATGATAATAACACTTCAACAATGGGCTAAAATAATTGGAAAAAAAATTCTTTCGACGTATTTCCTGTCCTACGTGATTTCCTTGAAACCAACGAAGTCAAAAATTGATGAAACAACAGCTGCAACCATAAAAGATCACCTCTCATCTTTGGCTTCCGACCTCAGGCAGTTTAATTTTAAATATATATTTATATATTTATCAAAATTTATTTCAATTACTTGTCTCATCACTTTTCTTTTGCTTTGTGTTTTAACTTTTTATTTTTGGACTGAGAAATCACAGTAAGAAACTAAGTCTTTTCATATTTCTTTTAGGAACTAGTTCCCTCAAATTGAAGGCGAAATCCAATGGATCAGAAATCCTTTTCATGAAGATAACTTTAAAAAAGTTATCACATCTCCAAGTAGAGAGGTCTCTTGAATTGAACTGTCTTGTGATCAGGATCTGAAATCAAGTTTTAAAATGACCCCATTGATTCCTTTTTGGATAAACGTGCGAAAATACTATCTCGCAATTGGCAAAATTGCACTGAGGCAATTGATGGGATTTTCAGCTACTTATCTGTGTGAAGAGCGTTTTCTACTTTAGTTTATTTGAAAGATAAGTATAGTTATAAGTTAAACGTGGAGAGTGACTTATGTCTGAAATTGTCAAGTTTCAATCCCTATATTGATGCACTAGTAGGGGACAAACAATGTCAGAAATCCCATTCAGTTTGAACAGCCATGTTAATATATCTATGAATAAATAAAGGTTCTTCAGTAAAAAGTTTTGTTTTTTTTCCCTTTTTGCTCAGTATGTTTTATTTTGATTTAATATTTGCTTAAATACCTAAGGGAACATATTATATATATATATATATATATATATATATATATATATATATATATATATATATATATATATATATAATCGAGGTGGGCCTCGAATTTTTTCAAAAAATATTGTTGGGCCCCCAAGCTAAAAAGGTTGGGAACCGCTGCTCTAAATCAAATTTTTGCGAGAACTAAATCGTTCAATGTATCCATACGCGTTGCAGGGCCAAGGATTTGGAATGGTCTGCCTGTAAGTATTAGGTCCCTTCAATCTCATAGTGTCTTCACTTCTGCCCTTAGGGAGCATTTCAAGTAATGAGCTTTTAGCGAATTTTCTTAGAAAATAAAGCTATTGCAATGGCTCCGAAAATTTTAAAATAAAAATTTTCAAAAATTTTCTTCATCGAAATCTGTTTTGAGGCATTCTGAAATGATTCCTGAATTTTAACTCTTTTATATATATATATATATATATATATATATATATATATATGTATGTATATATGTATATATATATATATATATGTATGTATAAGTATATATATGTATGTGTCATTCCAGACGATAACTCTTGATAGAATTGAGATAAAAACTTCGTTCTTTCGCCAAAAAATCAAGCATTTCAAAAGAAAGGATGAGTTCGTTGGACAACACTTTTTGAGCACATTAAATTGGTCAAATTTCAAAAAATGTACTTAAAAAATCACTAAAAAAGGCAAAAAAAACCGTTAAAAATTAACAAATTTCTATTTTTTAGCGGAATGCTACTCGAAAAAAATTAATCGAACATGAACTAGGACATTTAAAAATTTAAGCACAAAATTATACTGAAAAATGTACTTAAATTTCATTAAAATAAGCTAAAAATCGATAGGAACACTTGAAAAAATTGTAAAAATCCACAAAATCGTTTGTTCATTGGAATATTACTGACAAAAAGTTAGTTTGCTATAAAATGCATAATAAAATTTTTATTTGTCCCCAAAGGGCTCAAATTTCAACAGAATTTAACATAAATGTAATACGACCATTTATGAAAATTCGCTCATACGGTCATGCTGCATGACTGGAACTTTTTCTTTCTCCTTCCCCTTCTTCTTTCCTCTTTTACCCTATCTTTCCTTCTTCTTTCCTCATCTTATCTTCACCCCCCCCCCCTCACCCTTCCACACCTAATTTCATCTGTAATGTATTCATTACGGTTTCCTCCCATCGTTATTTTTGCTCTCCATTTCTCCGAATCGTATTACTGTATTTTTATCAACGGTTACTGATTTTATTCTTATTTTGTCAATTTTTATGGTTTTTTCTGTATTCAGAGCTAGGCGGGAACTTGTTCTTATTCTGAATAAACGGTTTTATTATTATTATTATTATTATTAAAAAAGCGGGCAAGCAATTCATACTGTGCATGTGGGGTGTCATTCCCGACTTGTAAAGAATAAAAATTTTTTCAAGAAATACCGAACTAGGAGCTGCAAATTCCTGAGCAGAGGAATGTCACCACTTCTGGGGTCACATCTTCTAGAGAGGGCAATGCTCACCTCACAAAGCCAGTTGTTACAGAGGCAGCACCTAGGTTGGCGCATTCTTTGATCCATTCAAGTCGCCAACGGGCTTAACCCTTTGCGGTCGAAAGTTGAATTCTGATCGTGTCCACAAGGACGGGACCCGGTCAGGGACCGGCATTATGCATGTACCTTACAGGACGACTTATTACACGCCATTATATCTTTCAAGGACGATAAGCTTTTTGCAATAGGTCACCTAAAAACGGTACATCACGTTTGAAGACATATTCATCAAATAAAAGCACAGATTACTTATTATTATTATTATTTTTTTATTTTTATTGTAATCATTTCCCCAGAACAAAAAATATGAAAAATTTCTTGCTCTTCCATTTGAAGCAACAATCTTTCAATTTGTTCATCGTTCATGACGAAAAAACCACTTACGAACTGAAAAAGCACAATTACTAAACACAGAAAACTGGGTACAATGTATACCGCACACGAAAACAACATGAGGACAAGAGTTATCAGTGAGAAAATAATGATAAAAAGTCGAAGTTCAAGTAGTAACGTCACAGAAAGGTTTCTCATATTCCTTCCCAATGGGTTCATTTTATCAATAAAGTGCTGCGATCTATTGTCAAAACCTTCAGTAAAACCTACTGAATTGCCCCCAATATTTAAAAAATACCAAGCTACCACCGGGTTTCGTCTGTGAAGACAAGAAAGGGTGCCGAGCAGTGACCGGCATTCGACCCCTACGAGGTAACAGGGTTGGCGAGCAGGGACCGGCATTCGTCCTGTGAGACATCTCCTCTGATTGTTGCGCCACGGAGTCTTGCATGCCGGAGTAAGTCTCAGCACCTTTTCCTTTCTTATACCCAAAGTCTTTAAGGATTTTTAGACAAGGAGGTTCAACAAAACATCAACTCAAGTTCTTTATTCACTCAGCTAGACTCGCTTAGCTCCATCTCTAATCGAACCGCGACATGGGCCATCCCCCCCCCCCCCTTATTCAACACTCAATGCGGATGATGCCATATGGCATCATGCTAGTTCCATGTGCCTGACGGATGTTGCAACATGGCATCACGCTAGAAAACAAAGTTCGAACGCTCAAGTTGATGATGGGTACGTACAAAAGGGTTCCATAAGGTATAAATGACATCAAGGTGTGTATGTACATGACTAGCTGGGCTACAAGCCCTTCTTAACTGTGCTTATTTACCCTTAGGTTGGTAGCCTCTAATATCCAATCCCTAACAGCGGCGTACATTCAGGGCAAACAGTTTTGGCCAGCTAGAAGAGAGACAAATGTGGTTTTCTTCCATTTTTTGTATTGATTTAAGTAATTTTTTTTGTGTACCTTTTTGTTGCCGTACTGGGGGTGTCTCTGGACACTACACGTGTGGCACGCATGTGGACCCAGGCCTAGGGGCAACTGTGGCCTCCCTACATGTGTTGCAATCATGCAGGACGGGTGGGGTTAAGCGGTAGCCACAGAGTCCTCTTCTCTGTTGCCGGGCAAGCAACCATTCTTGGCCTTTAAGGGCTGTGCCCATACTGGTGCCTCGAGCGGGTGGGGTCCCAGGCTTTCAGCTCTTCCGGCGTCTCACTGGGCTGGGAAGACCCCATTTGAGGATGGATTTGCGGGGGTAGCAGGTTTCACGACCTGCACCCCAACAAGGCTCTATTTCCTAGCCCCCCCCCCCCCCCCTCCTCCGATTACCTGGGGAGATCTACAAGGGCGTGAAACTAACTACCCCTGTGAAACCAGCCTCAACTGGGTGGTAGGCTAAAACAGCTTCCCAGCCCCAGCTACACTGGGAAGAGCCGAAAGCCTGGGTCCCACCCGCCTGAGGTACCATTATGGGCAAACCCCTTATCCCTTTCCGGACGAAACCCGGTCAGGACCCGGCTAGGCAATATCCGCATTTGGACGGAACATTTTGTTTGAGAGAGGGATGTCTCACAGGACGAATGCCGGTCCCTGCTCGGCGACCTTGTTACCTCGTAGGGGTCGAATGCCGGTCACTGCTCGGCGCCCTTTCTTGTCTTCACAGACGGAACCCGGTGGTAGCTTGCTGGTTACTACTTGAACGACTTTTTATCATTATTTTCTCACTGATAACTCTTGTCCTCGTGTTGTTTTCGTGTGCGGTATCCATTGTACCCAGTTTTCTGTGTTTAGTAATTGTGCTTTTTCAGTTCGTAAGTGGTTTTTTCGTCATGAACGATGAACAAATTGAAAGATTGTTGCTTCAAATGGAAGAGCAAGACGACCAGATGGAAGGGTGGTTGGATGGATGGTTCTGGGGAAATGATTAAAATGAAAAAATAAAAATAATAATAGGTAATCTGTGCTTTTATTTGATGAATATGTCTTCAAACGTGGTGTACCGTTTTTAGGTAACCTATTGCAAAAAGCTTATCGTCCTTGAAAGATATAATGGCGTGTAATAAGTCGTCCTGTAAGGTACATGCATAATGCCGGTCCCTGACCGGGTCCCGTCCTTGTGGACACGATCGGAATTCAACTTTCGACCGCAAAGGGTTAAAAGCCGAAAATGGTCACTGGCCCGGCGACAGAGAAGAGGACTGCGCCTACCGCTTTATCCCCACCCTGCTACAGGGGGTATGCAGGGAATGGCTGCGGTGGCTAAGTAAAAGTGGTACATACGAGAGATCCCCCTTCTTACAGAAGGTCGGCTTTTGCTTAGGAGAGCGTATCCCTCGTGGACTGCGCTTCTACCTCCACCGGCAGGACACAACTCTCGCCCTCCGAAGAGGGTGGGAGGAACGGTATGACTCACCATTCTGGAGCCCTTGCTCGGAGGTTACCTTGCAAGGTACCTAGAAGCCATAGTCGAGAGTAAACCTGTGATAATGTGTGCAATTTTAGAATAGGAATCTAGTATGTAGGTAGATCGCTATAGGTAGGGGAGGATATTCAGTACTCGCCCTGCCTCAGACATTCTCAACGTGAGATGGACCAGACGAAACATGACTACCGATGATGGGAAGACCACAAGATATAAGAAGAGGTGGCTTAGTACCTAGGTATCATGAACTCCTGTCCCTAACATGTACTGCATCCCATTAAAACCTGGCACCTCCATGTGGTCCATCCCGGGCACACTCAATGAGTGTGGCTAACGCCAGAGGGGATAGGAGGGCCTGCTGTATCATCAAGATAGAGTGAGGGAAATCCACTACTGCCGCAATCATTAAGTCCTGCCAAGATTGTATTGGGCCAGAATGGCCCCAGAAACAATCTAACCCACTCTGATACAGCTGGTACCTAGAAGCCAAGGCACTGCAGGTGGAGGTGAACCTTCTAGCTGGTTCTCCCAGCTAATTGAGCAGGTATCGCAAGTTTATAGCAAAACTTACATGCTGAGACACATACCAGAGTACAAGTCCCTAGTGATGCGATCTCTACACCTAAGCACCCTGGGCCCTGTGTCCCAAGGCTGGGGTGTGGTCAACCACTGCCACCACGAACCCTACCTCATCAAGGGGGCAGGCTGGTGACACTTTGGCATAGTGCCAGTGTGCCGGTAGCCTAGGGCTCCCCCCAACCCGTGGAACCGGTTTGAGATGGGAGATTACCATGTTACTGGACTCTCTGCTATCTCCAGATGCCTGACTGGGTAGCAGGACCGAGGGCAGAGAATTGGTACCTGTCTGTACACCTAGAGTTGTAGCAGGGTGAGAGGGAAAAGTTTGAATAAAACTCTAAGCTATATCATTCGCAATTATAGATGTAATATTAAAGAAATGTGTAAGAAACTTGTTCAGGGCAAGTACCTACCTAGGGAGCCCCTTGAATAAAGAAAATACAACAAAAAAAATCTTTAAGAAAAAATCCAAAATAAACATTTTAAACTCATTAAGTCTCTGGCCTGGATCCTCGTAGGCAGGTAGGTACATACTCTTCTTGCCGAATTTCAGGGATGTGGACCGCGAAGCACCGCTTGTGAGTTGCCGGGAATCGGGCGAGTAATGTGTGGAATCCACATACGAAGAGGAAAATCAGATAAAAAGTGCTTCTGGAGACCCGGAAACGTTGGTAAAAAGAGGTCGAAGTGGGATACAGGGACCCAAAACGAAATTTCCTTCTTGGAAAGTCGGGAAGAGGGAACTTGAATTTTGATGAGCTGGTGGTTGTCGATGAGCGGTTGAGACTGCACTGAGAGTCTGAATAGAACGGTAGGTCCTCTTTCCTCCGATAAGCGATTAAAGGGTAAAGGGATTAGCAATAGTGAGATCCGATAAGCACGAGGCGGCGCGGCGTGTTGACAGAATCGAACAAAGATGATGAGCGATAAGGCGAGCAGCGAGACAAGAACGTTGACAACGAACAAGGTAAAATAACAAAATAACCAGGCACTTCATGAGCAAAGAAATAATAGAGACTGGACGGAACACTGCCCGCTAACTACTCTACCTCCGCCTGAGTGTGGATATTCCTCCACAAACTCAGCCCAAACAATATGGGTGTAAGGAGGAGGGAGGTTCTTCACAAGCGCTTCAGTGCCCAGTAAGTTGAAGGTGGTACAGCTATTACATTAACAGAAGAAGACAAACAATTTGAACCAAAGTTAGAAGTCTAATTGATTGGATTCGATATGTTGTTGGGTATGACCACCAGGATAAAATTAGGGGAAAAAAGCATGAAATTCTGGTTTTCCGCTAAGAGATTTCACACGTTATAGGCATACCTAAAAAAAGTCTCTACCACTGGGTAAAGCACATAGCTCCTTCATTTCTTTACACGATTGTATATCTCAAGGAATTTAGGAGGCAAAAAGATTGTTCATCTCCAAGAGGTCATCTTCAGGAGTTTGGAAGGATCTCATCTATCTCTCTCTCGAACAAATAAGTAGTTCCTCCTGTACAAGAATATGCATCCCTTGTTTACCACCGGCAACCCTACATGAATCGTAATACTTACATGATTGATGAGGCATTCTTCGAGGGATATTCTATGTACAGGATCCTTCATGTAAAAAGATTTCAGTCGTATGTCGTGTTCCGTTTCAAAGCTCCCACTGCCTTCGAGAACGTCATTCTGAGTGTAGAGAAGAGTACTGCAAAGGATAATACGGCATTATGTATTATCTTCATTAGTACATAAATCTTATTGAAAAAAAATTAATAAAGTCAAGTGATACAAGAACTCAAAATGCACCGTATACAATATGTAATATTCAAAAAATATTGTTATTAAAGAGTTCCTAAAGCGATAGGAAGATAGAGATGAGGTGCCTTACAGTAAATGGAAAGAGCTACTGCGCATGTGCAGGGAGATGAGGTGCCTTATCTCCAATAAGACAGATTTATCCCACCCTATACATAAGACGCCTTATCCCAAACCTATCTCATCTCTTCCTCGTTATTGCAAAGTAACCTTACACACCAATAACAGTGATATTCATTTCTTGTTGGTTTTAATGGTGGTTCTTCATCCCCTTGGTGGTTTAGCGTTGCTTGAAGATAAGTGGCGTCACTTTAAAGTAAGACACTAATTCGACACTCTTGACCTTTGATTATAAATAATATGGAGGGCTATTGCACTTATTTCAACGCTGTTTTCCAGTGAGTAGATACATGCCGCTGCCGTCACGCTGTTCCATGAAATGACGCTTCTCGCCACGCACCTGCTCGAAGTATGCAATAACACGTAGTAGACATTAGTTAAAAATTAAATAGCAAAACATCCTGCGTCGAACAATTTGTAATTATATTTGTAGTATTCACCCGAACCCGTGGATTCATGTCACTCTTATTTGGCCTGGGGAGTGTCTCCCCTCACCAGGCCAGCACCTATAAAAGAGCCAAGAGGGCCGCTCAAATATACCATTCTCAACTAAGACTTCTTGGATTTATTATTTCTGATATCCAGCATCCCATCCGAAGCTATCATTACAATATTCGAATACGATTCACAGAAAACTATAATAGGTACCACAGAATACAGTATCAACGATTTATCTCATATGACATCAGCTGGTCGGTGTACGGCTATCTTGAAAGTAGCGTCGCTTGAGGTGCTCATCGTGACAAAAAGCGGCACCTATGGTTTGAGGACTCAATAGCTCTCCATATTATTATACCCAAAGTTCTTGAATTTATCTGGTTAGCATCTGCTGTGGCTGGCCCCAGATCATAAAATCCCCAAGCATGATATCACAATTGACTTATCATTCAGGAACTCTCTATTGTCACAAACGTTGAGACTTGACCCAATCAAAACTTACATCTGCAATACCTTAATAATATAGTTGTGTCTGTCTGCAACTGGGGGAGGCAGTTGTGATCTCCCGGAACGGCAAAGAAATGTCAGTTTTGGGGTTAGGCTTACACTCAAAATCTGCTCTCAAGGTTAATAATTTAGGGAAGGGTTCGTAAACTCATTGAGCAGACAATAAAATTATGCTTAATATAATCTTTACCCTCAAGACTAATTCATAAGTAACAGACTTTCCAAAAAAATTGGCAGCTGTTGGGTGTGGCACATAGCTTCATCATGTCCTTACATGATAGTATAAATCAGTGAAATGATTATAAGCCAATAATCAGTACATCTTATCTTGTAATGGTGCTATAACTCGTGTAAATTCAATTATGAATATATAAACCTAGAAGTAGGTAGTATAATACCATAACAGTCCTGTCAGTCAACTGACAGGAAAACAGCGTTGAAATCAGAGCAATAGCCCTCCATATTATGTATACTCAAAGTAACCAGCCGATCGCTTTGATATCAGAATTAGACGAAAATTGGGTCAACCGCGTGTTGCCTAAAGTGAAAGGAGTACAAAATGTAAAGGAAAAAATTAAAAATTTTAAGTCACAAGGAAACCTCATTCTTGTGAAAGATCTTAAAAGAGAAGGTTCCAGACAAAATATTGATTTTTTCTTGTAAAACCTGTTTCCCCTGTAAAGTAGGTACGCTCAGATCATACCAGAGTGTCACATAGCAGCTTACAACCATATTTAAACTGGGATCATTTGTCAACATACGATTTTCCTTTTGTATGTATGTACTTTTTTCTATATACGATGTACTTTTGTTTTATGTTAGTATGTTGTGCCAGCGTTTGCTGGCCAAACTGATCATAAGCTAAGAGGAATTGATTTGAGGAACTTACTCAATGTGAGCGCCAGTCTCATCGTATCGAGTGATGTCATTCAGGGCTTCGAGGACTGCAAGGAGGATACCACAGAACTTGTCGTACACAAAGCTGAAAAGTAAGATCAGTACGTGTAATCCTTAAAATGTTCACTTAAAACGTTGACTGCCAAAGGAAAAATGGCAAATCCTTCCACCAGGCCAATTTTTTTTCTAAGTAAGCCACTACAAGACAGAATTAGGCGACTATTGTTTTAATTTGTTCATGGCATTTATTCATAATGGCCAAAAAGTGAGTTTTTATGTTAGGCCCATTTTGGGTCTAACTTGCCTGGGGAAAACCAATTTCTCGCCCAGGGCCATAAGAAACAGAATTAAGGAAAAGAGGAGAGAAATAACGAAACTAATTTAGAATCAATGGGCCCTCCCCAAATTCAGCCTCCTCCAAATTACCTCTTCAAATTTAGGATTGGTCAATTGGAGCAGGGGAAACAAGAGAGAGAGAGAAAAAAAAAACCAGCCGATCACCACCCAGTGCCTAAGCAAATGAAAGAGAAGAATTGTATTTTTTAAAAAATAGAATAACTACACTTTTTCATGTAAATACCAAAAAAAAGGTTTGGTCAATTATGGGCATTTTTCACTAAAAAATTTGCTCAGTTATTATGAATCTTATAGATCTGGGGAGTGGTCGCAATCGATTTAGCACTGAAAAATAGATCTGGAAACTGTAAAAAATAAAGAACTGTCGTTAAATTACAAATAGTTTGGGAGAAATGGAGCATATTATTATTCAGTCATATTTTAGCGAATTTTTGAAGAAAATTAAGCTATTGCTCTCGCCTCAAAATTTGTAGAATGTGAATTTTTGAAAAAATTTTATGCAGAAACCCGTTTCAGGCTATTCTGAATCATATTCTGAAGTTTAACGCATTTTTTTTATGTATGTATGTATGCATATATGTATGTATGTATGTGTCATTCCAGACGATAACTGTCCGTAGAATTGTGCTAGAAACTTCAAACAAATTTTAAAATGTTAAGGACACAAAGCAAAAGTTCAAGTTCGTTGGCCAGCATGATCGGATTACATCTTCGGGTTGAAATTTTCAAAAATGTAGTCAAAAATTTCAAAATAGCCTGTTTTATGCGATTTGTTGTGCGAAATAATTTTTTCAGCATACTAACATGTGGTATATTCGGAATCAGCGTAAAATTTCCTATAAGAATATGTATCAAGTTTTCAAAAATTTCAAAGTTGAAAAATCAGTCAAAAATCGAAACAACTTCCTTCAATACTGACCACATTGGACATCGAAATCTATGAATATTTACCTACATTTGTCTTTAAATCTACAAGATTAGTTTAATAATAATAAAGTAGTAGTACCTCCTAATTATTTTTAATAATTTGATTCCCTGTTTGTCTATCAAAATCATAAACTAAAATTTCTCTACACGATCAATAGCGACTGAAATGTCGAAGATTTCTTCAAAAATTCGCTCATGGGGTCATGCTGCATGACTGGACTTTTTTTCCATTTCACATCATATTATTGATTAAGAACAAAGACACTTCATAATTGACAGTTACAGAATCAATAGTAAGGGGCACCCCGCGGATGTGCGGAGTGTGACATAATGGACGAAAACACGCACAAAATGAACAGTACAGAATAATTAAATAATGAAAAAGTCCAGTCATGCAGCATGACCCCATGAGCGAATTTTTTAATAAATCTTCGCCATTTCAGTCGCTATTGATCGTGTAGAGAAATTTTAGTTTATGATTTTGAAAGACAAACATGGAATAAAATTATTAAAAATAATTAGGAGGTACTCATACTTTATTATTATTAAACTAATCTTGTAGATTTAAAGACAAATGTAGGTAAATATTCATAGATTTCGATGTAGTATCCTATCATAACATCATCAAATCTTGACATAAAATAAAATAACATACCGATGTCATATGAAAGAAACGTATTTCCACAGCCAATCGATGATGAGGCTTTATATTACGAGTGATATAAAGTCAGTTGCATTCGAATCTAGTATCCTACAGCAAGGAATTGACAGACAAACTGTAGTCTCTAGTAGTCTATTGACAGCCTAAATTATGGGGAAGTGTCACTTGGCTTTTCCGTAGCAACAAGAAAGAAATTGAAAATATTTAATACTAGCATTAAATCCCAATTATTGTTGATTTATCAACGATTCGATTAGGTAAATTCTGGAATTTTAACAGCTTCATGTTATTTCTTCACTCTACCATTTGATAATTATATCCAATATCGAACATAATGGTTATTGAGGTACATACCTATCCCATATTACCGATTTTTACAACTAGCGAACATTATTTCGATTTTTGACTGATTTTTCAACTTTGAAATTTTAGAAAACTTGATACATATTCTTATAGGAAATTTTACGCTGATTCCGAATATACCACATGTTAGTATGCTGAAAAAATTATTTCGCACGACAAATTGCAAAAAACAGGCTATTTTGAAATTTTTGACTACATTTTTGAAAATTTCAACCCGAAGATGTAATCCGATCATGCTGGCCAACGAACTTGAACTTTCGTTTTGTGTCCTTAACATTTTAAAATTTGTTTGAAGTTTCTAGCACAATTCTACGGACAGTTATCGTCTGGAATGACACATACATACATACATACATACATATATACATACATATATACATATATACATACATACATAAAAAAATGCGTTAAACTTCAGAATATGATTCAGAATAGCCTGAAACGGATTTCTGCATAAAAATTTTTCAAAAATTCACATTCTACAAATTTTGAGGCGAGAGCAATAGCTTAATTTTCTTCAAAAATTCGCTAAAAACGTTGTCTATTTCCACGAAAAATAAAGAGTTATAATGTTATACCGATTTTGACGGTTAGGCCATCATCAGTAACAAACAATAACAAACATTAGAAAGGACACAGCTTTATAGTCACAGGAGATTGAATTGAAAGGGGGCTGGAGCTACAGCCAATTAAGTGCAAGCAAAGTGAAGGGGGATTATAGCTAATCAGATGGTGAAAGGAGGGGAAGAATTACTGGTTTCAACAGTTTGAACGGATAATTCCAAACTTTATAGAAATGGACTTATCACAATGTACTCTATTATAATTACAATCGACTTCCAAAAGTAAGTTGATTGTAAAATTACATACCTAATCAATAGTAAGGTGGTACTTACTTGAGATCAGACATGAGGAGAGAGCAAAGGGCCAACGACAACAGCTTTTTCCGCCCCAGCTGAGTGATCACCGGCATTTTCTTCAACCAGACATCCACAATCGTTCGGAAAACCTCATCTTCGCTTCGGCCGAGGGTTGGAGCAATGGTGCGAATCACCTGATTATTCAACAGTTTGGATAACGAAGAAGATAATTCATAGAAGAAAAATGATAAAGTTATTTCGTTCAACTAATTCGACGATTTCTACCAATTCTGCAAACTGTATCGGATTTACCTCAACGAACGTGTCTTGAGATTCTAGTATTATCCTTGAAATTATAGAAAGGTGCAAAGCCAACAGTATCGGTAACATCTCACTATTGGATTCGGCAGAATAAACAGCTCTGGAAAAATCAAGCAGAGTTTAATCTTAAAACCGAAAGTAGGAAACAATAAAACTGATTGTTGAATAGATAATGCATGCATTAAAAGGTGACTTCCTTACGATAGTGAACAAAATTCATTTAGGTAGTTCTTTTTGTGCAGTTCGTAGTTCATTATTTACCCACCCTCTCAACAACTACCCAATATTGTACAAATACGAGGGTTGTCCAGAAAATAAGTTCCGTTTTGATCTGTAGGATGGTAGGAGTGGCTTTTGCCAAATCTGGTAACACCGCTCGAAAGAGGAGAGGTGGGGGAATAGAATGAGAGGTGGGTGACCTCAGTCGGTCAGTTACCAACGTCAGGGCAGGTAGTTGAAATGGAGCCCTCCACGTCGCGTCCCGCCACCTCGATCCCCGTTTCCTCTTGAGTTGTTGTGCGCGGAGTGATTCAATTTCTTTATGCACAGGGTTTCAAATCAGTTCAAATTCACGAACAGCTCATTTCTGTTTATGGAGAAGGTGTAATGAGTGAGTCAATGGTGAGGAGATGGGTACGTGAATTTGAGGCGGCCATTCGTTGTTCCTTGTGTTGGGGTGTCAGCTCTCTAGGGACCCACCGAGCGCAAACTTTCCGAAAGTCAAGTTTTTCCGAGACGATCTCATGGATGAGGGATCGTGAGATATCTGGGAAACTCAGATGGAGTTCATCCAGGGTTGAACGACGATCTTTGCTAACTGCATTGTCGATTTCTGCAACAATTTCGTCCGTCACAACTGAGGGTCTGCCTCTCCCACTTTCATCCTCAAGTGAATGTCTTCCCGCCTTGAATTCATGTACCCATCTCCTCACCATTGACTCACTCATTACACCTTCTCCATAAACACAAATGAGCTGTTCGTGAATTTGAACCGATTTGAAACCCTGTGCATAAAGAAATTGAATCACTCCACGCACAACAACTCGAGAGGGAACGGGGATCGAGGTGGCGGGACGCGACGTGGATGGCTCTATTTCAACTACTAGTTCGAGAGCTGGTGACAGCCCGATTCAACCGGAAAAATAAAGTTCTGAGCAGCACTTAAATTGACTGTGCGTGACGCCTGTAACCCAATACTGGGCGTCTGCCTTGCGATATCCGGGGACTACTTAATTTTAAGGCTACTTAAATTTTCTAAATAGGGGCACTAATTCAACCGGAAGAATAAAACCTTGAAAGTGGTCTGATTTGAAAGGTGTTTTACAGCTGAATACAAATATGTGCGTCTGCCGCCGTCTGCCTGGGGAGTTCGCCCACAGAGGCCGGTCAAATTTTCTAAATTGGGGTCACTAACTCAACTGGAAGAATAAAACCTTGAAATTGGTCTCATTTCAAAGGTATTTTAGAGCTGAATACAAATATGTACGTCTGCCACCGTCTGCCTGGTGCGTTCACCTTTAGCAGCTTATCAGAAGTTGTAAATTTGAGTACTTTCAGGCACCCACGTCATACGAATTTGGGAGGAAATTCTTTCAAGGAGCACAATTCTATGTTAGATGGGTAGGTAGGTATTCAAATTAATATTTTATAATGAGCGCCAACAACCATTCACCTCGGACGTTCACCTCCAGCTAATCCGAAGTCCTGTTTTCTCCAGCAGGTATCTACACATTTCACACCATGTTGGCTGGGAGGGGGCGCCGTATGTTCGGGCAAAGGATAGAAGAACTTTCCGGATGGAAAATTCCGATGGTCCCTAATTGAACTGTTACAGTACCTGAGTGCAGAGTTTGTGCGAGTAGCCTAAGTTAGAGAGGGGGAAGGTGAAGCCATCGACAAGTGAATTCTGTCATTCAGTTGAGTCATTGCTCTCGTGAAGACTAGAAGTGGAGAATTCGGTATTTGTTGACCGTGTTTTTTAACCTTATTTTACTCAGTGTCGCGAATTTTATTGTTAGGCCTTTTATTCTTTCAGATATCTGAAGAGAAAACTGAACAGCGACGTCGTGACAACATGGCTTTACGATGCTTTATGTGTCAGAAAATTTCACAAGATGTGAAAACGTTCACGGAAAGTACTTTTTCAAAATGTATTCAAATTCTGAACGTTCGAAAACAACGTTCGATGGCCCACGCAGATGTGTGTTTTCCGTCAGAATTCGCGGAAGTGAATTGTGGCTATCATCGAAAATGTTACAGCATGTTCGCCGCGGTTAAATCGTCTGTAATTGACGCTTCAGAAGAACCATCAGCAGGACCTTCAAATGCGGCTCCAAGAACACCTCCTGCTACCAGGTCTGCTAATCCCATTTCTATTGCGGCAAATCTTCGAACTGGGGTCCTTCAGAAAGTCTGCATTTTTTGTAAAAAAGAGAGAAGGAAAATTAACCAAAAAGTTCAACCACTGCACTCTGTCTCCACAAAAAACTTTGAGGATAATTTACGTGAGGAGTGCGTGACTATGAAAGATTTCAATTTCCTTAGGGATATTGGGGACACAGACTTTGTATCGAAAGAGGTCCGTTATCATCTCCGTTGCAGGTTGGAATACTTGAGCAAATTTCAAAAGGCTACTGCTGCTCAGCCAACAGGCAATTTGTATTCTGATACCTTCAATGCCACAATGGAATACTTGAAACAGTGTGTTCTAGATGAAAATCAAGTATTGCACCTCACTCATTTGCTTGAAGTGTTCACAACTTTCCACCAACAATTTACAGGTTCCACATCTCATTCTTACACAACTCAACATTTGGAACAGAAAATCAGAGGCAAATTCCCTGAAATGATTCAAATACATAAACTTGGGCCGAAGAAAGTAGTTTGTAGCAAAAGCATTAGTGAGGAGCAGATTGGTATATTATTGAACGCGACAAAAGAAGAGAAACGCCTAGAAGAAGCCGCTTTTCTTTTGCGGAGGAAAATTCTCAGCAGTAAACCAGATAAACTTCCAGCCGATTTATCGTTCGATGTACTTTAAAAAGGGGAAATAGAGATACCTGGAAGCTTGATCGATTTTTTTATCAATGTAATCGCGGGTCCAAGTGACCATAGGCGGAGGAGCACTGGAAAACCGTTGAGAGATGCAAACTCAATTGCTAGTGATTTGATATATAGCGTAACTAGTGGGAGGACAATTCCAGCGAAGCAGATCATGGTTGGAATCGGTATGAAAAGCATCACAGGGAGCCGCAAAGTCATTGACATCTTAAATAAATACAATCAATGTGTTTCTTACCACAAAATTGAAGAATTTGAAACGGAAATTTGTTTTTCAGAAAGTAAAGGTTCTACAATCTCTCCCAGTGGTATGAAGTTGTCACCTTCACTATCAACTGGGGTGGCCTTCAATAATTTTGATCGCTATGTTGAAACCTTGTCGGGGAAAAACACACTGCATGACACAGTAGGCATATGCCATCAACTTAACACGCCTTCTCCTCCACCTAAAAGAACAAGAGTAGACCCCCCTCCAGGACCATCCAAAATAAAACGCCGCCGTTTATTCGAGCCCGTAAATGATGAAGAAATGACGCCCTACAAAAAGAAACCCCAAATGAAACGTCAGATTCTCCCCTTGGAGCATCCAAAGCGGGATATTCCATCTTCTTCTATATTGAAATCTGCCCAAAAAAATTTCCTTTGGTCGCTAACTTGGGCCTTGGAGATTCCAAAAACTCCAATGTGGATTGGGTACAATGCTATGATGGGAAAAGATGATTCTCCCCAACAGAATGTATTCTACCTATCCACAATCAACGAATCACCAACATCGACAACTGTGGTCCAAGAGACCATGTTCCGAGCTCAGAAAATAGGTAAAGAATGTGGGCAGAAAGAAATCACCATTACATACGATTTGGCTATAGCTAGAATCGCAATGCAGATTCAATGTACTGAATCCCCAACTTTCGATAACCTTTTTATTCAGATGGGTGATTTCCACATTATGATGGCGTATTTTAAGGCTATTGGAAAGTTCATTGAAGACAGTGGATTGCCATACATTTTGGGGCAAACCGACATTCTCGCAAGTGGTTCCACAAACAGCTTCTTGGGTGGAACACATTACAACCGATGCAAGAGGATCCACCCCATTAATTACGTTGCCATCCGCTCTCTTCTATTTGAGCGCTTTGTCGAAGAAAGTGGTGAGCAATATGACGACACCTTGAGAGACGAAATTGAACTGGCGAACACCATAGGAAATTCCACGTTGAATCCAAATCTGACAAAGATGTTTGACAAATTCGAAGAGTTCACGCTACACGTGATAAAAGGGGACTTGGGGAGAACTCCCCAGTTTTACACAATTTATCTCCAGCTGGTGGAAAATTATTTTCACTTCAGCCGAGCCATTCGAGAAGGCAATTTTGAGTTGTATAAGGCAATTTTGCATGAGATAAATGCCGTTTTTTTTTGTTTTTTTTTTTGCCTTCAACCAGCCGAATTATGCTCGATGGCTTGTGAAGTATCACAGCGAATTGCTATTGCTTGATGAAACCCACCCAGATCTTGCAGATTCTTTCAATCGTGGACTCTTTGGTATAAAGCGGACAAATACAAACTTCTCACGGTCTCCAGTAGACCTCGTCCTCGAACAAACAATTAACGCAGATGCTGAAAATAAGTTGAAAGGAATTTCGCACATGACTAATTCAATTGCAGCTCGACAAAGGTGGGCTCGAAACCACACATTCAGAACTAAAGTGTTGTCAGCATTAATATACACAGACCTCGAAATAAAGAAAAAAGAAGATGTGAGTAGAGAAATTATGACCCATCGGATTGAAAAAGACTCAAATGCAGTAAAAGCTCTTAAATCCGGAATTTACCAACATATAAATCCCTTTGATAGCAACGTTGATCGAACATGTTTGGTCAACATAGCAACAGGGAAAGCTTCTAACATGGAAACAGAGGAGTACTTACTACAAATTGAGAGCATCGGTGAAGCAGCTCGGAAAGCCTTCATTCAAGGATGTGCTGAGGATGAGAATCGATTTGAACGACCAATCAAAAGACAAATAATTTCTACTTTTGTCAGGGAACGAGCCAAAGCTCTAAAAACCATCAAGCGAGCCTAAAACAAACAGTTGTCATAAAGGACTACTTTGCCAGGCTTCTAGCTATTTCTGTCCATCAAAAAGTGGATATTGGTGAGGTCCTGAAATATGAACTGACTCCAACTCCTCGTGCTTTGACTCTCAGAATGTCGTTGTACGCTGCAATGACACCGATATCCTGGTAATATTACTTGCAAACATGGGTAAGCTAGGGAAGCACCAAGTATGGATGGAAGTTGGCCAATATACGAAAAACACTCACCGCTATATTGACGTCACAAAAATGTTCCAAATTCTGACACCACAAGTTGCCCGAGGACTCGCAGGTTTTCATGCATTCACTGGTTGTGATTTCACTGCTTCTTTCTTCAAAAAAGGAAAAACAAGGCCATTTGTTGTGTTCCAAAAAAATCCCATTTATGTTGACTTCTTTGCCTCATTCCATGAGACAGACTTTGAAATGGCCAGTGACGTAGCCGAGCGATTCGTTTGCGAGTTATACGGCATCAAGAACTGCTCATCTGTCGATCAAGCTCGTCTAATCTGCTTTGAAAATGCTTATCGGCCGAAAAAGCATAACGAGCCACTATTCAAAAACTTCAAGAAGTTTGAGCCATAAGGGATACCTCCGACCAAACTGTCACTGCAGAAGAAGTTGCTCCGTTCCATCTACATTACCAAGTTGTGGATGAATGCCACTCAAGACCAAACAGCATTAGACCCAGTTCAGTACGGATGGGAGATCAATGAAGGTAACTACTGCCCAGTATGGTTCGATGGAGACATGGCCCCTAAAAGTTTGATGGACGTTGTTATCAGATGATAGTGGTAAGTTTTTTGTAGCCCTCACTTTGGTTTGTTAGTTAAGTTGCACTCACCTTGGACTGCATTGTTCTTATAATTGGCAAACTATATACCTATACGTACTTATAATTTTTGGGGGGATGGAATTTCAGATGACGACATGGCATGCTACTCAAGTTCAGAGGACGAGGAAGACTGAATTCCAGCATTTTCTTCTCACCTCTTCTACTCTTATTACAGAAGACCGCCTTTTTGTTGCATACATATTACAATACTTTTCACTTTTACATACAATTAGTACTACAGATGTAACTATTATATTCACATTTCAAAAAAATTAAAAATCTCAAGTTACCTGCTTATTAAAAAAGATGGCTAGGTTACTTTTTTTTCCCCAAACATCGACCGGCATAACTATCGAAATGTACTCAAATTTACAAAATCTGATAAGCTGCTAGAGGTGAACGCACCAGGCAGACAGTGGCAGACGCACATATTTGTATTCAGGTCTGAAATACCGTTCAAATGAGACCAATTTGAAGGTTTTATTCTTCCAGTTGAGTTAGTGACCCCAATTTAGAAAATTTGACCAGCCTCTGTGGGTGAACTCCCCAGGCAGACGGCGGCAGACGCACATATTTGTATTCAGCTGTAAAACACCTTTCAAATCAGACCACTTTCAAGGTTTTATTCTTCCGGTTGAATTAGTGCCCCTATTTAGAAAATTTAAGTAGCCTTAAAATTAGGTAGTCCCCGGATATCGCAAGGCAGACGCCCAGTACTGGGTCCTAGGCGTCACGCAAAGTGAATTTAAGTGCTGATCAGAACTTTATTTTTCCGGTTGAATCGGGCTGTCACCAGCTCTCGGTCTATACCTGCCCTGACGTTGGTAACTGACCGACTGAGGTCACCCACCTCTCATTCTATTCCCCCACCTCTCCTCTTTCGAGCGGTGTTACCAGATTTGGCAAAAGCCACTCCTACCACCCTACAGATCAAAACGCAACTTATTTTCTGGACAACCCTCGTATCAACATTTATAAAACAATGTCATGTCTGACTTATGTAAAATATGGTTTTGCTTATTAAACTGTTTGGGAACCGACTGGCCTGCAACCAGAAGCCTAGAAAGTAATGGAGCCAAACCCAGGAGAGTGCTAACCCAGCCTTACACTATAGCTTCGTTCTCAGTGCACGTTCTGACAGTTCTCGAACTCATCAGAACTGGGACGGGAAATCCCAGGACCTTCCAGAACTTGTGGAACCGCGTTCTGCACTGCAAACGATTTCAGAACTTGGAAGTGGAATAACCTGTGTTGTTGTTTGTAACCTCACTGATCTCGTGTTACCTTCTGGAGCTCCTTTTCAGAATATTTTTCGCTCTCGTGAATATATTACCTACTTATTATGCCCGTAAATATTACTTAACTATTACCCCACGCAATAAAAGAAAAAATTCCACGATGACTGAGGAGTATACTCGAGAAAAAAAAAAAAAACGCTGCAAATTATTACACAAAGGTTTATTATTCATGTATTAGACAGCCCTTCTACGTAGATCTCTGATCCATAATTATTAAACGCCGCTTATAGTATACTTAGTATCGGAACTCGGAGCTTCGGACCTCACAAATGGGTTCAATCCATTACAGCAGCGGAACCTCACAATTTTACGCTTTTTAATATAGTTGATAAACAAAACAATTTATTACCAAGTCATCTTTCCAACACATAAAAGTGTTACCTATACTGTATATTGATATCATTTAATTGGTCAAATTTCAAAAAATGTGCTGACAAAATCATTGAAAATGGCTAAGAATCGTTAAATTGATATTTTTTAGCATAGCATTGGTCAAATAAAGTTTATCAACTATGAAATAGAACATTCAAAAATTTATGTACGAAATTATGCTTAAAACTTGAACTTCATTAAATTTTGTTTTAAAAAATCTATAAAATTGCAAAAAATAGCCTAAAATACAAAATCTCTTTTTGAATAGAAGAGTATCATTTAGAATACTTTTTTTTCCATAAAATTAATAGCTAACATTTTCTTTTCACTCATAAATCTCCAATTTCTATACAACTTGAAATATACAAAAAAACAGACACTTTTTCACCTATTTTTGGCTCATAGCACCCATGAGAGTGGAGCGATCGAGCTGGCGAGAAGTTAGGACCAACTAGACCCCAAGTGGAGTCTATGTGCGAAAGAACAGATTTTTTAGGTCAATTCTAAGGCCTTTTATGGCCCGGACGGCGGACATTTCAAATTTGGATTCTACGCACCTTGAAACGTAAAGTGACAAAGTTTGAGGGGGGGTTATAAACATTTTTTGCTATACGATCACATAGGCTTATTATTGGAAATAATAAACCAAAAGAGTTTCGTGGATGTAAACGAGATCCAACTTCAAGTTCAATCTCGTCCTCATCGTCTACAAACCATGAAACAACCATCGTCGAAATTATTGCATTCCGAACTTGATGAGCTACCTTGTTACTTATACTAACGTATAGAGACTAAAGTATGATTTCGATGAAGAAGAAGAGTTGTTTACTCCACGAGATCTGAAAAATTGTGAAATGCGCATGCGTTAACTACGTCCTTGCGTTCGAGTTCTGAGAGTTCCGAAAAAAAGGGGACTGTCAGAACCGGGTTCGCAAAACACTGCGAACGCCGAACTCGGTGTTCTTGGCGTTCCGGAACCGGGTGTTCTGGCACTGCGAACGACAAAACTCGACTGCGCTTGTTCAGAACGCGAACTGAGAACGAACCTTATGAAACTGCCTGCAGGTCGGGCTCAGCATTCTCGCATTCCAGCTCGCCATGTTACCTTTGCTCAAGTTACCTTACCTAACCTCAACCACCTTTTCCAATCAACGGTATCTGACAGGATTGCATGAGTACCATTATCCAGAAGCCTCCTTCTTTCCTAAGAATTGATCACACTTTATTCAATTATTTATGTTGGTAAGGGAAAGCCCAATTACAAAATAGTAGTAGAATCAAATAGGTACATGAAGTTTAGAAAATAGACATAGAAACGGTACAGAACAGGATAGAACTTATAATATAAAAAAGTCCAGTCATGCAGAATGACCCCATGAGCGAATTTTTCAAGAAATCTTCGACATTTCAGTCGCTATTGATCGTGTTGAGAACTTTTAGTTCATGATTTTGATAGACCAACATGGAATCAAATTATTAACACACGCACAGAGTAAACTCATCAGTTGTGATTAGGTACTTTTTTTTTTAAAGCACCTACTACCTAAATTTTAAACAGCATGGTTCTAGGATTGGTTATACAGGGATACTTCCATAAGAGTAGTTCAATCTGAATTTGGACAATGTTTCATGCAAATATTACCGATTTTTACAACTAGCGAACGGCATTATTTCGATTTTTGACTGATTTTTCAACTTTGAAATTTTTGAAAGCTTGATACATCATATTCTTATAGGAAATTTTACGCTGATTCCGAATATACCACATGTTAGTATGCTGAAAAAATTATTTCGCACAACAAATCGCAAAAAACAGGCTATTTTGAAATTGTTGACTACATTTTTGAAAATTTCAACCAGAAGATGTAATCCGATCATGCTGGCCAACGAACTTGAACTTTCGTTGTGTGCCCTTAACATTTTAAAATTTGTTTGAAGTTTTTAGCACAATTCTACGGACAGTTATCGTCTGGAATGACACATACATACAAATATACATATATACATACATACATACATACATAAATTGCGGTAAACTTCAGAATATGATTCAGAATAGCCTGAAACGGATTTCTGCATAAAATGTTTTCAAAAATTCACATTCTACACATTTTGAGGCGAGAGCAATAGCTTAATTTTCTTCAAAAATTCGCCAACAGGATGGTAAATTTAATAAGTTAAGATATTTCAAGTGAAGCGAAAATATACAGTGTAGGTCGAGATAAATTCGGCTCACAACGTCAAATTTGACATCAATAATGGCAGGGGAGTGTGACAGTGTTGTTTATCCTTGATAGTAAATTATATGCAACTGTCAGGGTGTAGCGGGTGCTGCAGTTACCATTGGGTTGATGTTCTACCCTTAGTTCTTCTTGGTCTACGGGCTTCCGTAAATGAGGATCTGCAACGATCAGCTGCTGAAATGGTTTATGGGACATCATTACGACTACCAGGACAGTTTTTGGAACCACTTCCACAGCCAACAGAAGATCCAACGGACCTCGTTGGAAGAATATTCAGGGCAATGGACCGAATAAGGTCGGTCCCTATTGCTGTTCATGGAGCCAAAAACACATTTGTTCACAAAGATTTGGCTACATGCTCTCATGTGTTTGTCCGTAACGATACGGTTAGGCGTCCTCTGCAACCACCTTATGATGGTCCTTATCCTGTACAAGAGCGAAATGAGGCTGCTGATTAAAGGAAAGGAAACATAAGTGTCTATAGACAGGCTCAAGCCGGCTTTCATGGCCTCAGAAAATCAAGCAATTGCTGCCTGTGATCACCAGCCATCTCAAGAGACAGACCGGGTACCTGCATGTTGCAAGACTGTCGCCTTTGCTGGAGGGGGACTCCTGTAGCGGGTGCTACAATTATTTTTTGGTTTCCAAATTATCAGCTGTTTTGGTTTCGAGGTTTTGTTGAACATTGTTTACAATTCATTCTTTCGAAAATCTCGTTGCTATTGAGTTCGGCCAATTTCTGAAATTCACGATTTTTGTTTTATAATATTGATCGTTTGTATTCTTTAATTCAAAAATATATTTTGCCTATTCCTTTACCTAATTGGAGTCAGATTTATTACTTATTTATTGTTGTGGTCCCTATTAACATCACCACCAAAAGGGTTACCTGCCTTCCTACCTACCCCAAGTTAGGGGTCACCGCAATCACTCTTTGAATGAACGAGAAGTGTTCACATTCAGCTCCACAATAACTCGCAGGGTAGACACCATTATTTTATAAAATTTGGTCAAGTGGTTTCAGAGAAAAGCTATAGACGGTGGACGGACGGATTTTTTCATTTTCTATTTTAACATGGATATGTTTTTGAGCAGGGGGTCATTCTAAAATTTGCGACCGAAAAAAATGCAACGCTACAACCGATAAACGAATTCGGTAACTATGCAGCAACAACAATGAAGCAGCACTCTTCGGTTGCGTTATAATGGACCCATGATTTTCTATTGATTTTCAAGTACAACCAATGTGTTACTAGGGAAGTGTAACTCCCTTAGTTTTCATAGCAGGACAATATTTCGCCACTTTTTGAAATGCTCTCATTTTAACACACCTCATGATTCCTCAGCCATTCTAGTGTGAAGGAAAGCTGATTTATTAAGCTTAGTTATAAACTAATAATGATAAGTAACTATAATGAACTAATGATATGAGAAGAAGGTACTAGGCACATAGTAGGTATACTGCTGAGTAGTAGGTACTTGTAAGCAGTAGGTACTAGACGATGCATAGACCTCTGATCAGCTGATGGGCTCCTAAAGCTGATGATTTCTAATGTATTTAACATCTGAAGCTAAAATTAAGAGACAATTGAAATGATTGGCTCATTCCTATTTAGCTGAGTGAGCTAAATTGTCTCCTAAATTGAGCTAAATTCATCCTAGGAAGTTGATATTTGATAGGGAGACTCCCTGGGAAATTAGGAATCGATTGAAAAGATTGGGTATCTTCTGATCAGCTGACTGAGCTGATTTTTGACTTTTTTAACTTGAGACACAAAACACATACTTCACACGGGGAAAAATAAAGACATATCCATGTACGGATGTATCTGCATGTAGTGTAGATACTCAACATCAGTTTACTGATTGGAATAACTTTCACTAGAAGTTTGTATACCTAAATACTTTCCTTTCAAATGGACTCCTCCCATGTTGAGGAGGAAGTTATGTTATTTTTTTATTCGATTTTCGTATTATACACACCTTGAAACGTAACCCAACAAATTTTGAGAGAGGGTTCCACAATGTTTTTAATTGGTTAATTACACAGTTCACTATTCAAAATGACAAACAAAAAAGAAGTTTCATTTCCCCAGCAACGGCTTGGTTGTACATGAAAATCAAAAGAAAATTAGAATAAACTATGTAAAACGCATGCATACGAGTCTGCAAACACATTGGGACATTTCATGTCTTTAGTTGCAGACTCGTATGCAAGCTCTAAGAGCCACTCAGCTATCCGGACCCTGGGCATCGTCAAGTAAATGTCCCAAAGAGGCTACATACGAAATTACAGCTTCCTAGAAAGCATAGAAATTAGCTGTAAGAGCCACTCATCTGATCCTGACCCTGAGTATCGTCAAGTAAATGTCCTAAAGAGGCTACAACGAAATTACAGCTTTCTAGAGTGTAAAGCATAGAAATAAGCTCCAAGAGCCACCCATCTGATCCGGACCCTGGGCATCATCAAGTAAATGTCCTAAAGAGGCGACATACGAAATTACAGCTTCCTAGAGTGTAGAGCATAGAAATAAGCTCTAAGAGCCACTCATCTGATCCGGACCCTGGGCATCGTCAAGTAAATGTCCTAAAGAGGCGACATACGAAATTACAGCTTCCTAGAGTGTTGAGCAATAGAAATAAGCTCTAAGACCACTCATCTGATCCTGACCCTGGGCATCATCAAGTAAATGTCCTAAAGAGGCGACATACGAAATTACAGCTTCCTAGAGTGTAGAGCATAGAAATAAGCTCTAAGAGCCACTCATCTGATCCGGACCCTGGGCATCGTCAAGTAAATGTCCTAAAGAGGCGACATACGAAATTACAGCTTCCTAGAGTGTAAAGCATAGAAATAAGCTCTAAGAGCCATTCACCTGATCCGGACCCTGGGCATCCTCAAGTAAATGTCCTAAAGAGGCTACATACGAAATTACAGCTTCCTAGAGTGTAAAGTATAGAAATTACCTATTAAAATGGTTTAACCACCGCTTCACAGATCAAAAGGTTCTCGCAATATTCGGATCACCTGCTATGAATCAAATCATCGAAACACCAGCTCAATGAAATCATCAGAAATTAACAAGCGGTTGCAATCATGTTCACAATATCAATTATTGAGAATGATCACCTGAGTGTACACAATTATTCAAATAACCATGCTCATAACTCAGCTTGTTGGCCACGCACTTCGCAGTAGTTAACATAATATGGTTGGATAAATCGAGAGCTTTCGAACGAAAGATCAACGAATTTTGTGAGATGAAAAACGACGAAGTACCATTTCTCTAGCAACGACTCGGTTGTAAGCGGAAATCATGAGAAAACCAACCGGAACACTTCTTCTTAAAGCTTTTTTCGTTCATGTGTCAAAGTAAAGACATAAAATGTAAAAATTATGATATTGGGGCGCTTCCAAACGTGAGAAACCAGCATTTTAATTTATTTTCAAAATTCACTAGAGGTAAAACGAGGAAGACACTTACTTGAAAATTCGAGGGAACAGCGGCTTTAGTAAAATGGCGGAAGCGGGGCAGTTCACCATCAGAAAATTATCAAGGTTTTTCATCACGCGTATCTCTCCTTCGACTTTCAAATCCGTCAATAGTTCGGCGAAATTTTGTACAATCGCATCACCATAAACCTTCAACACAAAGCAATCAACATTCAATCAACTTTATTAAAATTTAAATTGTTTAAATTCGAATGAGGTGTGTAAGTAATGTAAATACCTGAAGAACTTGATCGGGGGCCAGTATTACGTAAGCATCTATTATACTAAGGCAAATTTCAAGATTTTCTGTGGTCATGGCTGCAAAACAAGGTAGAGTTTGAAACTGATTATTCGGATTAATACGTTGGAAATAAGCAATCAAGTACATTTACTAGGAATAGAGAAAGAGATGATCGTCCCACAATATGTAAGTTGTCAAAAATTATCGGGAAGAGGGTCACGGCTGTGATTTTAGTTTAGTTTAGCTCTGTATGCTTGCCAGCAGTTTCCTCAAGTTTTTCAATTTCAGCCTTAAATTTGTTGAGTCCCATTTATGTGCCAACCGTTGTCAGCCTCAACTGCAACCAGTTCTTCTTTTCTTATGACTTTTAACTCACATTCCATGACCGCGTCCTATATTTTGACACCTTAGAAGATTCTTGAGCCCTGATGATGGTTTTATATAAACCGAAAGCTCGGCGATAAGGACTTTTATTCGTTTTGACCCTCATCCCGATAATTTTTGACAATTTACTAGGAATAATGGCAGAATAGAAACATGAAACGTAGCTTTTACCGATTAATCGAAGGACATTATTGAATAAAAGCAATAAATCATCCGATGGACTCGGTATATTTTCGAGTACCGCGATCCATAGATCGAGACCATCTTCAAGCAGGTAGATGTGGCTGTCGTTATCTATGTCAGTACTAAGAGAAACGACGGACAATATGAAGTTGTAGACGTCTTCAGATTTATTCATGTGCCCGATAGACTGAAATACAAAAAGAAACAGGTAGGTAATATTTACGGCATTACGATTTATGGATACCAAACAATTATACATAAAACGTGCATGTAACGTATCGTTTCCTCAATGATGATGACCAATGATTAAGAAAAACGTTGCAAATTATTACACAAAGGTTTATTTTTTTATTATCATTATTATTTTTTTAAAGAGAATTAAAGCCGCACCTCAAACAGAAGGGTCATTAGTGGCAATCAAAAGGGGGGGTGTCAAAAGGACACTGCAATGGACACGATTCTAAGGGGAACCAAGCTAAACCTCACTAAACGGATTGCCATCACGGACTCCAGTGGCAGATCAGAGGGAAAAAAAAAAAAAATAATGATAATAACCTGCAAAACCAGGCATCGCCACACTCTACCTCAAGGGATACAGTGATAACCGCTTTGTAACCCCCTCAGGGGATGGAAATACGACTAGATGATCCTTACAAATACATAGGGGGGGGGGGGGGGGTGATGAATGCTGGACTCTGAGGTCCACGAGGGCTGGGCAGTCCTCCAGAAAGTGGCGGATAGACAAATCACTCCCATATCTCCCACACACAACATCATGAGCTACTGGAACTAGCAGGTGTCTGTGAGTAACACGGGTATGGCCGGTGGCTACCTGATTGACCACTATTCGGTCCCTCCTTGGAAGGTGGGTCACGAAAGGATCAACCGGGCAAAGGTCCTGAAGGACTCCACGCAGACCAGTGACCTCGCCGTGCCACTGCTCGAGCCAGATGGAATTGGCTTTATGCTGCATGTAGGAGATTTGATCCTCAATGTGCACAGGCAACATTTCGATGGAGTCATCACCAATGGCTCTCCTTGCTAGGGCATCAGCACACTCATTGCCGTGAATACCTACATGGCTTGGCACCCACATAAAAGTTATGTTTGTGCCTAATGTTGTGGCTCGGTGTAGTGAAACACGCAGGCTTTGTATTAGGGGATCATATGAATATGTGTCCCTAATCGCCTCGATGGTACTCAGTGAGTCACTACAGATCACATAATTTCCAACTCCCAATAGCTGGCAGTGCCGAACAGCCTGCGTCACTATGAACACAGACACATCATGTGGTAAGCGTCCAGTGACTTCGAATTTGGGGCTCCATAGAGCAAGGCAACACCATCAGGTGTATTTGAGCTATCAGTGAATAAGAGAATGTGTCCAGCATGTCACTGGATTGCCTCTGAGTAACATCTGAGGATATGTGGGGGTGTATTGCCCTTGACCCCAACCCTCAAGCGAAGATCAATGCGCATCCCAGACAAGGTCCATGGAGGGATGGAGGGACGGGGGTCTTCAAAAGGGACCAGAGGGTATCTCTCTCTATGCAGAGGTTTATTATTTCTGAATTAGATAGCCCTTCATGCGGAACATTGATCCATAAAAAATTACCTATCAAACCGAGTCTATGGTTCACTACCGAAAATAATACAATTGGACGATGTCACGAACTAAACCAAACCTTAATTACCATAGGATTTTTTTTAAGCATCATCTGATTTTATTGGAGCTAAATTTTTGTGATAGGGTTGTGATATGTCGTCAGCTTCTGTTTTCTTTTTTCATCATTTCATATCTTAGCAGGGGCAGCGGGGCTCCGTCTTCTAGCCCTAGTTCCACCGTTCCTTGGTAATCCTGTGGGATCATACTTTAAGTGGCTTCCTTGATACCCGCAGCATCAAGGAAATCACTCGGATGGTTGCCAACTGTAGCTTTACTCTTACCCATCCTGCGATTACTGACCGTGGTTTCTGCCACCTCTCTGCTAGGGTAGAGACTAACTTCTTCACAAAAATGTCAAGCTCCCTGATGTGCATCACCCCTTCACAAGATATGACGAGTGGCGTGAAGAAGCTCCTGAGGTCTTCAGCTGCTGCATCATATTTTTGATGTTTTTCTCGGACTGCTCCATCGGAAACTGCTGACCAATCATGGTTGGAATAGGAAGAACCGGCGTTTACTACGCGATTGTAAAAGAAAGCCGCTCTCTCCCTATCCCAAACTCCATGAATCTTCATGTGTGCGATGAGCCCAGGTGATCCATCATCTCCTTCACGCATAACTGGCTCAGTCACTACTCTTCTCCACGCTAATCTTGCAAGCCCGGCAACCGTGTCTCTTATTTGGTCGTGACCCTGTTTCATGAGACCTTCTCGCTTATAATTTAAGGCGTGATTGAGATGAGAACGCATTGCCAGTGCGTCTCTAAACTGGGTTGCTATCAAGTCTAAACTATCAGCTGCTAGAGGAACTGCAGAGAGCCATATTCCCTTCAATGATACGGATCATTGTCCTTTTTGACCCAGGGGAAAGGGTGCTCATTATTTCCTGGCTTCGCTTTGAGTCCAACTACTATAGGATTGACCAAAATTGATGCCGAGGTTACTGGCACATCATTGGCCAAAGCGCGATTTTCGAGCCAAATTTTATTTAATCCAGTAGTTTTGGAGAAAAGCTGAGGATGGGGTACGCAGAAGGACGGATTTATCTTTTTTCAATGCAAATTTTGGATTCTACGCATCTTGAAACGTAAACCAAAAACGTCTGTCAAGTTGGGTGGGCAGTTTATGGACGTAACGAATTAGTTGAAGAACAAAGTACTAGTCGGAATATTTGAATGCAAAATATAACAGTATCTAATACACCTGTATACATGCTAGAATGCAAACTGTGTCTATAATTCATGTTTGCGAGTGCAGAAATCGTTCAAAGGTTAACCCAGATAATTGAAAATTTCTTCAAATTCCATTCATTATCCTCGGAGTGGATCAAATTTAATCAAATATTGGTTTTTGCATATTCTTAATAGTTAAATAACTATGGAGAGTTTTTGTATTTCTCGTATTGTTATTTCTTGTTAACACAAAAACAAGCTGTTAGAGCGAGCACGATGGATGCTAACCTTTTTGCATCGATTTCTCATTGCATTTTTGTACGTCCGAGAGAAAGAGAACTCTTATAGAGACGTTAACGTGACTCTTGCAGTGAATCGCTGCTCAAAAATCAATTGTCACAGTAGACAATTTCCAAAATATAACATGAATTAAGAAACAACGACCACTAACCTCTACGTCACATAAAAAAGATTCAGCCGTGAAGAACACAAATCTTTAAAACGTGTAAAATGAACCTTGAAACGAAATCTTGAGAATGAAAAAGCTGAAATCTTCGATAAAACGTCGAAAGCAAAAACAAAAGCCACTAATGACCCTTCCGGTTGAGGTGCGGGGAAAAACACTAAAGAAAGAAAAACGCTGCAAATTATTTCACAAAGGTTTATTATTTTTTATGATCGTATTTTTAGTTGGCTAGCGTACGTCATAAGGCCCGTCCAGACTCCTCGGCGTGTCCTACTTCGAATTGCCACAACCTATACTTCTATAATTATATACGCATGTTTATATTTCTCGATTTGAGCTCCTATCTATTCAAATAGTTATTGCCTTAATAATATCATTATCTAAGTACGTACGAAAAGTCGAGAGGATATGTTATTAAATATGCGTAGGAAAAGCTTTGGTATTAACACACAAATATGACCTTGAAAAAAACATATTCATGCCTCGAAGGAACGCCGGCGCCGTACCCACCACAAGCTGAGCTCGAGTAAAGCTGACTCTTCCCGTTTCGAAAAGCGTTTAACGTTACGAAAAACTCTTCTCGTTTCGGAAAGGCCATTTTCGTATACGAGAAAATGAATACGAGAAGTACAAAAACTCTCTTATAATTCAAGCAAATGCGATTAAAACAAAGGGCATCATCGTGGACCCAACAACCTCTCGAGTTTGATATGAATTACATGATATGAAATCGACACAATAAATTAACTTTTGCGCATGCGCACAGACTGCCAACTATTAATCCAACGGCAATGAAATGTATAAGGGACCGTCTAGGAGCTAAACTGCATAATCCCTGAAAATTTCATTTAAAAAAAAAAAAAAATCGTTCCATTAAACTCGAGTTTTGCCAGTGTCAATCGATTATAGTTTCGCGCATGCGCAATGGTTATTAATAACACCAATTCTGATATAATGTAGGTATATCGCATTTGTTTAGAATATATACCCAACTATACACCGTGTTTGAACCAAAAGATGGTGAGAAATCGACGTTATGAGAAATTCGCATTTGCACAGACTACAATTTATGCTACGGCAATGAAAATTATAGGAGACTGTCCAGGAGCTAACCCGCACAATCCCTGAAAATTTCATCGGAAAGGGATTTAAACTTGATATAATTTTGGGCGTGACAAGGATTTACCGCAGACAGACAGACATCAGACAGACAGACGGACACGTAACCAAAATTGATCAGCAAGCTCCGAAACGCAAAAAGCAAGTGGACATTTTGATTTTGGAGGACAACAATTTTTTTATTTCAATCACGAACTCAACGCTTCCCTACCTTCGGTAGAAAGGAAGCAAAAACGAAATTATATTCCAAGCACCGTGAGTTCATGAACTTTTCGGAACTGGTTCGGCACCGAACCTTATGCGCACGTGAATCGCGTTCCAAGCGTTTTGAGTTCAGGAACTCAACACTCGCTAAAGGCCCTTTTACACGAGCGATTTTTTCCGGCAATAATTGCAGAAAAAAGTATTGCACAACTATTTCAAAAAAGTTGGACAACTATTCTCTCCTCGAAAAAGTTGCCGAAGATTGCAGGCAATTATTTGACGGGAGTTGTACAACATTTCAGGCCCACGAGCCCTCTCGGCAACTGTTGCATCGTGTTGAAATGAAGTCCAAGGGGTTTGGAAAATTATTGCACTATTGCGGCAATTTTTCGGCCTTGGGTCGGGAGAGGGAACGAAACAGCCAATCACATTGAGTTTATTTGTGCAGCATGGCCTTATGAGCAAATATTGACGTGAAACTGCACTGATGGGGTGCAGCATTGCCTCATGAGAGAATTTTAACGTAGGAAAGATAGTTTATTTGTGCAGCATGGCCTTATGAGCAAATATTGACGTGAAACTGCACTGATGGGGTGCAGCATGGCCTTGTGAGCGAATACTGACGTGAAACTGCACTGATGGGATGCAGCAGTGCCTCATGAGAGAATTTTAACATAGGAAAGATAGGAGTTTGTGTGCAGCATGGCCTTATGAGCAAATATTGACGTGAAACTGCACTGGTGGGGTTCAGCATTGCCTCATGAGAGAATTTTAATGTAGGAAAGATAGGAGTTTATTTGTGCAGCATGGCCTTATGAGCAAATATTGACGTGAAAGAATTTCAGAGGTGAGAGCCAACCCACATTCTCTCTGGCTCAGAAACTGGCGCTGCCAAATTCCCCACTTTTTCCTTTGGTTGGCAGCAGCAGCGACGACCACCTCTTCACCGTCCATGGCGCAAACTGTAGTCGCCCGTGTAAACGAAACAATTGAGCAATTTCTATTGCTCAAGTTTATTGGTGCAACACAGTGCAATTAATTCCTTGCAACATCTTGACGCAACACGAGGCAATTTTATTGCTTTGTGTTGCGTACAACTTTTCTAGTGCAATTTTTTTGGAGTTGCGCAACTTTTGTTGCTCGTGTAATCGGCCCTTAAGGTGTTCCCACCGCGTCAGGTTCGTGAACTGAGTTCAGTGAGTTCATGAACTTTTCACATCTGCTCGGGGATAGGGTTGAGAACTAGAACTGAAAAAAACCTTTCTGAACCTTCCAGAGATTCATTTCACCGCTAAACTTCACACTAAATGCCTTATCATTAGCCTGCTTGATGCTTGTTGTGTTATTGTTTTTCACATCTCTTTTGGTTTATTATTTCCAATAATAAGCCTATGTGATCGTGTAGCAAAAATTTTTTATAACCCCCCCTCAAACTTTGTCACATTATGTTTCAAGGTACGTAGAATCCAAATTTGAAATGTCCGTCCGCCGTTCGCCGTCCGCCGTCCGGGCCATAAAAGGCCTAAGAATTGACTTAAAAAACCCGTTCTTTCGCACATAGACTCCATTTGGGGTCTAGTTGGTCCTAACGTTTAACCATCCCGATCACTTTACTCGCATAGATTCTATGGGCCAAAAACGGGCGAAAAAGTGTCTTTTTCTACGCGAGCACGCCTGGCACGCTTGGCAGGGGGTCACGGTGGGCGGTGAGGGGGGATGAGCGGGGGGGTGGAGTGAGAGGAGGGGCCGGCATGAATATATGTTTTTTTCAAGGTCATATTTGTGTGTTAATACCAAAGCTTTTCCTACGCATATTTAATAACATATCCTCTCGACTTTTCAAATAACTATTTGAATAGATAGGAGCTCAAATCGAGAAATATAAACATGCGTATATAATTATAGAAGTATAGGTTGTGGCAACTCGAAATAGGACACGCCGAATAGTCTGGACGGGCCTTATGACGTACGCTAGCCAACTAAAACTACGATCATACTCAATTGAAAAAATAATAAACCTTTGTGAAATAATTTGCAGCGTTTTCAATTTGCTTCATCTAATAATTATTACTTTTATCAGCTGTCTAATAGATAGAAAACATTTGTTTAAAGGTAGTTGGTAATTGGCAGGCAAAGTCAAATTAATGTTTTTCTCGTACGCACTTGGACCACTCTACCTTACTTGAAAAAACGTCTTTAGTACTTTTTTGTTGTTGCCTTTTCTCAATAATGGCTCGAGGGATTTTGATAAAATTTTCAACAGTTACTCTTCTGGGTAGGAATGATATCCCGTACCCTTCATACCTGGGAAAATAGTCTGAGGGTGGCAATCAGCAAATAACCTTCAAAAATATTTGAAAATGCCGTTTTTTTGCACTTTTTTGGCTATTTTTTCAAAATGCTCAAAGATTTCGATAAGGAGGTTTTCACGTTACTAAAAATGATGCTAGCGCTGGTTGGTGCATTGAGTGTCAGGTGAACTATAGTGTTCCCACCGACGGGTTCTTGAACCTAAAAGTTTCGTGAACTCCTGGAACCCATCTGAGCTCATGGACTCAGACGGGTGCTTGGAACACACCTACTGTCTATCTGTCAAAACCAAAATTGTAACTATGATTGGATTCATAGAGATGTTTTGCAAATGTGGACTTACCCTTATTTTTCCTGAAATCCTCCCAAAGTTCGTATATTTTTCCTGAATTTCCTACCAGTTAGACCGCAACATTTGCAGCCACAAGAACATTTTAGTTTATAAATCCCATTTTTATCCTTAACATCGATTTTGTCCTTAACGGATCCTAGTAATGCTCTAAGTTTGTATCTAGTCTCAGTCTTGGTGGTAGCCTTATTTATAATATAAATGAAGCAAAAATAATAATTTAAGATGAATCAGTACAGTTAGTTGATGAGAAAGCTTCATGTCACAAACAATACCAAGTTTTACTGTTTATTATAGCTCATACCTTGACTAGTTTGACTAAAGATGTAACAACCGCAACTCTGAGTAAATTGTGGTTTTCGGATTCATGCCATATGACGGGAAGGTACTGGATGAGTCCCTCGTAGTAAGGTTCAATATTACTTCCGACCCTCTCAATAATGAAATACAACACTTGAAGTACTTTAAGCTGTAAAAACACCAACAGTTTTAAATATGTTGACTACGTCACAAGAAATAACAAACAAATTGAACTTGACTTCTTACTTTGGTGTCACAATTTTCAGCTTCTTTGAGTAGATCAAACAACGCACCGAAAATCGGTCCCAAATATTCCAAGAATATATCCAGATTGAAATCGAAATCATCGATTGCTAGTGTTATCGTATTGGCAGCTGTTATTCTCACGACGGTGTCCTCGTCATTTTTCAATAGGTCGAGCATGGCGGCAAAGACCGCAGGTTGGTGAATGGACGACATCTTGACGCCTGTCCAACAGCCAATCAGAAGCGCAACTCTTCGCCTGATTACTCGGTAGTTGCTGTGCTTGATTTTCAACTCTTCTAAGAGCGTGGTGACCAGCCAGTTGTCGAAGTCAATCTGTAAAGATCATCACAACTTGGAATATAATCTGTTTGTAGAATCAGTGGTTCCAGCCGGGGGGCAGACACTGGGGTAGAGGGTGAGGTAGAGGGAGGGGGTAAAGAATACAGAGAGAGAGAGAGCAAGAGAGCGAGAGAGAGAGAGAGAGAGAGAGAGAGAGACTGTTTGACTTTTATTTATGAATCTGATACACCTTCAGGTCCTCTCTTACATCATACCAGAAAAATTAAAATAAAAATTCAAACAAATTTTCCATCTTCTAAATATTTCTATAGTTAGTTGTAATGAAGTGTGGTAAGCAACGGTTATAATGATTAATTTTAATGATATGAGTACAGAGTAATAGCTTAATTGTTGACATCTATATTATCTTTTTGTGACATATTAAAAACGAGAAAACAAAACTAATCTTTAACTACAATTGATACTTGTTTAATAATTCAGATTTGAAATCTTTCTTAAATGATGAGACAGATTTATCGATATCAAACATTTCAGGATTACAGTTAAAAATGCGGATCGCTTGTACTTAGAACTATTGGCCTAAGAATTGTGTCCTATGTATCTTGATTTGCATCATATTGGAAGCATTTCTAGTAACATAATTGTGAATTTATGACATAAATTCAAAATGTTCAATTAAATATATTGGTCTTTTAAATTTAAATATTTTGAAAAGTAATAAACCAATTCGATAGGTTCTCCATTCCTCTATTTTAAACAATTTGGCTTTTCTATAGTATGGCGTTACATGGTCATATATTGGAAATCGAAAAACAAATCTCAAGCAGGCATTCTGAGCTCTCTCTTTCTCGCAAGCTCGCATCTCAAAAATACATAACATCAAGTAGTCTATCCCTTAGTTAAAAATACAGATTAGTTGGAGATACAGATCAGAATGAATGAATAGTAGAGAATTAACGGAAATATGCGGGGATATAACAGAAAAGGCCCTGGCCCTATATCTACATATATGCATACTCACCTCATCATATAGATCAAACGCAGCCAGGCCAACCGCATTGTAGATCGCGTCCTTCTTGAGAATCGCCTGGTTGTCATCAGGCGGAACGATAACATAGGATTCTTTCACCAATTCAACCAAAGCTGGAGCCAGAGTACTGCAGTATTCGTGGAATACGGCTGTGTATAAACTTTCTATGCAAGGCTGCAAATGGATAAGATGATCAACAAATTAGGAACAATTCAATTCAAAATAATATAACTCGAATTAATAAACGAAACATATTGAACAGAACTCTATTAGTGTTGTATATTTATATACTTTTTATTCACTCACCCTCAAAGAATATTTCGGCGCATCACCGCAGGTTACTATAACTGAAAACAGAAATCCAAGTTTTATGCAAAAATTTAATTATAATGTGAAGAAAAACAAGGAAAAATATTAGTAGAAAATTTAGCTTTAAAGAAAACGGTTGAAGAGGGGGTTATTTATTTCCTGGTGGGTGAGATATCTGTCGTAGAATTATCAGGAATGGGCCAAACAATTGATTCCTCCTCTTTTGCTAAGCTTTCGATTAATCTTTTATCTTCTTCAGGACCTATGATACAGTACAACAGCTCAACCCTTACGCTGTCCATCCAGTGGATGCGATTTCGCGCCAAGAGGCGAAAAGAGGCGAATTCGCGCAAACGGTTCGCCTCCCTTTCAAACACGCTTTTCTAACTGACAGCCCCGTCCACTGCAAGCGCTGCAGTTGAGCGGAGTGGGGAGAAAAGGGGCGAACGCGACGAGAATCAAACCTGTTTGTTTTTCAACGCGCCAACAAGCGAAATGGATGTTGACTGTGTTGTGTTCGCGCGAAATTCGCCTGTTCGCCTCTTCGCGCGAAATCGCGTCCACTGGACGGACAGCCTGAGGCGGCTTTCACACTGCCCGCGATTTGAGCGAAGCGAAGCGATGCGATTACGCGCGAAAAAGACAAAACGCCGCGCGAGTAAGGTTTTTAAATGGGAGGAGGCGACGGGTGTTCACACTGCGAGCGGTAGAGGGCGGTTGCGAGCGATTTCGTGCGAGTGGCCTCTCGCAATCGCAAGGAACGTTGCGATTGAAGCGAGCGATTCGTGCGAGTTAATAGATTTCGCGCTCTCCAGTTTGTTGTGCATTGTAAATTATCATCTTCGGGAACATCTTTCCGGGACACCAAATACTCGACTGGTCTACTCGCTCGCCTGTAATCGCTAGCAGTGTGAACACATCATCGCATCGCATCGCTTGGAAGTTCGCGCCTCCATTCGCTTCGCTTCGCATCGCATCGCATCGCATCGCGGGCAGTATGAAATCAGCCTTAGGCTGAATTCACACTGCCCGCGATGCGATGCGATGCGAAGCGAAGCGAATGGAGGCGCGAACTTCCAAGCGATGCGATGCGATGATGTGTTCACACTGCTAGCGATTACAGGCAAGCGAGTAGACCAGTCGAGTATTTGGTGTCCCGGAAAGATGTTCCCATTTAACTCTGTTAATTCCTTTAAGGCCTAGAGTCTAGTACGTTGAAAATTAAAAGAAAGCGTAAAAGAAAGTGGGTTCATGAAGTGAATCAGCCAAGATGTGCGTTAGGTGAATATCACCATTTGTACCCTCAACTGCGAGAGGATGAAGAGCGGTTTTGGAGGTATTTCAGGATGAGCTCAAACACTTTTGACTATATTTTATCCCAGATTTCAAATGCAGTGCAGAAGCAGGACATGAAGTAATTACATGAAGTAATTCAAAAACAAGATAATTTACAATGCACAACAAACTGGAGAGCGCGAAATCTATTACTCGCACGAATCGCTCGCTTCAAATCGCAACGTTCCTTGCGATTGCGAGAGGCCACTCGCACGAAATCGCTCGCAACCGCCCTCTACCGCTCGCAGTGTGAACACCCGTCGCCTCCTCCCATTTAAAAACCTTACTCGCGCGGCGTTTTGTCTTTTTCGCGCGTAATCGCATCGCTTCGCTTCGCTCAAATCGCGGGCAGTGTGAAAGCCGCCTTAGACAAACGGCGGACTCATAAAAGATAATAATTAAAGGTATAAACGCAAAAATACTCCAGCACGAGACAAGTGTACTATAGGTAAATCAGCTAACTTACTCAGAGGTTAACTACACCCTGAATATCACATTGACCTTTAACAAGCATATTTCATCAATTGCTGCCACCGCATTCAGGACCCTGGGCTTCATCAAGTGAAACACCAGGGAGTTCACCTGGATTCAACCCATCATCATCCTTTACAAGATGCTGGTAAATGCCTAGATTGGAATATGGATCCGCGGTTCGGTCGCCCTTCTACACGGCCCACAAGTACGCATTGGAGAGAGTCAGAGGAGATTTCTCCGATTCTTCGATTTAAACTCGGCATTCCTTCTTCTGAGGTGAATTACGAGTCCCTGCTCCAAACATGCAGTCTGCAGACGGGGGGCTGATATCTGACATATCCGCTATGTACAAACTCGTGAATAGCGGACTTAATTGCAACTTAAAAATTGCTGTAATTCTTCCAATATATAAATCCGGAGATAAACAGAATGTAACTAATTATAGACCGATTTCTCTTGTTAGTAATATTGCAAAAATAGTAGAAAAATGTTTTAAAAATCAAGTACTTCAATATTTAGAGAACAACAATCTTCTTTACGGAAAACAATTTGGTTTTAGGGCTGGCCGAAGCACGCAAGATGCTATTTGTTACCTTAACTCGAAAATTATAAATGACATTGATAACGGAAAAAAACCACTGGCCATTTCTATTGATTTGGCCAAAGCATTTGATACGATTTCTCACGTTAAGTTACTCCAGAAACTCAGCAAACTAGGTTTTGATGGTGTGGCTCTTCCGTGGATTGGAAATTATCTATCAGACCGTACGCAATGCGTAAAACTAAATGATACAAAGAGTTCATATTTAAAAACAGCCAACTATGGAATCCCTCAAGGAACTGTATTAGCAATGACTTGGGATCCCAAGTCAGTTTTGTTTGTTTTCCGAGTTGATGGGACCCAACATGTCTATTTGGTATCAACAATATTACTATGTATTATTAACAACTACATACCAGGCAATATATAAGCATGAATAGGGCTCGTATCAAGGGCCGAAACGTCGCTATAATGGAAAAATAAAATACATTGAAACACAAGACTAGCTTGGTCACTACCTCAAAAAAATCTCGTTTATATCGAATTTTTACTAGTCAAGAAGATTATCCTGAATTCTATATATATATATATATATATATATATATATATATATATATATATATATATATATATATATATATATATATATATGTATGTATGTATGTGTCATTCCAGACGATAACTCTCGATAGAATTGAGATAAAAACTTCGTTCTTTCGCCAAAAAATCAAGCATTTCAAAAGAAAGGATGAGTTCGTTGGACAACAATTTTTGAGCACATTAAATTGGTCAAATTTCGAAAAATGTACCCAAAAATCACTAAAAATGGCTAAAAACGGCCAAAAATCTTTAAATTTCTATTTTTTGCAGAATTTTAGTCAAAACTAAATTTTCAACGATTAACTAGGACATTAAAAATTTTGGCTCAAAATTATGGTGAAAAACGTACTTAAATGTCATTAAAATTTGCTAAAATATCTATAAAAAAAAACAGCAAAAAAATTTAAAAATCAAAAATCCCTTTTGAATCAGTGGAATTTTATTTAGAATAAGTTTTTTGCCATAAAATTGGTTTTTAACCATTTCTGTCAACTAAAATTGCTCCAATTTTAATGCAATTTAACATACTATAGTACGATAGATAGTTTATGAAAATTCGCTCATACGATCATGCTGCATGACAGGAACTTTTTTTTTTTCTTTCTTTCTTTTTTCTCCAGAAGTTTCATTTCTTTTCGTTGGTTTCCGTCGACTCGATTCTTTTGTTTTTTTAATGTAATAATGTAATTGGGTTCGCCCGTACAAATATAAATAAATAAATACTCAGCGACCAACTGATCAATAAATTCATCATAGGTTGCAAATAGGTACTAAAATAGAACAGGTACACAAATCAACAACTTCATATCGAGGGATGCTAATAGCAATAACGGAACAAACATAACAACTGTTATATTTAACATAACAACTTGTTTTAGCAACATATAATGAATTTATTGATCAGTTATTCACTTAGTGAGATATTCACGCTGTAGTTCACCTCTGAGTAAAGGTGGCCATCCACTAGGTCGACAGCGCGGCGCGGCGCGGGGGAGTCAAAAATTGTTCGCTCTCGACTGCTCTCCAAACTTCTGGAGCGCGGCGCAGCGCGCCACCAAAACATTTAGCACCGCCCCATCGACCAAGTGGACGAAGGTCAAAGCGGGAAATTTTTGACCTCGAAATTTTTCGTAAGCGCTCGTGCATAAAATATTATATACATGGAAAATTATGTGCAAAATTATGCAGAAAAATGTACTTAAATTTCATTTAAATGTGCTAAAAAATCTATAAAAACTCAAAAAAAAAAATCCAAAATCTCTTTTTTAATCACAGAATATTATTTAGAACGGGTTTCTGGCCATAAAATTGGTAGTTAGCAATTTCTTCTCCCACAAAGTCCTTAATTTTCAAAACAATGTAACATAACATATTACGATTATTTACGAAAATTCGCTCATCCGATCATGCTGCATGAGTGGAATTTTTTAGCACTTTCTTGGTTATTTTTCCAATAGATGGATGGCTCGTCGAAATGTAGTGTCTTGCTTCACTATCAGTGGCTTAATCATTTCATGAAGCTCAAAAAACTTTTCTTGAGACATCCTGAAATATTGGACGAATTTTCAACGTTTTTTAAGTAAATTCCGTTTTGAAATGGGTTTCCACAACTTCGTCGCGAGTGATTTAGTTCGTGCTAAAGTTCAAGTAATATTTCAACCAAACAAAACTGATCAGGATAGTCATTACCACAAGAAATGAATGAAACCTACTTACCAAATGATTCTGGATCCGTTCTCCACCATTCCAATTCTTGAGGCGTCAATACGAAATAATAGGTCACTAACTTCTGGAATATAGTCGTCAGGGTGGGAGTGGTGAAAAAGGCCAATTTCATTTGATGAGCCCGTTGCGACTCAGGCACCTTGACTTCTGAAAATAGGAAGAGTGAATTTTGATCAATCTGTGCGTTTGAATTGAAATCCTACTTACGGCACGTTCAATATTACAGCGGTAACTTCCAGATAAACCTCAGGCACCTAGAGGTTACGGCAACCTTTCGAACAAATTTGGTAGGGCGTGTATCAAACAACTTTATGCCCTCAGGATAGCTAACTGCTCAGATAACTTCGTCTGTGGGGAAAAAGGGGTACCACTACTACAACAATGAATTCCCCACAAAACAGCCTTAAAACACTGGTATTTTTAGTTCTTTGTGACGTCCATGGGTAAAAAGTAGATGGATAGCACAACACAACAACAACAACACTCCTGTCCTTTCTGTTTCATATCTGATGCCAAGGGATCTCGATTGTCATTTTATGCTACATTATTGCGTAGCAACACCAAGACCATAGAATCTGAGCGTAAGGAGAAGGTCTGTGATCTGCGATATGAAATTGTTTCTCTCACTGCGGGATTCTAATTTCCCTTCAATCAACTCCAGCACAAACATCGTCGTTTCTTTCGATAGTCGTAAACAGGTGTAAAAATCGACATCATCTAGTTAAAATAATTAAAATAATCCGGAAGTGGACGAACCGTACAAGGTCTTCGTTCATATTCTAGAAATTGAACAATTTCCTCAACCGAAAAATCGGACTCAATCAAGTTAACATAGTTGTACATTATTACTTTATATTATTGTAATATATATTATATTATTATTACTATTACACGTTATAACCTTGCTACAAAACGTTATCCATCGAATAAATTGCTAACTGAGGGAGATGAGTCTCACGTAAGGATATCAAGCAGATAGCTGTATCTTGAAGTAAATGCCACTAGTTAGCCTAGTTTCCTGGGCTAGTTAGTTACTAGTTACCTAGAGTTTGTCTGGGCTTTATCAGTGATTGATAAACGGCCCCTTAAGCAGATAAATTGAATAATCATATAAGTTCACAAGTATTACTTCACGAAATACTTTTGGTTGCTTATTACGCACGTCTCTTTTTGGTTGCTCATGCACATGTCCCACTTTAACCAGATAAATATTAGGCATAAAGGTTAAATATTTAGGTATGATAATAGACAGTTTTTTAAAGTGGGATAAAAAAATTGGGTAAAACTACATCAAAAATGGAGTAAAATGCCGCCAACTGCATATTTTTATCTCAATCCGTTCTCGAGATATGATGTTTTAAAGGTTTTTTCAGGAAAACCGTGTTTTTTTTCCTTTTAAACTCAAATTTCTCCACTTTACTTCATTCAATTTTAAATTTTGACCACATTTTCGGAATCAGCATTAAATTTAATATAAGAATAGTGTACTTGGGTTCTTAAAAAGTACCATCCATAGGCCCTCACATCAGCTCAAACATTGACGATTTTGAAAAAATAAAATTTCTGAAAATCTTTAAAACTTTACTACTCTTCCAAAAACAATCCTGGAAACTGGCAAATCTCATGAAAACTGCTTCATCTAATATACTTTCCAACGGTATAATAAATTTTATTTTTATTCTGTTATTTGAGGAGAAAATTATGTTTTAATGTAAAAAAATGTGGGTTTTTCAATGAAATTGTTGGTTTTCTCGAAAGATGACCCTCCATGAACCTACGAGCATGGGGTCGGTTTCTATGTATTTTTTCACGCTGTATCGAATGGTAACATTTTTAGATCTCTCCAACTCCGTTATAACCGAGTTTTGCACTTAAAATCGCAAATGTTTAGTTTGTTTGTTACGATTAAATGTATGTGTGTTATGGGGTAAAACTAGTTAATTAAAGTGTAAAACTCGATTATAACGTAGTTGAGAGATCTGCAAGAGTTTCCATTCGATCCAGCGAGAAAAAATACATAGAAACCGACCCCATACTCGTTGGTTCATGGAGGGTCATCTTTCGAGAAAACCAACAATTTCATTGAAAAACCCACATTTTTTAACATTAAAACATTATTTTCTTCCCTAAATAACAAAATAAAAGTAAAATTGATAATACCGTTGGAAAGTATATTAGATGAAGCAGTTTTCATGAGATTTGCCAGTTTCCAGGATTCTTTTTAAAAGAGTAGTAAAGTTTTGAAGATTTTCAGAAATATTATTTTTTCAAAATCGTCAATGTTTGAGCTGATGTGAGGGTCTTTGGATGGTACTTTTTAAGAACCCAAGTACACTAATCTTATAGGAAATTTAATGCTGATACCGAAAATGAGGTTGAAAGTTAAAATTAAATGAGGCAAAGTGGAGAAATCCACGTATAAAAAGAAAAAAACACGGTATTCCTGAAAAAACCTTTAAAAAATCATATCTCGAGTACGGATTGAGATAAAAATATGCGGTTGGCGGCATTTTACTCCATTTTTGATGTAGTTTCACCCAATTTTTTTTTTTTTTTTTTTTTTTATCTGCGAGGGAATCACCCTGTATAACGGCCCTGAAGTTGAGGCTTAGAAAATGCTTCTATGTTTTCGCATTTCTAAGGAGAATTATGCATACTCAGGTGTTACGGCAGGTCTATTGTGCTCTGATTTAATCCACTCTATTGTACGGTTTGCCTATGTGGGGTAGTGCGAATGAAACTACATTGCATAACTTAGTTACCCTTCAAAAATATTTCATTAGGGCTGTCGCGAAAGCGAAATATAGGGAACATACAGCCCCTCTATTCGTGAAGCTGGGTTTATTTAATATAGACAATCTTTACAAAAGAAGTGCAGTACTCCAATTATTAAAAAGTAAAGAGTTTTCTGGGCCTGTCCATTCATTTCATACTCGCTTTTCTAAGAATAATTGCCTTGAAATCCCGAAAGTTAAAAGCACAGCTTCAAAAAATGTCTTCCTTTACCAAGTTGTGATAGTTTTCAATAGCTTTCCACCGGACCTCAGATTAAAAGTAATATCACTTGCCAAGTCATCTGCATCAAACAGTTTTAATCAAATCACAAACTTTCTATAACAAAACATTTTAAAAATCTTAAGACGCCATAGAATTTCACATTGTGTATACTTTATTCACTTCACTTTTTTGTCTTATGGTGATTTAATTCAAGTGATGTGAGTTTATTTTATTTGTTATTATAATAACTTTTGTGCCTACTATGTGAGCTTGAGGTGCCCATATGGGGAATTTCATTACCAATAGATATTATTATTTCGTAAGCATGCTTCCAGAAGTGTATTTTTCTTTATGTCTATGTAATATATTATGTCATTTATATGGAAATAAATATAAATAAATAAAATAAAAATTACTTACCGCCAGGGACTTTAGGGGGTCTGTACTCAGCGCACAGAATAACGTTCTTGATCAAGTTGAAACAAGGGATTAAAAATTTTTCAAACACAAAAGTTTCCCCGTCTGAGGTGAATGCATATCCAGCGGCGAACTCCAAGGCAGAGGGGATGTAGTCGACGAACGAAAACGGATGCGTGTCCAGAAGGGAAAGAAGCACATTTGTGGACCGCACAATGAATTTTTCCAACAATTCATTCTCTGAACGAATCGCTTTTCCTAGAAATCAAACAAATGGTTGTCAAATGAAGAAAACTGCAATACATACCACAGATGGAAAATGATGTAAATGATTAGATTAAATTTTCCCCTTCAACGACTCATTTTCAAGTATCTTCTATTTTACTGTATTTTACTGCAATAGGTAGTGTCATGGGCCATACCAACTAGTGCCCACAACCAGAGGGTGCCTGGGCAGGACAAGAACAACAACAACAACCGAACGGGGAGTTGATTGTAGGTGATAACTGGCCAATTGCTTTGATATCGGAAAACGACGAAAATTGGGTCGGCCGGCCCCGTGTCGCCGAAAAGTGCAAGGAGAGCAAAATGTGAAGGAAATAATTAAAAAAATTATAAGTGGCAAGGGCACCTTTTTCTGTTCATTCGTGGGAACGATCGAATAGATAAAAGTTTGTGACATCTAAAAGTGAATTTTTCTTAATCAAAAACCTATATTTCCCCGAGTTTATTGAGATCGTCCCAGTAGTTTATGATACCAAAACCGCTTCCTACTCGTGCGTCATTTTCAACATACGCCCTCCTAGACACCCATTCAAATGTGTTTTGAGCTTTGAATTCACTTGTTTCCTTCCAGTATCGTGTACAGAATGACTAGATAGTACTATACTATTGCTTTGTTCCAACAACGCTTCGAGAGTGACCCACGGGGCCCTCCAGAGATGCCATGGGGTTAGCTCCAAGGTCGCCCACTTTCGTGATTGATGGAACACTTCGGAGAGAGATGTGATAACAAATGTAGCATAGAAGGTACCGATCCCGTTCTTTGTTGTAACTGTTCCAACCTGCTCCAGTTCCGCTTACCGATCCGAGCTCATATGGTATCGACACCCGCGCCATCACTTGTATCGCTAACTACCTTTAATCTTTTGATTTTGACTACGCAATCTCTTTTCCTCTGTGGGTGTAGTGGCAGAATTCCATGAAATTATGTCAGTCAACAAAGGGTGGAGTGAGTGAGTTTTAAGTTTATCAGTTCCTATGAAAGAATCAGAATCGAAAAGTAAATCGAGATGATACCTAAGCATAGTTGTATGAGCGAATTTTCTTAAATTATTGTATTAGGTACATTTGTGTTAAATTGTATTGAACTTTGAGTACTTTGTGTGCTTTGAAATTAATAACTAAAAATATCTCAATTAAAACACGTTTTTGGATTTTTTCTTCTTGCTTTTTAATCAGTTTTATTGATTTTTTTTAAACTCATACTATTGATGAAATTGGGGTGCATTTGTCAGCATAAATTTTGTGCACACATTTTTTATTGTACTACTTCATAGTTGATAAACATTTTCTGTGTAGTATTCTGCTTAACAGACCAAAACAAGACTACTTAAAATTTACTGATGAGGTGGGGGGGGGGGAGGGGAGGCAGTTGTTGAAAGGGTTGCATCTCGTCCTAGACGGGAATGAGTTAGGCAAGCCTAAGGGTAGCAGGTTATTTCAAAATGCGCATGCCTAGGGCTCGGGTATCTCGATGAGACCCCGTCAAAAGTGTGGGGCTGCTTGGGTGACCCCCGAAGCAGCTCTGGGGGCGCTCTAAGATCTGTTGGAACACGGAGCTCTCAACCCCACCCATAACCTGGTTGGAACGCGATTTCGAGCTCTGATCCTCTAGGGCGCCCTTTTGTCCATGTTGGAACAAAGCTACTATCTAGGGACACTAGAGGGTGTTAAAATTATATTATACATAAAGTTGGGAAAAAATTCCTTAAGGACAAAAAGAAAGAATAGAAACAAATGCACAGTTACTTACGGAGTTCGAGCATGAACCTGGTGTGCACGAAAATGCCGCGGATGAATCGGTCAACAAATTCGTTTTCGTGGGGTTTTTTGAAACCGAAAATCGTGAACTTCATCAGCATTTTCAATGCGATTAAGGCGTTTTCTAGATAACCGATCCCACTGGTTTGCTGTCAGGGATAATAATGTAAAATGGTCAAGTAAATACGTAAAAATACATTTTACCTCAAATGTAAATAGGGATTAGTGATGAAAGCCTTACCTGCAAAGCCACCATGGTATTTTCCAAATTTCCGCCTGAATTAGTGTAATCTTGGACCTGGAATCAAATTTAAAAAGTTCTAGTCATTCAGCATGATCGTATGAGCGAATTTTTGTAGATACCTTATTGTATAATGTGTTTTGAAATTTGAGCTTTTTGAGAGCAAGGAAATTGTTAACTATTAATTTTATGGCAAAAACGTATTCTAAATAATAATCCACTATTCAAAAACAGGTTCTAGATTTTTAGCTTCTTTTTGCAGTTTTTATAGATTTTTTTTAGCAAATTTTAATTAAATTTAAGAACATTTTTCAACATAATTTTGTACATAAAGTTTTGATTGTTCTATTTTATAGTTAGTAAATTTTATTTGAGCAATAATTGAACTAGCAGTTCGGTTGGGAGGGCTAGCGATCAGAAATCCAAAAGAAAGTGCAGATGATGCATATCGCATTTCAAGCAAATTGGCAACGCGCATGACCGAAGCGATCAGGAGGGGCACTGGGCTCGACATTCAGGAAAATCAGGAATGGGTAGCAAAGACAATAAATGAGGAAAGAAGTATTCGAAGAGACGCAGAAGCCACAAAAAGCCAAGACATATTAGGGAGACTACCACCCAGACAGAAGAGAGCTGTAGAGAGAGTTGTGGGAGGAAACTGCTCCCAGTGGTTGACTGTGCTCCCAAGCATCTCAGATAACCAAGACTTATCCCCCTTGCAATTTAGAGATGCATTGGCACTAAGGTATGGACATGAGCCAGAAAATCTCCCACATACTTGCGATGGATGTGGAGGAAACAGTGACCTGAACCACATGCTCAACTGCAAGAAAGGGGGATTAGTTAAACATGGACATGACCAGATGAGAGATGAGTGTGCGAAAGTGGCAAGCTTGGCATGTTCTTGACCTGTGATTCAAGAATCAGTAGATGGAACACCACGACTTGTTGCCGATATCCAAATACCTGGGGTCTGGGATCGCGAGAGGCAGGCGTTTTTCGACGTAAGATTCATAAATGCTGACGCCGCTTCTTACATTTCTCAGTCCTGGGGGGATATTGCTGAACGAGCAGCCCGTGAAAAGCATTTGAAATATGACAGGGCCGCTGAAGACTTGAGGGGCTCATTTTCGCCCCTAGTCACGTCTTGCGAGGGAGTTCTCCATAGAGAATTTGATGTATTTCTGAAGAGGATGGCAGAGAAATTGTCTGATAAGTGGACAAGGCCCTTCTCCCAGGTTCTCGAATGGGTAAGAGTGAAAATTCAATATTCAACAATAAGAGCAGTGTCACTCAGACTGCGAGGGACAAGGAGAAGAGTGAGGAGTCTCGGCCTCGAGGATGGAGCAGCGGCTATCCTACTGACATAAAAAAGAGGGTTCCCTGGATCGTTTCATGGCAAATGGATATCTCCGAACTGTTGATAGTTTATTATTATTATTGCTATTGTTGAATAAATTTTTATGGGTTTTCTTGTTCTTACAACAGAAAGGAGAATAAACTAATCAAAACATCAATAAAAAATTTAAAAAAAAAAAAAAAAAAATTGAGCAATATTCAGCTAAAAAAATATGAATTTTACAATTGTTAGCGATTTTTAGCACATTTTTTGAAATCTTACCAATTTAATGTTGAAAAAAAAAAAAAAAAAAGCTGGCTAACGAAATCATCCTTTTGTTTGGAAATCTTGATTTTTTGGCGCAAGAACGGAATTTTTATCTCAATCCTAAGGAGAGTTATCGTCTGGAATGACACACACACACACACACACACACACACACACACACACACACACACACACACACACATATATATATATATATATATATATATATATATATATATATATATATATATATATATGAAAAGTGTTAAACTCTAGGATTTGTTTTAGAACGCCTCGAAACGGAATTCAATAGAGATTTTTCAAAAATGTTTATTTTAACATTTTTCAAGCCATTGCAATAGCTTCATTTTTTACGGAAATTCGCTAACATTATTCCAAAATTCTTATAACAAAGAATATAATTACACAGATAAGGATATAATTAAAATAAAATCAATTGACACTATCCTGAACATTTGAAGAACAATATAATTTTCTTTTTGCGAGTTAATCAGCCGGTACTAATCTAGCCTAACGAATCCAACTTTGGACAGAGTCATTAGGAAGAATTTTCTTTACCGCTGAACTATTCATTTTGCACACATAAGAATTGTGGTGAAAACCACCCCCTCTTGTCAACAGCCCTTTTCAGGGCTACCAAAAAGAGGTAGACACAACACAAAAATATTTATAAGACGTCGAGTTATAACTCCGTCAAACAAAATATTTCACCAGAGAGAAAATACGAAATTCTCTCTCAAAAGTGAAATATTAACTAATAACATACAAGGCGACCTCCCTAGACACTTACTGGGCGAGAGAGACGCGACAAGTATCTCGAACCAAGTCGCCTTGAATGAGAAAACTCAAACAGAAAATCAAACGTCCTCTAAAACTAACAAGGACAATTCAAACAAGCATACTCGCCAATCAGAAACACTGATTACACGAGAGACAATAGGCGAACCAACCAGGAGGCGGCAGGCAACCACCTCTGGTCCAGCAGCCACCTCGGGGACCCCGTCTGAACAACGGACGCAGGGAAACCACCCGAGGTCCCCGTCTAAACTCAAGGTCGTCGGCTCCGCGACGGACGCTCGTAAGCCACCCCCGGGGACCCCGTCGCAACGACGGACGTGGGGAAACCACCCCGGAGGACCAGCTCAGCTATCATACTCGCAGATACTGAGAAAACAATGTGCGAGCCAATGAGATTACACAGTCGAATTAATGAAATTAAGCGGACCAATCAGGAGGCGGCAGGAGGCGGCCACCTCCCTATAAATACCCCGCTCGGAGCCCTCCGAAATTTTTTTCTACTCTCCGCTCTCGACGACTACCCCTCGAAGTACGAAGATTTCTACACGCTCTACGCTGACGAACCTTCTGCTCCCGAGTTCATCTCAAGAACGGCTTCCTACTGCTTTCTACAAGGCCTACCTTCTCTCCACACAGATCTCGCAGTGGCATCTACGAGTCCAGTGATTATTCATCCTGCTCATTGCCCAACGTAGTTCTTCTGTCAGGACGCCACCCGGTACATCTATTGATATTCTCATTAGATCGTACGCCCGCTGGGACGTTCCTAGTCGTGTCGCCCGGGTTTCGTAGCACTAGGCTCGTCACCGACCGCTGTGGGCACGCCGGTAAATTACTCAGCTCATACGCTCTAATTTACCGTCCAAGGAAGTCTTTTTCAAGACTACAAGGTAGGACCCTGACATCCGAGCAAAGGAAAGAAGCTCTGTCAAGCGAGTCCACCTTCCAAACCCTCTATTTCTATACATAGAGGTATCGAAAACGAGCTAATAAACTCGGATATTTCGATGGAGCGTCGGCCGTCCTATTTCCTCATGCAAGGGGAGGCGGACCACGGCGCGGCCGGGCCTCTTAGCCCACGCAGCGCTACCTACCCGCTGCCCGGCCAGTCCGCTGTTCCTAGCGACGGCTCAAGGCTCGATCCTCGCGACGAGATCGCCTTCTCACCTAACGTATTCACGAAGGAAACGTTAGATCAAGCCTCACCTACACAAAAGTTCGAGGATACCTTTCAGACCCGCTCTGAAGTCAATCATTATGATTCGACAAAGATTTCCGAATATCCACGATATTCTATACAAGGCTACCCGGCCGATCCGAGTGTCAAATACACTCCAAATGTACAAAAAACAAAGGATACTTTTCAGTACCTCAACCAAGCTCAACATATTCCTCATACAGATATAAATCTTAGGCCGGAATATTACAAAACGGCTCAGTACCAAACTGATCGAACCCAGCACCCACTATGCGAGCCCAGTGCTCCACGCGGCTGCGACACGAACTATCCCTCAGTTCATCCCGCCAAGCAAGCTGACCTTGGCGAATTCGCTCACATTCCTTACAGAAATACCTCAGGGACTAACCCGCATAATCAGGATATAAATGTCCCACTTGGTCTACCTACACCAAGTAAAACATATATAAATCCACTACAAGAATAAATGTACAATCAATGGTTATTTAATTCACAGGCCTCCATTAAGTTGGGCACGCATTTGTAACAAATGTCCATACTGATCTCTGAACCGTCCCTCAGACCCGAACCTGATATTCAATTTATTTTACTATGTGATATGACAAATAAATATTTATTATTATTACTATTGAACGTTCTATTTGCAAAGATTTGGTAGAATGACCCCAAAATTAGTTGCCTCAAGCTGGTTTCCAAGGAAGCAACAGAGCTTGGAAGAAGCCATATTAATAGTAGTTCACGCATTAATACATTAACCATTCTCCCTCCACCATTTTGAGCCACTCTCAGTACCAGTCCACCTTCATTTTCGAATCGGAAGCATCTTGTTTTCTATTAAAAATAATGAAATGGGAAAATAAATAATAACGCGGACACGAGTTAAATGAACACGAGATAATGGTTTATTACTATAAGCGAGGAAGGCGAGAACTAAACTGATGCAATCGAGGGTACATGAGCAGTAGACATGGTGGGGAGAGGGCACACAGAATTGCCAACCTTTACAATATTTTCTTATTGTATCAGCAATTTTAGGGATTTTGTTTTTGGATTCACTACATTATTTGTGTAAATTGAGACCCATTGTAATATCGAGAGATAAAGAAACATGAATAAACATGATGTAGGTATTTTAATTGATTTGAATAGAAATAATAAATATGCAACGTGGAGATTCGAGATATGTTCTTCACTTGTGTACTGTTGATAATGCTGAGGATCTTGCCTTAGAAGATAAATGGTAAAAAAAAGTCCAGTCATGCAGCATGACCCCATGAGCGAATTTTTGAAGAAATCTTCGACATTTCAGTCGTTATTGATCGTGTAGAGAAATTTTAGTTTATGATTTTGATAGACAAACATGGAATCAAATTATTAAACAAGCACCTACTACCTACGTTTTAAACAGCATGGTTCTAGGATTGGTTATACAGGGATACTTCCATAAGAGTAGTTCAATCTGAATTTGGACAATGTTTCATGCAAATATTACCGATTTTTACAACTAGTGAACGGCATCATTTCGATTTTTGACTGATTTTTCAACTTTGAAATTTTTGAAAACTTGATACATATTCTTATAGGAAATTTTACGCTGATTCCGAATATACCACATGTTAGTATGCTGAAAAAATTATTTCGCACAACAAATCGCAAAAAACAGGCTATTTTGAAATTTTTGACTACATTTTTGAAAATGTCAACCCGAAGATGTAATCCGATCATGCTGGCCAACGAACTTGAACTTTCGTTTTGTGTCGTTTACATTTTAAAATTTGTTTGAAGTTTCTAGCACAATTCTACGGACAGTTATCGTCTGGAATGACACATACATACATACATACATACATATATACATACATAAAAAAATGCGTTAAACTTCAGAATATGATTCAGAATAGCCTGAAACGGATTTCTGCATAAAATTTTTTCAAAAATTCACACTCTACAAATTTTGAGGCGAGAGCAATAGCTTAATTTTCTTCAAAAATTCGCTAAAATAAACTTCATGATAATACAGAGCCGATTGACCTTCAATATAGCCCAAATTCCAATCAAATCGTCCACCAAATACTTGGGAGTCTATTTAGATCCAAAATTAACAAGGGAAGTCCACATCAAACACCTTGTACACAAAATAAGATGCAAAATACAACAACTAAAACATTTGTTAGACAACCGTTCTTCACTCCCTCTTATCACTAAAAGGCTACTATACCTCACATTGATTCGACCAATTTGGCTTTATTCGTGTGAAATATGGGGATCCGCTGCCGAAACGCACTTGAATAAGATACAAGTTACCCAAAATAGAGTACTTCGTTTGATAACTGGAGCAGAATGGTTTGTGCGAAACAGTAATCTGCACCAAGACTTGGACATCCCAACAGTTGAAGTACTGATCAAGGAAAGGTATGCCAAGATCCACCATACCATGTCAGACCAAAAAATGATAATACGGTTCTTGAAAGAAGTAATGGGTAATTAATGTAGGTCTCTCTGCAAATTGGGATTCCGACATATTTGCACACTTTTGGTTTATTATTTCCAATAATAAGCCTATGTGATCGTGTTTTTTTATAACCCCCCCTCAAACTTTGTCACTTTACGTTTCAAGGTGCGTAGAACCCAAATTTGAAATGTCCGTCCGCCGTTCGCCGTCCGGGCCATAAAAGGCCTAAGAATTTACTTTAAAAAACCCGTTCTTTCGCACATAGACTCCATTTGGGGTCTAGTTGGTCCTAACGTTTAACCACCCCGATCGCTTCACTCGCATAGATGCTATGGGCCAAAAACGGGCGAAAAAGTGTCTTTGAGTGCTAGACGTGTTAGACGCACGCCTGGCACGCTTGGCAGGGGGTCACGGTGGGTGGTGAGGGGGGGGGGGGGGGGGGTGGAGTGAGAGGAGGCGCCGCGGCACCATGAGGTGGGTACGGCGTTCCTTCGAGGCATGAATATATGTTTTTTTCTAGGTCGTATTTGTGTGTTAATACCAATGCTTTTCCTACGCATATTTAATAACATATCCTCTCGACTTTTCGTACGTACTTAGATAATGATATTATTAAGGCAATGATTATTTGAATAGATAGGAGCTCAAATCGAGAAATATAAACATACGTATATAATTATAGAAGTATAGGTTGTGGCAACTCGAAATAGGACACGCCGAGGAGTCTGGACGGGCCTTATGACGTACGCAAGCCAACTAAAACTACGATCAAACTCAATTGAAATAATAATAAACCTTTGTGAAATAATTTGCAGCGTTTTTGAAATTTGACCAATTAGATGATATCAATATACAGTATAGGTAACACTTTTATGTGTTGGAAAGATGACTTGGTAATAAATTATTTTGTTTATCAAATATATTAAAAAGTGTAAAATTGTGAGATTACGCTGCTGTAATGGATTGAACCCATTTGTGAGGTCCGAAGCTCCGAGTTCCGATACTAAATATACTATAAGCGGCGTTTAATAATTATGGACCAGAGATCTACGTAGAAGGGCTGTCTAATACATAAACAATAAACCTTTGTGTAATAATTTGCAGCGTTTTTTCCTACATACTTGTACACAGTTGTTCAGTTTTTGGCAGGACCTTGCTCCAACCTGAGTGGTTTCGGCTCCTAGCGTCAAATGTTGTAAACTCATTGAAACAACGTACCTTTGAAGAGAAGACTTGACACAAGGCATCCCATATCTGGTAAATTTCGGGGTACAGACAAGCGCTGAGATCCTGGAACATCCTTTTATCGACAGCAAACCGCTTGGTAGAAAGGACTTTGATGATTTGATGGAGCTTCATGAGACCCCGATTTTGAGTCAGGAGGTCGCTGCTTTTGACTGCAGTCATAAGTGCGGGTATCAGTTCGGGCCACTGTCTCGGGAAATCGAACCTGAGGGAAAATACAATGTTCTAGAGTATTTACATGTTGGATGACGCGAAAATGTAGGAATGCGGCAGAATTGACTCTGAGAACCCAGACGCCCCACCCAAATGGGCAGGGCTGGGATAAATGTTTGATTGTTGATATGTTAAGTTTTGGGGATTGTACTCGTTAGTTTCTTTGATTATATTTGTTAGCGAATTTTTGAAGAAAATTAAGCTATTGCTCTCGCCTCAAAATTTGTAGAATGTGAATTTTTGAAAGAATTTTATGCAGAAATCCGTTTCAGGCTATTCTGAATCATATACTGAAGTTTAACGCATTTTTTAATGTATGTATGTATGTATATATGTATTTATGTATGTATGTGTCATTCCAGACAATAACTGTCCGTAGAATTGTGCTAGAAACTTCAAACAAATTTTAAAATGTTAAGGACACAAAACGAAAGTTCAAGTTCGTTGGCCAGCATGATCGGATTACATCTTCGGGTTGAAATTTTCAAAAATGTAAAAAATTTCAAAATAGCCTGTTTTTTGCGATTTGTTGTGCGAATTATTTTTTTCAGCATACTAACATGTGGTATATTCGGAATCAGCGTAAAATTTCCTATAAGAATATGTATCAAGTTTTCAAAAATTTCAAAGTTGAAAAATCAGTCAAAAATCGAAATAATGCCGTTCGCTAGTCGTAAAAATCGGTTATATTTGCATGAAACATTGTCCAAATTCAGATTGAACTAATCTCATGGAAGTATTCCTGTATAACCAATCCTAGAACCATGCTGTTTAAAACGTAGGTAGTAGGTGCTTGTTTAAAAAAAAAAAAAAGAAAGAAGAAAAAAAAATTAATCACAACTGATGAGTTTACTCTGTGAAATATTCCGTCCTCCGATTCTCTCGGTCACTCTCTTTAATGTTTTACGCTCAACTGTTTTAGGACTTGATGTAGCTTTAATACTGACTGTGGCTTAGAAAATATCAGCCGAGAAATTATGAAGAAGTTCTGTTTATGTACGTACTAGCACGCAGACCCAAAATCATAAATTAAAATTTCACTACACGATCAATAGCGACTGAAATGTCGAAGATTTCTTCAAAAATTCGCTCATGGGGTTTTGGGGTGGTGAGGGCTGGGTTCCTATTTTTCTCTGTTCGATTTTTAATTCCAATTTTGTTATGAAAGTCCTGATTTCCTCTTCCGTTTCCAGTATTTTCTGGAAGCTGAATAACTGTCGAGTTGTATTATTGGCATTATCCAAAATTGTTTCGTTCAATTGCTTCGGGTTCATGACGTTTAGGATTCCAATCCTGCAGTATATTTCTTCCGCAAAGTGTTTGAACCATTCTCTTTCCCCTTGGAGTCTGTGTATATGTGTTATTACTGTATTTGTACGTGTTAGTGTCGGAAAGAGGTTGTTAACATGTTCAACAATGATTCATATGTGGCAGGTGTGTCGCCTACTGTTTCTAAGCAGTGTTGTAAATACTTATATCTAGACATGAGAACTATTCTACGTATAACAACATCTATGAATTATGATGCAATGCCGTACAAACATCCTAGAGTTATTAAAAATCTCATCATGGAGTTGGGATTGTGGGTTACAAACCAGGGTAGTTTTTCGATCGAGTCCTCCATTCGTTTTGGTAACTGCAATACATCTTCTTGTAGTTTTTGACGACTTTCCGAGTTCAAATGGGTGATTGAATTTACCATCTTGTCGTTCAATTTCGCTTGTTGTTCTATGAATCGTGAAATGACATTTTGTGGGAGGAGGGGGACTGGAGACTGTCCGGGTTGGTGTTGGCTGAGGGGTCATTTTAATCAATTTTAACATCGTTTGTTTGAACTGATTATTAGCCTCTAGCTTAGTTGCTAGATGTGATTGAACTGTTTCCCTTAGGTTTTCATACATTTTCTGTTGCTATGCTTCTAATTATGGCTGAATTATTGTTATTATCTGACCTATGGTTGGCAGCAGTACAGATTTACAAAAAGTGCATGCTTTTAAGTTAGTTGCTTTTAACGAATCGAGCAAGAATCGAGGAGGAGGAACTTTTCATATCCCTCCAAAGGCTTTCAAAAAGTTGTGGAAAGGGGGGCTCGAAATAGGTACGGCTGGGATAAATTGTAAGTGTTAATAGGTAAAAGTTTTGGGAGTACTGCCCTTTTGGTTTATTATTTCCAATAATAAGCCTGTGATCGTGTAGCAAAAAATTTTTATAACCCCCTCTCAAACTTTGTCACTTTACGTTTCAAGGTACGCAGAATCCACATTTGAAATGTCCGTCCGCCGTCCGGGCCATAAAAGGCCTGAGAATTGATTTAAAAAACCCGTTCTTTCGCACATAGACTCCATTTGGGGTCTAGTTGGTCCTAACGTTTAACCATCCCGATCGCTTTACTCGCATAGATGCTATGGGCCAAAAACGGGCGAAAAAGTGTCTTTTCAACGCGCGCACGCCTGGCACGGGGTCACGGTGGGCGGTGAGGGGGGGGGGTGAGCGGGGGGGGGGGGGGGAGCGGTGGAGTGAGAGGAGGCGCCGCGGCACCTTGTGGTGGATACGGCGCCGGCGTTCCTTCGAGGCATGAATATATGTTTTTTTCAAGGTCATATTTGTGTGTTAATACCAAAGCTTTTCCTACGCATATTTAATAACATATCCTCTCGACTTTTCGTACGTACTTAGATAATGATATTATTAAGGCAATAACTATTTGAATAGATAGGAGCTCAAATCGAGAAATATAAACATGCGTATATAATTATAGAAGTATAGGTTGTGGCAACTCGAAATAGGACACGCCGAGGAGTCTGGACGGGCCTTATGACGTACGCTAGCCAACTAAAACTACGATCATACTCAATTGAAAAAATAATAAACCTTTGTGAAATAATTTGCAGCGTTTTTGCCAATTGGAGGAGTGGGGGGGGGGGGGGTTAGTCAAAAATAGAGGGAATAAGGCAAGGGGGTGGTTCAAAATCACGCTCTGCTACCGTATGACAATGAAGGTGATGGAAATGTAGTAGTTTCCCCTTCAAAGGGGAGATATGATTAACCTGCTCCACCCAGAGGATATTCTGAAGGCTGAATAACCTCAGGGATATCCCCAGTTGCAGTGATTCCAAGAATCGAAAAGGAGGAACTACTCACATCTATCACAGGTTAGACCAGTACTAGGAAGGTTGTAAATAAAGCGACCCAGTCGTGCAGTAGTTCCTCATAACCACATGTATTTGAGGAGTTCGTTTCCAAAACCTGACATGACCACTCTAGTAAATTTTGCAGAAAAACAAATTTTATGATTGTATTTGTAATATTAAAATTTGAAGATCCATTTTTTTCTATGCTTCATTCCTTGTTTCCTTCCATTAATATCGAGTCAAAAAAGATCCAGAGAAACTATTCAAAGTGATATATTTAATTAAATTTTGGATATAACAGGTTTTGGCACAAAACGTTCAGAAAAATCATTTTTACATTAGATTATTTGGAACATAAAAGACAAAATTTCTTCATAAAGAAACGTTGCTTCAAAAAACATTGTTTCGAAAACGTTAACAAACTTTGTGATATATAACAGAGAAATTAAACTCGTAAAGGAGTTCCACTATCTGCTTTACAAGCAGATACCATGTTACATGGATATGTCTTTGATTGGGGATTTCATAACGGTTGTCCTCGAGAGTTGTAAACAAATCCTTTAACTTTGGACTGTAGGCGACGAAATGTAGGATAAAGAATTTATTCTATTATTCTTGGAGACACAATAAGCATACTATACATACTATTAAAGTTATTTCTTCAATACAGGCGCTATCATTTTTATGTTCATGATAGCCTGATTTTTCATTAATAAATGAAATTATTTCATTTATTGTTTTATTTGATAACGTTTCGTTCTCTTACTGATGTTTATCGATAAATTTTTTCCTAGACACACCAAGATCTGAAGATGTCCTCAGTAAGAGGATGAAACGTTATCAAATAAAACAATAAATGAAATAATTTCATTTATTTTCCCTGGGCCGCATCCCGACTAATTCCAACAAAACAACGGTTTACTTATAGAAATGTTGAAAATAACTGTGGAGAGAAGTCACTACAATGAGTTGTTTTTTACAGTCGACTGTTGTCAAGAGGATGATAATGTTTCCTATGGAGTCGAGTAAATGATGCTACTGCTTTACGTTAAGAATATTGTAACCGGCTTATTAAAATTGTTTATAGTCCAATCAACTTAGTTTAGGAATGTAGCCAGGTACGTAAGGAGGGGGAAATTGGTAGCTTGAGATGTGAACATTTATCACATAAATCAAGCGCTTTCCAACGAGTGGCGAACGATTTCTGTGCGATGAAAACTACGGAAGTTCCATTCGGGTCATTCCATGTCAATTCAACACACCCAATTTACCTCACCATATTAGATTTTGCTCAAATTTGGTATACTTATAGTAGGTGTTGAGACTAAGAAAAATACCAAATTTTAAATTTTTATCTCAAACCGTTTCTTAAATATGGCTATGTAAAACTTACAAAATCTTGCCAAAAAACCATGAACGGATTTTATACTATTCGCTCTACGAACTGTCCTAATTGAGCTAGAGAGCTGGGGGAGGTCTCATTTTGCAGCTTTTTGTATGCTCTTTCCAGTGATATACAACAGGACATAGGTTCTAATAACAAAAATTTCGTCAAAATACAAATTAAAATTTTAATTTAATTTTTTTCCAAAACGTACACAATTTAAAATTTTCAAAATATTCCTATAAATACTTAGTACTGTTGTAAGCAATGTGACAAAATATAAATATGGGGTGATGATGGGTTCATTGTTAAAAAAAATATTCCTGACACTAGTTTTCCACTAATAGCCCGGTTTTGACTAAATAATAAACATATTACGTACTTTTACCAAAGAGGTGAGCTATTTAATCAAATATATAAAGGAATACTATGTATAAAGGTAAAAAATATCAGAAATATTAATTCAAAATACTATCTTGTTAAAACAAAACCAATAACCATAGATATACTCCAATAAAAATTAAGTTATTTAGGTTGTTTACTTTAATTTTATACAATTTAAACCAAGTTAAACAAAGCCTATTAATTAGTAAAACAATAATCTTGAACATTTCTGTAACAATGAATTTGAAAAAGGTATGAAAATAGTCTACCTAAATACTCTTAGTTATGTAATAATTCTGGTACAAACAGATTAATCAAAATTTACATAATATTGTAAATATTTATGATGATGAAGTAGGTATACGAGTAAATGTAACACAATTGGTGCAGTACTAACGATAATGTTTAAACAACTATCTAGATTAACACTAACCTGAGGAAAAATTAAGTTTTGAGTTGACAGCAGTTTCCCTAAACATTATCTCAGTTTACGGAATTACATTTTGTAAAAGCCAGTTGGGTTTTCGCTAAGATCGCTTTCAGCTAGATTTACTTTTTTTTCTACTTTTTTTACTCTTAGATACATTTAGTTACCAACTCGTATACCTACTTCATCATCATAAATATGTACAATATTATGTAAATTTTGATTAATTTGTTTGTACCAGAATTATTACATAACTATTTAAGTAGACTATTTTCATACCTTTTTCAAATTTATTGTTATAGAATTGTTCAAGATTATTGTTTTACTAATTAATAGGCTTTGTTTAACTTGGTTTAAATTGTATAAAATTAAAGTAAACAACCTAAATAACTTAATTTTTATTGGAGTATATCTATGGTTATTGGTTTTGTTTTAACAAGATAGTATTTTGAATTAATATTTCTGATATTTTTTACCTTTATACATAGTATTCCTTTATATATTTAATTAAATAGCTCACCTCTTTGGTAAAAGTACGTAATATGTTTATTATTTAGTCAAAACCGGGCTATTAGTGGAAAACTAGTGTCAGGAATTTTTTTTTTTAACAATGAACCCATCATCACCCCATATTTATATTTTGTCACATTGTTTACAACCGTACTAAGTATTTATAGGAATATTTTGAAAATTTTAAATTATGTACTTTTTGGAAAAAAATTAAATCAAAATTTTAATTTGTATTTTGACAAATTTTTGTTATTAGAACCTATGTCCTGTTGTATATCACTGGAAAGAGCATACAAAAAGCTGCAAAATGAGACCTCCCCCAGCTCTCTAGCTCAATTAGGACAGTTCGTAGAGCGAATAGTATAAAATCCGTTCATGGTTTTTTGGCGAGATTTTGTAAGTTTTACATAGCCATATTTAAGAAACGGTTTGAGATAAAAATTTAAAATTTGGTGTTTTTCTTAGTCTCAACACTTGATATGAATGTACCAAATTTGAGCAAAATCTAAAATGGTGAGGTAAAATTTAAATTTAAAGTGTGTTGATTTGACATGGAATGACCCATTCCCCTAGCAACGGATTGGTTGTACGTGAACATCATTAGAAATTGTGACATATTTTTTGCGTCACGAAAATTTTTGGTTGACCCCCCAGAGCAAAGACATATCCATGTCAAAATAAATTAGCTTATTACTAAGTTTATCTAAACATAGGAAGATGTAGTAGGAACATCTGTTGGAAAAAAGTCTTTAATCTCTTAACAAGGAATCCTATACTTAGTCTTTGTTTGAGATGGTTATTCATACTGTCATCATCACTTTCATTATCATTATTGACTTTCACCTTTTTTACATTTGTTAGGTAGGTACATTATCATGAAAATATGATTACCTAAAAACTTCTGACTCACAATTTCTCTATAAAAAAAACTTTACTTAGAAAAGAAGTGTGTACCGAACCCAACAAGAAGCGCTAAATGACAGAAAAATCGGCCTCTGATTGGCCGAAGCTGGAAGTCAGGCTTTGACACAAAACTTCAGTTCAATACAGACTTTCGTAATTAGTTTTCGGTGAGATATGTCAGGTTTTAGACTGAAAACGCTTTACTTAGCTATGGGAAACAATTTCAAGAACATTTCCCGCTCAAAATCTCATTTTTTTTTCAAAAAACAGATATGTCAGGTTTTGGAAACTAACTCCTAATTTATAGCTACATAAATTTATACATCCAATTTCTAGACTTACCTAGCTATTTTGGCCATCAAAACGGCAAGGTGAGTGGCGATAATCTTGTGGGGTTCTGGAATGCTCGCCAGCAAAGCGGGACGTATCTGCTGTTTTTCCACTTCGGGGATGGCACTGCAAATAACAGGACAAGCCAACTTTAGAGAGGTTACTGAATCATGTAATAATTTGCCTACTTTGTTTCTACCCTTATAAGTTTATTATAATTCTTTTATTATAATTATTATAAATTATTGTAATTCTACCCTTAGGGCCGGTTGTGGCAGATCCCCGTTAACGCAGCGTTAGGGAACACGAGATTAAAGTCAGGTTAATGCTCGTTAGCCAAAGTGGGAAAGGTCGTTGTGGCAGCTCCGGTTAGCGATTGCTACGTAACACCAGGTTAACAGCTGTTGGTTTTCTTGGAAACACTATCACACCTTATCACTGGCATATTATATATCAGCGTGCATCATTATTTGACTGTTTCATTATCATTTTACTCACTTTTTAATTGAGGCGAGTAGTTTCAAAACCGGCTCAATCCATACTTGAAAAATTTTCAGGAAACACAAAAAATGCTTCCCTGTACAGCACTTCATGTTAACCACGTTAGTTCATTTCATTGCTTAAACTGCTCAAAGTTTGGATTGAGCCGGTTTTGATGAAATTCGAGTAGTTTGACTTAGCTCTGTGGCCATATTCCTAAGATTATCCTCCTTTATATGGTAAGAAGCTTGAAGGTTGCAAAAAAGACGACTGCATAGCAACAGCCTATGTAGAAACCAGGCTTGTAGAAACATTTGAGAACTGCTTTATTTTACAAGACCCTGAAAAATTATAGAATATTGAGTAATTTAATATTAAACAGTAAAGAGCAAAAAAAAAGTTCATAGCGGGCAAATGGGTGAAACTATGTACACCAAAACAAAATCGTCCAACGCCGAAGGCAGGCGCGCTCCTACCGGCTCAACTGAAAAGCATGGATTGAGCCAGTTTGTTTGAGTTTCAGAGGGGTTTTCCTATTGGATTGAACCGGATTTGGTCCGTAAGACTTCACAGGGTGATAGAGTGCATCGTGAACTTGAAGAAATTGGAAAAAAAGTGTATTTCGAAAAAAAATTTGGATTGAGCCGGTTTTGAAACTACTTGCCTCATTTGACATCGACCGACAGTTTAACATCGACCTAGTCAAAAATCAACAACAAAGTATTTTACTCACTATTCTTCACTATTATTTTACTTTGTGTTATCGAACACGTTTGTACTTTGTTGTATCGAACTTTTCGGTATTGTCCGAAGATACAAGATATGTGAGAAATCAGCTGTTCGTAATCCGCCATCCACCAGATGCAATTGATAACATTGAATAACCAATCATATCCCCCATCCGGACCAAAAATCAAGGGTTAGCGTTAAATCAGATTCTCGGGTTACCGACCAATAACCGAGGCTTCCACAACGCCACTAATCGAAGATTTCTCTGACCCACGTTAACTATCGTTAACCGAGGTTACCACAATCGGCCCTTATAAGTTTATTATAATCATGTTTGACTGCATCTCCTATTGAAAATTTTCACACATATGTATTATGTTTTTGACAAATAAATAAAATAAACTAAACCCCATAGCACTGAAATCGTTTCTACTGATTCCCCTCGCCACTTACTTGGGTGCTGACGGTCTCCAATATTTCTCAGTTCCATTTTTGAAATATAGCAGGGCTAGCAGTCTTACGTTGGTGTCGATCGAACGGTCAAGGAACACATCCTGAAATGATCACAATGTAAATTCATTCATTTAATTATGTCAAGCAGAATAACAAAAAATAGCAGTTTCCACTATTTTGAAATATATTGAACAACCTCCCGAATTTTGAAAAGTTGCCAGAATTCATTGGTAAACAAAATATTTTTCTGGAGCGTAGGTACCAGTTCTGTTATACAATTTGATATTATGTCATATATGAACATCATAAAATTTATTGAAAAAATGAATTTTATTAATCAATACAAATCAATACAACAAAAACACTGTTCAGCCATCACCAGCAAACTTTCAGAATTGAACCTCCAGCTTCTTTCACTATGAGCATAGCTTCTTTCACCTACAGCATAGTTATGAGGAGTAGATGTTGAAACATTACCAGAATTAACAGAATAAAAAACAAGTTTAGATTTACATGAGTTTCACCATGTGCAGGTCAACTGTTGATGCAGTGAATGAAGTAGTTACAGCAGCTAAATCAGTGAGAACAGGGAATTATCAGTCTAGAGACCTGTGCCTGATGGTGAAACTGGATGTTAAGATTGCCTTTAATTCGGCGAGGTGGCGAGATATACTTAAAGCTTTGAGACTAGATTTGCTAGTACCGACCTGCATACCTATTTAGAGTGTTGCAGGACTACCTTACCGATCAGTGGCTGATTTATGATACAAAGGAGGGAATCAAATAGAAGAGGATCACTTTGGGGGCTGCACAGGGCTTGGTATTGGGAGCTGACCTCTGGAATTTAAATACTGATGAAATCCTGAGACTTGAAATACCATGTGGCATGCATAAACCGTTAGTATGGGTTTGGGGGAACAATTAAACAAGTCTGCAAGAGCTAATCTTGTAAATGAGAACAAGAATGCAAATAGAAACGTGGAAGTTTGACAGTAAATATAAGGAAAGAAACTGAACACTTAGTGCCGGTTTATCAATTATCTACATTAACTGCATGCATGATAGCTGAGTATAGCACTATTCTCCAGATAACGAATGTGAGTCGTTTATCAATGCCGACTTGGCATTGCTTGGAATGCTGATCTGACAGAGCGCACTGAGAACGAAGCGTTATTGTTGTTTATGAGATAGTGCCGCGCCCCTCCTGCCCTACAGCGTATTCCTTGAACCTGCCCTTCCAGTATGAGTACGGTGACCATAGGTCCCGATTTTATCGGGACAGTCCCGATTTTAAAGCCTGTGTCCCGGGGTCCCGAATTGGGAAAGAAATGTCCCGATTTTCACCAATAAAGATTTTTTCAAACCAAATCATCATGAAAAGTTATTAGCTTTATTTTAAAATGAATGATTAGTACCGTGGAATTTCTTTACACCGCACACAACATAACTATTATCATAGTCACAGGAGCAGTCTGGAGACCCAACTGTGTTGGCCCCCTCGACCTCAGCGAAGGTTTCTGCCACAGAGGCAGCAAATGAATATTTGATTCTTTACAAAAACTTGGTTGACAGAAAAGAGTCTTTATTTCTACCAATGAAAGTAAAGGAACTTCAAAGAAACAGTGTTGCTGCAGGAAATTCATGCGATTTACAAGAGGTGAAAAATACAGTAGGAACTTTTTATGACCACTGCATTACTTATTTTGATCTTTGGAAATCAAACGTTGACAGCTTGAGTCAACTGTCTTGGATAGACTTAAAGAAGCAGCTGAAGTGGGAAGAACTAGAGGAAAGTTGGGATTTGTTTCAAGATAGGCCACCTCTCTCGCTTGATGATTTGTTAAATGATGTGCTGAACACTCAGCTTCCTGATGTCGCTGAATGGAAAGAACAAGAACTATCAACTGAGCAACGGTGGCTGACTTTATTTTAGGACTTGTAGAAAAACGAAATAAGCGTTCCTAATCTCAAAACTCTGGTAGAATTTTCTCTTCCTTTACCAGGAACAAATGCTTCAGTCGAGCGAGCTTTCTCATTGATAAACAACTTTTGGACCGCAGAAAAATCTTCAATGGCACTAGGCTGTGTTAAAGCATTACTAATTGTCCAAATGAACAGTTCTTGGTCGTGTGTTGAAATGTACGACAAAATAAGAAAAGACGACTCCTTGCGGAGAGCACTTTCCTCAACACAGAAGTACGAGTAAAAAGAGTACCCTGGCCCTAGTGAAAAAATATAACAAGAACAATGATGTAAACAGACTGCTCTGTTAACTTTTATTTTTTCATTTTTTGGAAAATTAATGTTTGTTTATTTGACTATAAAAACTTACCTGTTGTTCGTGAAGTTCAGTTTGTTCGTGCAAAAGGTACATATTCTTTCTGTGTATGTAATAAACTTCTTGAAATTATTTTGTCATGTAATTCTTAGTGCCACATTCTTTAATGAATATTACATATCTATACCCCTCAGACCCCCTTGATAGTTCTATCCGTCCCGATTTTGCTTAAGATAAATATGGTCACCGTAAGTATGAGGTCACTTGCGCCTCCGTGGAGCTGACATATAGGGATCCCCCACTCTTATTTACTGCCATCGAATAGCCATTCTCGATGGAATCGATTCAGCCTCCCAACACATCGATTTGCTCATTTTGAAATCAACTGACCTTCTGAGCGCCGAAATTGAAAAAGTTCCAGTCGATCCCTTAGTAAAAATGCATATTAGTTGGACATGTAGATCAGAATGATGCGTATAGTTTGGTGGTCTGGATGCTCACAAGCTCGCATCTCAAAAATACATAACATCAAGAAGTCAGTCCCTTAGTAAAAATGCAGATCAGTGGACATGTAGGTCAGAATGAAGTGTATAGTTTGGTGGTCTGGATGCTCACAAGCTCGCATCTCAAAAATACATAACATCAAGAAGCCAATCCCTTAGTAAAAATGCAGATTATTTGGACATGTAGATCATAATAATGTGTATAGTTTGGTGGTCTGGATGCTCGCATCTCAAAAATACATAACATCAAGTAGTCAATCCCTTAGTAAAAATGCAGATCAGTGGACATGTAGGTCAGAATGAAGTGTATAGTTTGGTGGTCTGGATGCTCACAAGCTCGCATCTCAAAAATACATAACATCAAGTAGTCAATCCCTTAGCAAAAATGCAGATCAGTGGACATGTAGATCAGCATAAAATGTATAGTTTGGTGGTATGGATGCTCGCATCTCAAAAAACAGTCCAGTCATGCAGCATGACCCCATGAGCGAATTTTTGAAGAAATCTTCGACATTTCAGTCGCTATTGATCGTGTAGAGAAATTTTAGTTTATGATTTTGATAGACAAACATGGAATCAAATTATTAAAAATAATTAGGGGGTACTCATACTTTATTATTATTAAACTAATCTTGTAGATTTAAAGACAAATGTAGGTAAATATTCACAGATTTCGAGGTCCAATGTGGTCAGTGTTGAGGCAGTTTAAATCTTGACAGTATCCTATCATAACATCATCAAATCTTAACATAAAACAAAACAAGCACCTACTACCTACGTTTTAAACAGCATGGTTCTAGGATTGGTTATACAGGGGTACTTCCATAAGAGTAGTTTAATCTGAATTTGGACAATGTTTCATGCAAATATTACCGATTTTTACAACTAGCGAACGGCATTATTTCGATTTTTGACTGATTTTTCAACTTTGAAATTTTTGAAAACTTGATACATATTCTTATAGGAAATTTTACGCTGATTCCGAATATACCACATGTTAGTATGCTGAAAAAACTATTTCGCACAACAAATCGCAAAAAACAGGCTATTTTGAAATTTTTGACTACATATTTGAAAATTTCAACCCGAAGATGTAATCCGATCATTCTGGCCAACGAACTTGAACTTTCGTTTTGTGTCCTTAACATTTTAAAATTTGTTTGAAGTTTCTAGCACAATCCTACGGACAGTTATCGTCTGGAATGACACATACATACATACATACATACATATATACATACATACATAAAAAAATGCGTTAAACTTCAGAATATGATTCAGAATAGCCCGAAACGGATTTCTGCATAAAATTTTTTCAAAAATTCACATTCTACAAATTTTGAGGCGAGAGCAATAGCTTAATTTTCTTCAAAAATTCGCTAATACATACCATCAAGTAGTCAATCCCTTAGTGAAAATTCAGATTAGTTGGACATGCAGGTCAGAATGATGTTTTAGAAGTATATTTTGGGAGTTGTACGAGAAAAAAAAAAAAAAAAAAAAAAAAAGACCATAGACCATTATGAAAACCAATGGACTACGCCATTACTATCGTTTCAGGAAATAATCACAGTACTTCACCACTCAGTAGGAAATGCTTTTGAGGGAGGTCTCCAGAGCGCTCTGAAAGGACTCCTATTACTGCATCTGAATGCATCGATGTGTTAAGAGGCCGAATCGATACTATCGAGACTATTCGGTGGGGGATCCCTATATTTCAGCCACGGAGACGCATGAGGACCATAGGACGTATGAGGTCCATCGGACCTCTCTATCCGTGCCCCTACAGGTGTCCACTGGACCTATCTATCCTCAATTTATCATCCATCGCAAAGAATCTATCAAATCCCCTACCACATTATCAGATCTAAGGATCGATGGTCACTCCATAAAGCCTGTATCAAGTGTCCGTGATCTAGGAATTTTCCTCACACAGGTATTAAAAAAGTCCAGTCATGCAGCATGACCCCATGAGCGAATTTTTGAAGAGTAAACTCATTAGTTGTGATTACTTTTTTTTTTTTTTTTTTTTAATAACAAGCCCCTACGTTTTAAACAGCATGATTTTAGGATTGGTTATACGGGGATACTTCCATAAGAGTAGTCAATCTGAATTTGGACAATCTGAATTCTACGGACAGTTATCGTCTGGAATGACATACATATATACATACACTAGCCGCTCCGGCTCGCTACGCTCGCCTCCACGTCCAGCCGGGGGGCAAGCCCCCCGGACCCCCCATTAAATTGCTCGCTACGCTCGCAAAGTGTGGCATATAGGGAATGTTGCTCGCTTCGCTCGCAAAGTGTGGTATGTAGGGAATGTTGCTCGCTTCGCTCGCAAAGTGTGGCTGTATACATGCGATGTATTACAATTGAAACATGTAGGGGATGTTGCTCGCTTCGCTCGCAAACGGTAGATCTCTAAGGGTAGGTTTAACTTCTGCAGGGGATGCTGCTCGCTTCGCTCGCTTGAAGAAGTTATACTGCCCACCCAACTTGGCAGAGGTTTTTTCGTGTTGGAAATGACTATCAAACGCGGCACATTTTTGTATGCTGTATCATAAAAAATGGAAATTAAAAATTTTGTCTAAAAAATAAAAAAAAATTTAGGGGTGGACTACCCCTAACATTTAGGGGGATGAAAAATAGATGTTGGCCGATTCTCATAGATACCGGATAAGCACAAAAAATTTCATCAAAATCGGTCAAGCCGTTTCGGAGGAGTATGGCAACGAAAACTGTGACACGAGAATTTTATATATTAGATATATACATACATACATACATAAAAAAATGCGTTAAACTTCAGAATATGATTCAGAATAGCCTGAAACGGATTTCTGCATAAAATTTTTTCAAAAATTCACATTCTACAAATTTTGAGGAGAGAGCAATAGCTTAATTTTCTTAAAAAATTCGCTAAAATAGCTATTCTTTGACATGATGGTTTTTGACTGGATTCGTGAAGTTGGCGTGAATTTATTACACCAAAGCAATGGAAACTATGAGAGAGGTCCAGTGGACCTCATTATACGTCAGGAACATCTAGTTGTCAATCCAGACTGAAGGTCAGTGATCCTCTTTTCTTGAGTATTTCTCAAATTATAACTAATACCCAACAATACAACTTTTCTGTAGTGTACTAATTCCAAGACATTTAATAATTTTAAAAAATAGCACTAGACTCCCCTAAATAGACATTGACTCCCAAGAAAGGAATGGTTTCAAGTAAATACAAGGTAACAAAAAAACTTGGTAAAAGCACCAAAAATGACAAAAACAGTTGAAAATCGTTAAATTTAATTTTTTTAGCGGAATATTACTCAAATTTAAAGTTTATCAACTATGAATTAGAACATAAAAAATTAAGCACAAAATTATACTGAAAACATCCTCAAATTTCATCAATATGAGCAAAAAAAATCAATAAAAACTGCAGAAATAGCTAGAAATCCGAAATCATTTTGTGAATAGCAGGGCATTCTTTAGAATGAGTGTTTCGCCATAAAACGTATATTTTAACTATTTCATTGCCCTCAAAGTGCTCAATTTCAAAACAATTTAACCGAAATGTAATACGATATATTACCGAAATTCGCCCGTACGATCATGCTGCATGACATTTCATTTAATATTGTATGGACTCAGAACTTGAGATCTTAAGGAAACAATTAGTTGAAATTTAAATTTAAATTTTAAAAATTTGAGTTTGTTAGCGAATTTTTGAAGAAAATTAGGCTATTGCTCTCGCCTCAAAATTTGTAGAATGTGATTTTTTGAAAAAGTTTTATGCAGAAATCCGTTTCAGGCTATTCTGAATCATATTCTGAAGTTTAACGCATTTTTTTATGTATGTATGTATATATGTGTCATTCCAGACGATAACTGTCCGTAGAATTGTGCTAGAAACTTCAAACAAATTTTAAAATGTTAAGGACACAAAACGCAAGTTCAAGTTCGTTGGCCAGCAAGATCGGATTACATCTTCGAGTTGAAATTTTCTAAAATGTAGTCAAAAATTTCAAAATAGCCTGTTTCTTGCGATTTGTTGTGCGAAATACTTTTTTCAGTATACTAACATGTGGTATATTCGGAATCAGCGTAAAATTTCCTATAAGAATATGTATCAAGTTTTCAAAAATTTCAAAGTTGAAAAATCAGTCAAAAATCGAAATACCTAATCGAAGATTTCTTCAAAAATTAGCTCATGGGGTCATGCTGCATGACTGGACTCTTCCAGTTGGGGGCCACCTTGCAATCCAATATTTATGAGATAAGTGATGTAACAAATCGGCAACATAGAATCCATGTTTGACAAGCTTCTGAGCTACGGTTCTCATTAAGGATTTACGTAGCCGTGATGAATGAAATGGGCATGGGTTATGGAATTTAAATTTTTGACTAACGTTGTAGGGTTATGTAATTAACATATTGCTCAAATGCTGGACAGGCCGGTGCGAATTTAGATTGTTTGGTTTTAAGTACGACTAATACAAAGTAGGTAGTTTGGAGGTTCCTCCCAGCTAATATAAGTCAGTCGGTTTATGATACGCATATCTTGATGTTTAATAATGAAATACCAAGCAATGATGAAAGTATCAATATACACAAATCCAGCATGATGACTGGATGGTCATGCGGCTCGAATGTGAAATACCTTCAAGATAGAATAGAATCCCTGTTCGGTTTCCAACTCCTTCAACTTCTGTTCAGCGGGTTTCAGCAGCTCCGGATTCTGGCTGGAAGCTCTCTGCAGAACGTCCAGCACGAAAGATTGTTTATACCTGTAAATCTCGGCTGCATCCATTTTGAAATAGGATGACTTCCTACGACGAGAACGTTTCTAAGGATTCCTCTTCCGAACGAATCAAATCCTCTCACATTCTATTAATAACAGCGATACCGTTTACAAGTAATCAGATCTTGGAGGAACGTGAAAGACGTTTAACGAGTATCAACCGACAAAATTTGCACACGATTATCCAGTGTCTCGAATGATCAAATCGACGGAAAACGAGCAGAGACAGAAAACACGGGCACAGAAACAATGAAACCTGCGATAATGAAACCTTCCAATATTCATCTTCAGGAGTGTCTGGAAACGGACAGCAAGTGGCGCCGCTAGCGCGTGCTGTCGAGAGTTTATGCAACTTCCTCATCTCTACCTACTAAAGGCCCGTTTGCACGAGCGATTTTTTACGGCAAAAATTGCAGAAAAAAGTATTGCACAACTATTTCAAAAAAGTTGGACAACTATTCTCTCCTCGAAAAAATTGCCGAAGATTGCACGCAATTATTGACGGGAGTTGTACAACATTTCAGGCAACTGTTGCATCATGTTGAAATGAAGTCCAAGGGGTTTGGAAAATTATTGCACTATTGCGGCAATTTTTCGGCCTTGGGTCGGGAGAGGGAACGAAACAGCCAATCACATTGAGAGTTTATTTGTGCAGCATGGCCTTATGAGCAAATATTGACGTGACACTGCACTGATGGGGTGCAGCATTGCCTCATGAGAGAATTTTAACGTAGGAAAGATAGGAGTTTATTTGTGCAACATGGCCTTATGAGAGAATATTGACGTGAAACGGCACTGGTGGGGTTCAGCATTGCCTCATGAGAGAATTTTAACGTAGGAAAGATAGTTTATATGTGCAGCATGGCCTTATGAGCAAATATTGATGTGAAACTGCACTGGTGGGGTGCAGTATTGCCCCATGAGAGAATTTTAACGTAGCAAAGATACGAGTTTATTTGTGCAGCATGGCCTTATGAGCAAATATTGACGTGAAAGAATTTCAGAGGTGAGAGCCAACCCACATTCTCTCTGGCTCAGAAACTGGCGCTGCCAAATTCCCCTCTTTTTCCTTTGGTTGGCAGCAGCAGCGACGACGACCACCTCTTCACCGTCCATGGCGCAAACTGTTGTCGCCCGTGTAAACGAAAAAATTGAGCAATTTCTATTGCTCAACTTTTTGGTGCAACACAGTGCAATTAATTCCTTGCAACATCTTGACGCAACACGAGGCAATTTTATTGCTTCGTGTTGTGTGCAACTTTTCTAGTGCAATTTTTTTGGAGTTGCGCAACTTTTGTTGCTCGTGTAATCGGCCCTTAACTCCCTTTCGTTATCTTGCACTCGCAGTCTCCTTGCGACAAAGTACTTGTGTCTCCGTGGAGCTAAAATACAGGGATCCTCCACCGAATAGTCTCGATTCGGCCTCCTAACACATCGATGTATTCAGATGCAGGGATAGGAGTCGTTTCAGAGCGCTCTGGAGACCTCCCTCAAAAGCATTTCCTACTGAGTAGTGAAGTACTGTGATTGTCTCCTGCAACGATAGTTGAGGCGTAGTTTATTGGTTAAAATAATGGTTTCGTGTGCTGAAGGTCATGAGTTAGAGGCCAGGAGAATGGTTTTTTTTTTTTTTTTTTTGCTCGCACAACTCCCGAAATATACATTTAAAATGTCATTCTGACCTGCATGTCCAACTAATTATACGAATATTCGCTCATACTATCATGCTGCATGACAGGAATTTTAACACAGAATGTGTTTTCACGGAGGGTTATTTGGTTTGAAGGTGTCCGTCCCGTAAGATCCCCCCGAACCCACCCCTCTGTCGTGTCAATGCACGGCCAAACGGCTGAGTGGGGGGAGTGTAGGAGTGGGGGGATCTTCTTGGGATTTTCCGAAAGGGGGCATAAGCGAATTTAAAATTTTCTAATCCCACCCGAACCATGAGCCGTAGGGCGGGAGGATTATGGTTAATGTGCGCTTTTTCGACTTCCCCGCTTCCTGTACCCCTCTAAATGGCCGTCGAAAATTACGGAAAAATACCAGTTTCGTAGGTTTATCTACGAGGAAGACAACGGAGCGATTGGATTGCGAAAAAAGTATCGGGAAATGCGCCAAAAAAATTAAAGAGTACGGACGAAATTAAACAGTTTTCTCGAAAAGTCCGACGAAAAACTTGGTTTTTTCTTATTAAAATATACCCCATAAAGGTACGTTTTTTGGAACGGTTTTTGCAGGCGAAATAAAGGTTTGATCCCGAAGAATCTGAATCCAAAAAATCGGATATCGAAAAAAGTGACAGGAAGTCGGTCAAATTGCGAGGGGAAGCGAGGCAAAGCTATTAAAGTGACGTGGAGGTGAGCGAAGCGAGCCGGAGCGGCTAGTATGTTGATAATGGTGAGTGGAAACGCTGCTCATGTGTTCTCTACGGACTGGGCAGTCAGTACCTACTCACGTACCCCTGCGACCCATCATTTGCGCGAGTGTGTGTATAAATGAAAATATCTAATATAATATAATATTCATATAATATAATGCATAGTGGCAAGCATTATTATAATATTGTTATAAATGAGCCGGTAGGTAAGAAAGACCGGTACGTACTGCTCCCATTTCATTGACAGTTAGTATTCAGACGATAGTTGGATTGCTCGTAATCTTTATGATTATTTGACTATTTCATCAGGAAGTGGGTGTTTTAATTAAAGACACAATTGTCTCAAGGCCAGAGGGTTTTCCTAATCATCCCTACCCTTCCTTGGAGGGGATGAGCAGTCGGTCACGTAGGCCAAAAGTAATGGCTTACATGGAAAATCATCGAAGGAAGAAGGGAGATTTCGTTACTGAGAAGTAAAATGCGTTGCAGTATGTGGACATTGAGTTGTGAAACATAGGTCCATGCCTAACATGCCTTAAGGACTTTTTTAACTTACTGCTCCCATTTTATTGAAAATTAGTAAACAGACGATAGTTGGATTGTTTAACGACTTACCTGAGCCTCCATGCTTCTATTCATCTTTGGAACTTATAAGTTCACACCACAATTGGTCACAGTGTTGCCACCTTATAAAACGTTAAATCCCTGGGAAGGGTCTAGGTACTGTGGTGAATTTACCACCAATATCTTCGACAAATAAAGACGATGGGCCGCCTAAAAGACAGAATACCAAGCTCCAACACGAGAGCTCCCTAACGGACAAACGAGAAATACAGCTCCCAAGGAAAAGCAGACGACTGAGAATCACAGAGAATGATTCTCACCGTTTCGAGCTCCCGAAAAACGGAACAGAGAAGGAAACGTCCTCACAAAGGATAATCCCAGATCGAGAGGGATTATCAAAACCAAATAAAAACGGTAGATCTAAGTATTATCGTTTACTCTACACGAGAAATACAGCTCCCAAGGAAAAGCAGACGACTGAGAATCACAGAGAATGATTCTCACCGTTTCGAGCTCCCGAAAAACGGAACAGAGAAGGAAACGTCCTCACAAAGGATAATCCCAGATCGAGAGGGATTATCAAAACCAAATAAAAACGGTAGATCTAAGTATTATCGTTTACTCTACACCCCCTGGGATAAGGGCAAACAAGCCAGACGCACTCTTTGGAGAGGGGGCGGAAGTTTGCATTTCACATTCCGCCTACCGAGCGCGACCGATCAAATCCGACCGCGACCGATCAAATCAGATACTGGGATGCTGTGGACGCATCTCGGGAACAAACCGTTAGGTGGCCAAGCGGTCCAGCCAATCAGAGACAGCCTCCGCATGTAAATATAGGATGCACGAGCCCGTCGAGCTCATTCCAATTCTACACACGCAGATCTGACGACTCTTCTCTCCTCGACGACGAAGTTTCTACATGATCTGATTCATTACTATTCACGACACGGATCTGACGACTCTTCTCTTCTCAACGACGAAGTTTATACACGATCCGATCTCGCACTCGCCCTGCAGTTGATGATTCTCCTCTCCTCGACGGGGATTCTACACACTTCAAGGCACTCTCTCTCGTCACAAGTCCCTGGTAGCTTCGAGCTCAGTACTTTTCAGTATTACTCACTACCAGCGTTCTTCAGTCAGGGTACCACCCGGTTCAGAAAGGTATTTTTATCTTTCTGGACGTCCGCTGGGATACCTTAGTCGGTTCGCCCGGATCAAACTGAACTAGTCACTTGATCGTCCGCAGGGAGCCGCCGGATGATCGAAATTCTCATACAAATCGATCAACCGCTTAAGGGAGCTCTTTTGAGAGCTAGTTGGGAGGACCCTTGCCGATATTCAGACGAGCAAAATATCGCAGAGCGAGTCCCCCACGTTACGACTGTTCTTATAAGAACATCTCGACGGACCCTGCCAACACGGCAAGCGAGTCCTCGAGAAATTCCAAGTTCTTTTACAGAACCAAATATTTCAAGGAGTTTCCTAAATGGAACGATCTCCGTCTTTCCACCCCCTCAACGGGGTGCCTGATCCGAGCGCTGTCGGGAGCCCGCACCTCGAGACAGAACGGGCGAGAAACAGTCACGTGGGCTCCCGCCCACGCATTCCAATCTCTCGTGATCCGGCGCAAGATCGCCCGCTCCCCAGCCATTCTGAGCTGCTGGAGGACCTCTCAATCGAATCCGTGAAGGACGTGATTCATGTTCAGCAACCTGAGACACGGTCTGACCAAGTTTATCACAATCAATCTTTCTCTGAAAGAAATAACGAAGATTTCCTGACAAAAACAGAAATCTCTACGCGACTTTCCGCCGAACGTACGGCTGACACGAGTGTTTTATTCACTCCTATCATACACCCGTCGCATGAACATAAAGGTACTTTTCAGTACACCAAGCCATCTACCTCAACTCATTATCACAATATAGAGTTGAGACCAGAACATTCATATTCTATCGAACGACCACGAGAAGCCCGGGTTGAGACAGACAGATCTTACGATCCGGCTACGCACTATCTGGGAAATTTTGATAACACAAAAATGGGTAAAAGTACTTTTTCACACCTTCCGTCGGGATACGACCAAGGGTACAACCCGCATAACCAAAACATCGGTACTTTCCATGACATACCACTGGGTCTCCCGACTCCAAGTCAAACATATGCAAATCCACTACAGGTACGTCAAGTAGGTCTACAATCCAAGGCGCTGGATTCCAAGAACGCGGAATGAACTTCGGCCAAACTTACCAGAATGCCACCAGCCCTCCGGGGAATTCCCGAAATACACATCCTGTGTTTCATTGGTTTGATCCTTGATCCTAACATTAACAATCCGGGGGTCTGGGGGTGTCCCCCAGATTTCATTTTTTTGTTATAAAATTTGTCTTATTCATTGCATTTTTAAAGGATATCAGTGATTCAGTATGGGTACCGATATAAGACACAGAAAAAAAAAAACAAAGTAAATTACAAACAGTCGGTATTCGAAATCAATCCTTTTAGTAAAATATAGATTAGTTGGATAGAGAGATCGGAGTTAAGTTCAAAAGGATATAAGTATATTTCGCAGGTTGAAATTTAAAAAAAGTTTATTGGCTCCCGGTTTGGAATCGAACCTCCTGATCTGTAGTCGGAAGAGTTAGTCACTCGGCTACGGAGGACCTTCGCCAATGCTCGAAGTACCGTCATTACCGGGCGTTAATTGGGGGGAGTTCGGTCGGACGGAGATAGTAGGTAGGTACGCTGTAAGAGGTAGTTGTAAAAACTCTCGACAGAATGCGCTGGTGGCGCCACTGGCAGTCCGTCTCCAGACACTCCTCGAACAAATCGGACTGAAGCGCTATTAGCGGGTTATTTAAACGACAGCTCAAGATCAATGGTTCTCCCGATTCTCCCCTTTCTCTTCAGCAAGCTACCACCTAATACATGGAGTTTGATTTCCATGAACATCCATGGTTCACACAATGAACCTCTGCGAAGGTAAAAACGTTTAGTCATACAGAAGGTATCATAGGCCAGTTAGCTTCCATGATGCATATCTTCTTCGTTTGTTTGGCAACTGATAAACGGAGATAACGCCTTGACAGCTGACATTGTTTATTGTTGAGCACTCATTCACCGACCACATTTACTACAAATTCGTTGAAAATCTGTTGGATGAGTTTAGTGTATTTCTTGAGTTTTATAGTGAAGTGAGTAATCTCTCAAAATAGTTTGTCGTGTGATGCTGTGAGCGGAACAGCCGCGTTACAATGGGCTCAGTATGGAGCACAGTTGTGGAGTACTGTCCGGAAACTCTTGCAATGAAGGTGTCAGAGAGCTACAACAGAAAACGCAAAAAAGACTTGGCGGAAGATGAGGAATTGAAGCTGAACTCCTTCCTCACGTCTCCAAAAAAGTATATATATCTATTTAGTTACTCCTCTCTACATTCTTTCAACAGCATGTCTTATTCGATCAAATGATTGTTGCTTATGAAAGTGAAAGGTGAAACTTGATGGAACTAACGTCGTATCTACTGTTGCGTCAGAGGTTCTTGCGTTGCTTAAATTATCTCTATAAGGTGCCCTCTGTATCGATGGCATCCTTTTGTCGACCCTTAAAATTTCACTCCATTCCAGAATCCCGCTAATGTTCATATCTTACATTATAATATATAATTTCCATTAGGTAACCCTTGACAACACGGGGGTGTCTTCTGCCATTTCAGAATTCAATAATCAACCATTTGGGACAAAAAACCCTGCCTTATGGTGTCCCTAGTGTCTATCTAATACACCTGGATTTATACTCTATCTCTCTGCCAAAAGCATCCTTTCAGGTTCAATAGATCTTACTCCTGGGCCGGTTTATCAATCGCATTGCTAGTCAGATTAAAGTATGACTAAGTCAAATCTCTTACCATCTTCGACGTACCTGTTCTTCAATAGTTTCACTGTTCAGTTATTCTATAGGTAATCGCTGATTAATCTAACCGAGCGCCTGGGGTTCGGTTACCGTTTTAGCTGCTCAGTTAAACGAGTAATGGAATCATTCGTGATAGTTTATCATAATAAACGTATATCTCGTTTAGTTCATGTTTCTTTTCTTTGTGTTTGAAAATTATGAACTCTGATTCTGACTGGGAAGATTTCGACTTCTCCGATGCAAAAATCATGTACTTTCTCTCTTGGATAAGAGCCTAGTCCAGATTCGCTCTTGGTAGTGGGCGGTGTGGTTTTCCTTACGCGATTTCATTAAGGTACGAGGGTCATGCAAAAAGTAGGTAATTTTAAAAGTTTTCTAAAAAAATCAGAAAGTCATAGAAAAATTGAAAAAAAAAGAAGTATTTTCAATGTACAAGTCATAATTATTTCTCAACATAATTCCCACCCTTATCCAAACACTTTTGGTTCCTTGACAACAATTTGTGTATCCCCTCCTCATACCCCCCCCCCCCCCCTGTAGGTAATCAGTAACTTCTTTCTGCAACTCTTGATCTGAGGCGAAATTGGTTCCCCCCAAATAGACTCTCAGCTTGGGAAAGAGGTAAAAGTTACTGGGAGTAAGGGGGGTTGGGGGAAAATGTCCCAGTTTAATGTCTCTAGCAGTTCCTGCGTTTGACGGGCTGAATGCGGTCTTGCATTGTCATGAAGAGCAAAACACCTCGACAAAGAAAACCGGGTCTTTTCCATTTTATGGCGGCTCGCAAGCCTTTCAGTACGTCACTGTACCGCTCGGCATTTATCGTTTCGCCTCTGGGAAGAAAATCTATGAACAGGATGCCATTGTTGTCCCAAAAAATGGTTGCCATAAGCTTGCGTTGAAAAAGTGTCACTTTGGCCTTTTTTGGTGCAGGCTCTCCAGGTCTTTTCCACACAGAATTTTGACGTTTTGTTTCGGGGGTTGAGTTACGAACACAGGTCTCGTCCCCGATGACCATTCTGTTGAAAAGACTGTCTCCTTCCGCAGTATGATATCGAAGAATTTTCTTGCCACTTCCATTCTTGAATTTTTGAGATCCTGAGACAGCAACCTCGGTACCCATCTTGCAGAAACTTTAACCATCTTCAATTTCTTTGAGATGATGTTAGCGACGGATCTGCGACTAATCTCAATGCCAGCAGGGAGTTCAGCATGAATTTCATCTATCGTGAGACGCCTATCAGACTCCAGAATGCGGAGAACGACTTCAGCTGGCTCCCCTGTTGTTGCGGTAGATGTTCTCTCACTACGCGGTTTATCGTCAAGCGAGTTGTGGCCTTCCAAAAATGTTTTCCGCCATACCGACACCATTTGCAGGGACATGGCTTTTGGGCCATACACATTCGAGAGTTTTCTGTAAATTTCCGTCCCGGGTTTTGCCTTTTAAAGTGTAGTAACGGATGACACCTCGCAACTCCACGGTGGACACGGGGTCAGTTGGCAACTCCATCACATCTAGCGGGTAACTGGCAGGTGATGCGTCTGGGAAGGACCCCCACACCCCTATCAACTAGACGAAAACCCCCCAGCCTTCTGTGTACCTTTCCTGGCCCTAAGTAGCAGTCTTGAAATTACTTTTTGCATGACCCTTGTATCACATTACTATACATACAGTAATCGTACTTACATACAGGAATACGCCTTATACATTACTATATTTCTTATTTTCAGGAGAAAGTTGGCGTGCACAGCAATGTACATATATCAAGCTTTGTACGTAGAGGGAAAAGATAGTGATATCACCGTGAATGTCCTCAACAAAGATTGGAAACTTCATAAAGTATATCTTGGTCAGGTAAATTCTTATGCGTTATGAATATTAGTAGATAGTATCTCTGTTTAAACTTGTTGTTATTTCAAGATTCAGTAGGGAGTTTTTGCAACGCTGAGTCGTAGTCGAATGGGAGGAACTACGAATAGAAATGGAGAATTGCGCATGCGCGAAAAATGCTTACGGTTAGCGGTCCAATCGTTGTACGAATAGAAAAATCCTATTCGGAGCTCAAGGGAAACCGATTACAGCTCGGAATACACATATAACCTTCCATGACGATAACCTATAATGCTATCAATTTTTTTAGGTCATATTTCAAGGTGACATGACATGCGCACTGTAATATTTGTGATTTTCAAAAAATGTGGTTGTTTTGTAGGATTCATCCTAACTTAAATCACACTGATACCTTATCATGGATTCTAAAACTTCACTATCTACCATCAGTCCGATTTCGTTCGAGAGTATTCGGGTACAAGTTTCAGGAAGGCATCCTACTATTTTTGTTGAATTAGGTAACCATTGCACCTGCCGAACCTGAGATTGGTTGTTATAGACTAAGCTCCGATACTGATGGATCGATTTTGATGAAATGGGTAGGGATAGTGCCACATTAAGGTGGTCGTTCATTAGGTCGGCAGAGCGGCGCGGCGTGACGCTAAAATCTTGAGGTTCGTCCACTATGGGGCGGATTTCATTTTTCGACCCGCCGTTTTGCCAGTCCCGCGTCAACCGTCGTGCAGTGAGGTACCCTCTATGTAAAAAACGCTGCAAATTATTTCACAAAGGTTTATTATTTTTTCAATTGAGTATGATCGTAGTTTTAGTTGGCTAGCGTACGTCATAAGGCCCGTCCAGACTCCTCGGCGTGTCCTACTTCGAGTTGTCACAACCTATACTTCTATAATTATATACTCATGTTAATATTTCTCGATTTGAGCTCCTATCTATTCAAATAGTTATTGCCGTAATAATATCATTATCTAAGTACGTACGAAAAGTCGAGAGGATATGTTATTAAATATGCGTAGGAAAAGCTCTGGTATTAACACACAAATATGACCTTGAAAAAAACATGTTCATGCCTCGAAGGAACGCCGGCGCCGTACCCACCACAAGGTGCCGCGGCGCCGGCGCCTCCTCTCACTCCACCCCCCCGCTCACCCCCCCCCCCCCTCCACCCACCGTGACCCCCTGCCAAGCGTGCCAGGCGTGCGCGCGTCGAAAAAGACTATTTTTTGCCCATTTTTGGCCCATAGCATCTATGCGAGTAAAGCGATCGGGATGGTTAAACGTTAGGACCAACTAGACCCCAAATGGAGTCTATGTGCGAAATAACGGGTTTTTTAAGTCAATTCTTAGGCCTTTTATGGCCCGGACGGCGGACGGCGAACGGCGGACGGACATTTCAAATTTGGATTCTACTCACCTTGAAACGTAAAGTGACAGAGTTTGAGGGGGGGTTATAAAAATTTTTTGCTACACGATCACATAGGCTTATTATTGGAAATAATAAACCAAAAAATGTGGTCAGACGGAGGAATATTTTCTTCGGACGACGAAGAAATGTTCGTTTTTGCTGCAGCTCTGGAAGCTGAAGAGAAGGAGGAAATTACTGAAAGCAGGAAGAGGCAATGGATCCATCCGATCAATGCAAAAAGATTGGACTTGGGGGAACACAACCACCTTTTCCATGATTTATTGAGAGATGAAAAGAAATTCGTCCAATATTTCAGGATGTCTCAGCAAAAGTTTTTTGAGCTTCATGAAATGATCAAGCCACTGATAGTGAAGCTAGACACTAAATTTCGACGAACCATCCCAACGGAAGAAAGACTGGCGACATGTCTGAGGACGATCCAGAAAATATACACGATTAAATAGAGATATTACTTATTTCTTTTTATTAGAAATAATAAAACATTCCTTTTTAAAAAAATATAATACGCTTTTCCTGGCATCTAATAGCAAAAAACGACAGTTCTTGGTTACAAAAATTAGGAAGTCTAGAACGCACATAATACCTAATCTTATAATTTTAGCCTGCTATTCAAATGGCTGTTCAAATTATTGCAATTTTAATTTAAAAAAAGGGAAACTGATTTAGCTTCTTGTTTAGCAGGTTATTCATAGGAATGGCTTGTTCATTATATGATAAGAAACAATGAGAGAATTCAGTTAAAAATGGCCGAGGTCGCACGAGCGCTTACGAAAATTGGCGAGGTCGAAAATTTTTCGCTTCGCCTTTCGCCCACTAGGTCGGTGGGGCGGTGCGAAATATTTTGGCGCCGCGCCGCGTTCCAGAAGTTTGGAGAGCGGTCGAGAGTGGACATTTTTTGACTCACCCGCGCCGCGCCGCGCTGTCGACCTAGTGGACGGACTGCCATTCATTTACATTATATTTCTGGAGACAGATTTTGGCGTCGCACCGCACCGCTCTGCCGACCTAATGGACGACCACCATTACAGAGAGAATAGACACCTACAGAATCGGCTGTCTTTGCCCTTTGTCGTGTATTAGTGGGTATCCACATCTTCAATAATGAAACGTAATAGGCCAAGGGAAAAAAATGTAAAATATCGTACACATGTAGGCAATGTGTACAGGTAGGTAGGTACATGTTTATAATATAGGTATGTACATCTTGATCGTTGATCATGTAAAGTTCCCGAATGAGATTCTCCTAACCCAAGGCGAATTCCGATGTTGCCTTAACAACTACCTACCCTTCCAAGTTCCCTTCCTTCTTCTACTGCATCTATTTCTAGTGAAAAAACCGCAGATTAAGTTGTTGCTAATTTGATACTTCTTCTATTATGAAATAATTAATTACACGTTAGGTAATCTATGACTCAGGCTTAATTATGTAGATTTGTAGTAGTGTAGTCACGTTAGTGTGACTTTTGAATTGTTTCATTCAATAGTACAACAATGCCCTAATCGTTCAGTACGACTCAGTGGTTAGCTTCTGGTTTGCTTGTGCTAGAAAAACCACTTTTCGTACAACGACTCAGCTGAACGACTCAGATGGGATACTGCAATTCTCCCTAGTGTCTCGATTTTTATCGATCCAGTCTTACATAAATTACTAACACATTACGACTTTTAATGTTCAAGTTCGAAACCGAAGTCTTTTCTAACGACAACGATTGTTACCTGCTTATGTTATTTGCTACGAAATGTTTTTGATATTTATCAGTAGATCTCTTGATTGAATCAACAATCAATTCTAAAAAGCTAAGCTAATCTTACCAGTAACATAATATTTGTTCATTCTTCCTAGTCAGTTTCAACGGTTGTTTCCCCCCTTGTATTTATTTATTGTTTTTAGTTCATTCTTTATTTTCTTTTGATAGGTGACATCGTCCAGTTATATTTCGACAATGCACCATAAACTCAATATGTTAGATATCTAATTTTCTATAGACCAGTGATCTATGTGGAAGGGTTGTTTAATACAGCTAAATAATAAACCTATGTGTGATAATATGCAGCTTTTTTTAATAATTATAAAATTGTCCACTCTTGAGTTGGGGTGAAAAGAGAATGAATAAGAAAGGTACGAACAGGTGTAGGGTAGGGCGCCCGCTATTTTGAGAAAGGGGAAATTTTGATGACCTCCACCCGAAATTTGGTTTAAAATGTCAAAAAAATGACCCCTGATTTTTTTTTTTTTTCCCCAGATTTTTTGCATAACAAAAACCTAAGTCCGTAGCTCGATTTTGGTTTTTGAAATACCCTTTTTTTTGCCAATATCAGACTTTTGAATATAACTTTTACAAACTTCTTTGTAAAATTGTGAAACTTCGTCGACAGCAACAACTTTTGACAGTTTGAAATCTCCAAATCACGTCAAAAAATGACAGTTTTTCAAAATTCATTTTAAAATTATGAAAGTTCGTAGTTTTAGATATTTCTGTTAGAATTTTGATTTTTTGACAGCAAATTCGAGTTCAGCGACTCAAAAAACAAGAATAGCTGCATATTTCTGTTAGAATTTTGATTTTTTGACGGCAAATTCGAGTTCAGCGACTCAAAAAACATAAGAATACGAATAATCATAATTTTGCAATAAATTTTGAAAAATTTTCATTTTTTGACATGATTTTGACGATTTTGAGACTCCAAACTGTCAAAAGTTGTTGCTGTCGACTTGTTTTGACTGCATATTAGAGTTCAGCGACCCCAAAAACGTAAGTATTCAAAGTTTCACAATTTTACAAAGAAGTTTGTAAAAGTTTTATTCAAAAGTCTGATGTTGGCAAAAAAAAAAAACGTTATTCAAAAACCAAAATCGAGCTACTGGCGTAGGTTTTTGTTATGAAAAAAATCTGAAAAAATTCAGTGGTCATATTTTTGACATTTTAAACCGAATTTTGGTTGGAAGTAATCAAAATTCCACATTTCTCAAAATAGTGGGCACTCTAGTGTAGGGGGAATATCCTTGTCGCTTGTTTTCCGCTTTTCATAGCAAAGCTCAGGAAGCTAAAAATATGTGCAGGGTAGAAGGAGTGATTGGACTTATTCTGCTCCTTTACTGCCTCCCAATCATTAACTTGCGTAAATCAGATTGATAATTTTGTCATTAACTTCAATTATTAGCTACATTAAATCTGCGTCTTGTTCAATTTCAATTTGGTTTTTCATGTACTTCCCTTTTAAAAAAATCTATCTGCTTGATAATTTCTTATGCATTTTCCAGAGTCAGTATTTCCACAGTATGTTTTCTGGTTCATGGAGCGAAACGAATAAGTCGTACATTACCATCAAAGCGGAAGATCCAAATATTACTGTTGACGGTGAGTGAGCAGTTTACCTACTAAGTGAAATTTCATTTATGACCGCAGAATGAAATAACAAACAATAATATTACCTACTACATTCTTAATTGCATAATGTACCTACTACAGAAACACTTTTCACGCACAACTTCATATTGGCTCTTAATGATTTTGAGATGGTTGCATCCATTTATCTTGAAGTAGAAAAACCATTGTGATCACTTTTGGTAGGTGAAAAAAGAAAACACACAATACAAATAAATACCAGGTTGCCACTGGCCATACCTGTCTTACTCATAGATACCGGCTTAGTGCAGAAGCTCGAGATGTTGTGTGTGGGGGTGATCTGTCCATCCGTCACTTTCTGGAGGACTGTCCAGGCCTTGTGGACCTCCGAGTCCAGCATCAGCCCCCTCAGTGGGTTGACGTTTTATCCGGACTAGCTACGGCCCGATCCCTGTTGTTCAAATCAAATCAAATAAACTGTATTGTATGAAGAAATATTATTTCCATTGTGTACAAGCAATAACAACAATAATTACAGCTGGTCGAGATCTAATAGAAGAAAAAAAAATGTGCAAGTTAATGCAGAGTAAAATGAAACTATCAAAAAATTAAGTAGGAGGCAGAAGAAGGCTTACTATATACTATACTACTATATACTATACTATATACTATAAATTTGTTTATATCAGAGAGAGAGAGCGAATGCGGACAGGCAGAGAGTTCCACAGTCTTGCACCCACGACGCCAAACGATTGGCCAAAAGCTCTGGTAAACATGGGATACGAATGGCCCCTAATCTTTGGGAGAGAGAACCCACAAATATGCCTCTAAGGTAGCCAGGCAACGCACCACTCATAATTTTATGAACAGTTAGTAACTGCCGCAATTTAAAGTAATTAAACAAGTCCAAACCTAAAAATTTGTGCTTGTGCTCAGAGATAATCACAGTTGGTGGTAAAAGTGATCAAGTCCATTTGGCAAAAGTGTTCAGGAGAGCCTGTTAAAGTTCTCCAACACACGGACTGATGGAAAAGTTCCAGTCATGCAGCATGATCGTATGAGCGAATTTTCATAAATGGTCGTATTACATTTATGTTAAATTCTGTTGAAATTTGAGCACTTTGGGGACAATTTTATAATACATTTTATAGCAAACTAACTTTTGTCAGTAATATTCCAATGAACAAACGATTTTGTGGATTTTTACAATTTTTTCAAGTGTTCCTATCGATTTTTAGCTTATTTTAATGAAATTTAAGTACATTTTTCAGTACAATTTTGTGCTTAAATTTTTAAATGTCCTAGTTCATGTTCGATTAATTTTTTTCGAGTAGCATTCTGCTAAAAAATAGAAATTTGTTAATTTTTAGCGGTTTTTTGCCTTTTTTAGTGATTTTTTAAGTACATTTTTTGAAAGTTGACCAATTTAATGTGCTCAAAAAGTGTTGTCCAACGAACTCATCCTTTCTTTTGAAATGCTTGATTTTTTGGCGAAAGAACGAAGTTTTTATCTCAATTCTATCGAGAGTTATCGTCTGGAATGACACATACATATATATACTTATATACATATATATACATACATACATATATATATATATATATATATATATATATATATATATATATATATATATATATATATATATATATATAGTATATATATATATATATATATACAGGGTGATTCCCTCGCAGATGCAAAAAAAAAATTTGGGTAAAACTACATCAAAAATGGAGTAAAATGCCGCCAACTGCATATCTCAATCCGTTTTCGAGATATGATTTTTTAAAGGTTTTTTCAGGAATACCGTGTTTTTTTCCTTTTAAACTCAAATTTCTCCACTTTACTTAATTTAATTTCAACTTTTGACCACATTTTCGGAATCAGCATTAAATTTACTATAAGAATAGTGTACTTGGGTTCTTAAAAAGTACCATCCGAAGACCCTCACATCAGCTCAAACATTGACGATTTTGAAAAAAGAATATTTCTGAAAATCTTTAAAACTTTACTACTCTTCTAAAACGAATCTTGGAAACTGGCAAATCTCATGAAAACTGCTTCGTCTAATACTCTTTCCAACGGTATAATCAAGTTTACTTTTATTTTGTTATTTAGTGGAGAAAATTATGTTTTAATGTTAAAAAATGTGGGTTTTTCAATGAAATTGTTGGTTTTCTCGAAAGATGACCCTCCATGAACCTACGAGTATGGGGTCGGTTTCTATGTATTTTTTCACGCTGTTTCGAATGGTAACATTTGTAGATCTCTCCAACTCCGTTATAACCGAGTTTTACACTTAAAATCGCAACTTAATGTTTAGTATGTTACGATTAAATGTATGTGTGTTATGGGGTAAAACTAGTTAATTTAAGTGTAAAACTCGATTATAACGTAGTTGAGAGATCTGCAAGAGTTTCCATTTGATCCAGCGAGAAAAAAATACATAGAAACCGACCCCATACTCGTTGGTTCATGGAGGGTCATCTTTCGAGAAAACCAACAATTTCATTGAAAAACCCACATTTTTTAACATTAAAACATAATTTTCTCCCCTAAATAACAAAATAAAAGTAAACTTGATTATACCGTTGGAAAGAGTATTAGACGAAGCAGTTTTCATGAGATTTGCCAGTTTCCAGGATTCGTTTTAGAAGAGTAGTAAAGTTTTAAAGATTTTCAGAAATATTCTTTTTTCAAAATCGTCAATGTTTGAGCTGATGTGAGGGCCTTTGGATGGTACTTTTTAAGAATCCAAGTACACTATTCTTATAGTAAATTTAATGCTAATTCCGAAAATGTGGTCAAAAGTTGAAATTGAATGAAGTAAAGTGGAGAAATTTGAGTTTAAAAGGAAAAAAACACGGTTTTCCTGAAAAAACCTTTAAAAAATCATATCTCGAGAACGGATTGAGATAAAAATATGCAGTTGGCGGCATTTTACTCCATTTTTGATGTAGTTTTACCAAAAAATTTTTTTTTGCATCTGCGAAGGACTCACCCTGTATATATATATACATATAAAAAAGTCCAGTCATGCAGCATGACCCCATGAGCGAATTTTTGAAGAAATCTTCGACATTTCAGTCGCCATTGATCGTGTTGAGAAATTTTAGTTTATGATTTTGATAGACAAACATGGAATCAAATTATTAACACATGCACAGAGTAAACTCATCAGTTGTGATTACATTTTTTTTTTAAGCACCTACTACCTACGTTTTAAACAGCATGGTTCTAAAATTGGTTATACAGGGATACTTCCATAAGAGTAGTTCAATCTGAATTTGGACAATGTTTCATGCAAATATTACCGATTTTTACAACTAGCGAATGGCATTATTTCGATTTTTGACTGATTTTTCAACTTTGAAATTTTTGAGAACTTGATACATATTCTTATAGGAAATTTTACGCTGATTCCGAATATACCACATGTTAGTATCCTGAAAAAATAATTTCGCACGACAAATCGCAAAAAACAAGCTATTTTGAAATTTTTGACTACATTTTTGAAAATTTCAACCCGAGGATGTAATCCGATCATGCTGGCCAACGAACTTGAACTTTCGTTTGGTGTCCTTAACATTTTAAAATTTGTTTGAAGTTTCTAGCACAATTCTACGGACAGTTATCGTCTGGAATGACACACATACATACATACATACATACATACATACATATATACATTCATAAAAAAATGCGTTAAACTTCAGAATATGATTCAGAATAGCCTGAAACGGATTTCTGCATAAAAGTTGTTCAAAAATTCACATTCTACAAATTTTGAGGCGAGAGCAATAGCTTAATTTTCTTCAAAAATTCGCTAAAAAGCGTTAAAATCCAGAAATCATTTCAGAATGCCTCAAAACAGATTTCGATGAAGAAAATTTTTGAAAATTTTTATTTTAAAATTTTTGGAGCCATTGCAATAGCTTCATTTTCTAAGAAAATTCGCTAAAATGCGGATTGTGAGCTTAAAATCAGGTCAAACCAAATAATTTCATGTTATGTGAGCTCAGTAATACCTTTGTTATGTGAAAGTAGTACCGAACCTTATACAAAATAAACTTACTTTTAATTGTCCCCCATTTTTAGTGAAAATCGTAAGTTGAATACTTTTACCTGAATAAAAACTGTTATGACTTGGACATGATCACTATAATAAAACTTCAAATTCACAGTAAATTTTACCAGTATTATCATTTTCAGGTATTCAACCCTTCAATATCAATCCCTCGGGATACTAACAATCAAGAAATAACAAATTTTCATTAGATTATCCCTTACAACTGTCATTTGACTGACTTTACTTGTAAGCTAAAGTATTTCTACAACCACATTATGTAGGAGTAATGACGATCAAATGACAGTTGACATTTTTTACTTGTAATATGTTGGTACTTACAATCAGTTGCTGTACCTACATGTAAATCTAGTTAAATGCCATTTGATCATATGTGATCCACTGGTTCATTCAGGTAAAAATAAATTTTTTTGGTTTTTGACATTTGTTCTCATAAGTTGTTTTGTTTTTCAATTCTCAGCTGTAGATATTGTTTTATAGTATCCGGAGAGACCAAAACCTCATTTTCTAAAAAAAAATGCACTTGATCACTTTTACCACCAACCCCACGATATGGTCCCTCAACTTTAATTCAAAAGCGTATCAAACACGAATTGAAGGCAACCTCCAATTTTCGCTCTGAGACACTGTCAAGTTTAACGGTAGAAACAGAGTCACAGTAGAGGAAAATAGGGATGATTAGAGCAACAACTAGGTTTCTCTTCAGAATGGATGGAGTGAAAAACGCCAAACGTTTCAGGGAGTGGAGCGCTCCATAAACCCTACTAAAGACCTAACGAGAATGTGCCTCTGATGTCAGGGTAGAGTTTAATTTCACACCGAGGTCAACTACAGGAGAAGAATAGGGAATAACCACTCCATCCACCAGAATCGGTGGGATAGGGTCAGTAGGTAAAGGCGTTTTGTACCTGAGAGCCGCTGAGCTCTACAACAAACTGTGATAACTGATCTGTGATATATTCGGGGACCGGCGATTCCTTCCCGACCTTCAAAAAGCATGGCGATTCCTTCCCCTCAAATTGTTGGCGATTCCTTCCGGTTACTCAATTGCTTCCCGCCCAGGTGTTGGTTAGTTTTGAAGCAAAAATTAACTATTTCTAGGACTAAACCCTTAAATCAGGGGTGCTCAAACGGTCGATCGCGATCGACCAGTCGATCGCGAGTGCTTTTTGAGTAGATCTCGAGAAGAAAAACATTTTTAATAATTAGGTAACTAAACTACAAAAAAAAACTAAACTACGAAAAATGGCTGACTGATTTGGCATTTTTGACTGACATCACAATGCACTTAATCACCATTACCTTGGAGCTTCAAGGTAAAGGAAAAACTATTATTGAGATGATTAGCGCAGTAAACGCATTCAAAAGTAAATTGCAACTTATGATAGATCAACTGAAAAGAAAGGATCTGAAACATTTTCCGTCTTTGAAAGCAAGGATTCCTCAGTTGAATTATGATACGTATAAGGCTGAATTATCAGATATTTTGGGACAATTCGAAATGCGTTTTTATGATTGCAGTAAATTGGCAAATATAGCATCATTTATGAGTTATCCTTTTTCATGTAAAAACATTGAGGAATTAGCTACTGAAGTAGCAAGTCAGTTTAATATGAACTCATGTTCTGTTGAAAATGAGTTGGTGCAAATTATATCAGATACACACCTCAAAGCTACAGCATCTGATACAAATTTCTGGTGTTTTATATCTGAAGATAAATATCCGAATCTAAGGCAAATTGCCCTTCAACTGACGGCAATGTTTGGGTCAACTTACTTGTGCGAGTCTGCATTTTCTGAAATGAAGATAATTAAGTCAAAATACCGCGATCGACTAACTGACCATCATATGTCATCATGCTTGCGATTGGCTCTCAGTGGTTACGCACCATCTTATGAAAAGTATGCTGAGGACATGCAGTGCCACGCTTCAACATCCAAAGTCACTCCTTAGTTGAGTTTAACACCATATGTAACTCTTTTGTTTTGTAACAACGAATAAACTCGCAATTTTGAATAACTAGGAGTTTTTTCATTGATATTGTAGAGAAGAACTTAAGCAAACCTAACCCAAACCTTGACTAAAATAATGTAAATTGTGCAGAAAGCTAATATCTATATATGCTACGGTACACCCTACCTAGGTAGGTAGGGTGTATCGTGTATGTACGACAACCCTGCATCACACATACTTGCAGCCTCTCAGAGTCGATCGTAAGTAGTCTAAAAATATTGAGGTAGATCGCCAGCAGTTCAAGTTTGAGCACCCCTGCCTTAATTGCACAATTAAGTACTTAAAACCCAAATCAAAGTATTACAATCACCAAGTATTAAAATCATAATAATCACAAATTAAAAAATCCGTCGTAAAGTTTAAGTCTCAATTTCATTTGCTCAAAAATCCCCCCAAATTTAACACTGACCCTTTTAGCAAATTGGTATGGGTCATCGTTGGGAGTTTGCCGAGCGATGAGTTGATGATTGCCACTACAAAACCACCTTTTAATGCCACCAACCAGATCTTTTCGAAGAGTAAATTTAAAACTATACAGGATGATTCCCTCGCCAATGCAAAAAAAATTTGAATGAAACTACATCAAAAATGGAGTAAAATGCCGCCAACTGCATATTTTTATCTCAATCCGTTCTCGAAATATGATTTTTTAAAGGTTTTTTCAGGAAAATCGTGTTTTTTCCTTTAAAACTCAAATTTCTCCACTTTACTTCATTCAATTTTAACTTTTGACCACATTTTCGGAATCAGCATTAAATTTACTATAAGAATAGTGTACTTGAATTCTTAAAAAGTACCATCCAAAGGCCCTCACATCAGCTCAAACATTGACGATTTTGAAAAAAGAATATTTCTGAAAATCTTTAAAACTTTAAAACAAATCCTGGAAACTGGCAAATCTCATGAAAACTGCTTCGTCTAATACTCTTTCCAACGGTATAATCAAGTTTACTTTTATTTTGTTATTTAGTGGAGAAAATTATGTTTTAATGTTAAAAAATGTGGGTTTTTCAATGAAATTGTTGGTTTTCTCGAAAGATGACCCTCCATGAACCTACGAGTATGGGGTCGGTTTCTATGAATTTTTTCACGCTGTATCGAATGGTAACATTTGTAGATCTCTCCAACTCCGTTATAACCGAGTTTTACACTTAAAATCGCAAATGTTTGTTTGTTACGATTAAATGTATGTGTGTTATGGGGTAAAACTAGTTAATTAAAGTGTAAAACTCGATTATAACGTAGTTGAGAGATCTGCAAGAGTTTCCATTCGAGTTTCCATTCATAGAAACCGACCCCATACTCGTAGGTTCATGGAGGGTCATCTTTGGAGAAAACCAACAATTTCATTGAAAAACCCACATTTTTTAACATTAAAACATAATTTTCTCCACTAAATAACAAAATAAAAGTAAACTTGATTATACCGTTGGAAAGCGTATTAGACGAAGCAGTTTTCATGAGATTTGCCAGTTTCCAGGATTCGTTTTGGAAGAGTAGTAAAGTTTTAAAGATTTTCAGAAATATTCTTTTTTCAAAATCGTCAATGTTTGAGCTGATGTGAGGGCCTTTGGATGGTACCTTTTAAGAACCCAAGTACACTATTCTTATAGTAAATTTAATGCTGATTCCGAAAATGTGGTCAAAAGTTAAAATTGAATGAAGTAAAGTGGAGAAATTTGAGTTTTAAAGGAAAAAAACACGGTTTTCCTGAAAAAACCTTTAAAAAATCATATCTCGAGAACGGATTGAGATAAAAATATGCAGTTGGCGGCATTTTACTCCATTTTTGATGTAGTTTCACCCACATTTTTTTTTGCATCTGCGAGGGAATCACCCTGTATATGAAAATAACGGTGCGATTTTTCTCGCTACCTTCCGTGTCAAAAACTCTGTCGGCAGAGCCAGGATCCATCCTCGATTATCTATTATAACTATACTAAACTTGCAACTTGTTGTTTTGCGACTCCTCCATATCAGTTTGAGATTGGAGGGGAAGGACTCACTGGCCGGTCTTACACCGGTAGGAATCGCCATCTCCCTCGGGTCGCAAGGTCCAACTTTCACTTTGACGGGAAGGAATCGCCGGTTCCCCGATATATTTATGTACATCTAGACGACGTTTTATTTCACTTTGCTGATTGTATATAGTGGTATACAGGGTGACCCCTCGCAAATGCAAAAAAAAAAAAAAAAAAAAAAAAAAAAAAAAAAATTGGGTGAAACTACATCAAAAATGGAGTAAAATGCCGCCAACAGCATATTTTTATCTCAATCCGTTCTCGAGATATGATTATTTAAAGGTTTTTTCAGGAAAACCGTGTTTTTTCCTTTTAAACTCAAATGTCTCCACTTCACTTCATTCAATTTTAACTTTTGACCACATTTTTGGAATCAACATTAAATTTCCTATAAGAATAGTGTACTTGGATTCTTAAAAAGTACCTTCCGAAGACCCTCACATCAGCTCAAACATAGACGATTTTGAAAAAATAATATTTCTGAAAATCTTTAAAACTTTACTACTCTTTCAAAAAGAATCCTGGAAACTGGCAAATCTCATGAAAACTGCTTCATCTAATATGCTTTCCAACGGTATGATCAATTTTACTTTTATTTTGTTGTTTAGGGGAGAAAATAATTTTTTAATGTTAAAAAATGTGGGTTTTTCAATGAAATTGTTGGTTTTCTCGCAAGATGACCCTCCATGAACCTACGAGTATGGGGTCGGTTTCTATGAATGGAAACTCGAATGGAAACTCTTGCAGATCTCTCAACTACGTTATAATCGAGTTTTACACTTTAATTAACTAGTTTTACCCCATAACACACATACATTTAATCGTAACAAACAAACATTTGCGATTTTAAGTGTAAAACTCGGTTATAACGGAGTTGGAGAGATCTACAAATCTTACCAGTCGATACAGCGTGAAAAAATACATAGAAACCGATCCCATACTCGTAGGTCCATGGAGGGTCATCTTTCGAGAAAACCAACAATTTCATTGAAAAACCCAAATTTTTTAACATTAAAACATAATTTTCTCCACTAAATAACAAAATAAAAGTAAACTTGATTATACCGTTGGGATGAGCATTAGACGAAGCAGTTTTCATGAGATTTGCCAGTTTCCAGGATTCGTTTTGGAAGAGTAGTAAAGTTTCAAAGATTTTCAGGAATATTCTTTTTTCAAAATCGTCAATGTTTGAGCTGATGTGAGGGCCTTAGGACGGTACTTTTTAAGAACCCAAGTACACTATTCTTATAGTAAATTTAATGTTGATTCTGAAAATGTGGTCAAAAGTTAAAATTCATTGAAGTAAAGTGGAGACATTTGAGTTTAAAAGGAAAAAAACACGGTTTTCCTGAAAAAACCTTTAAAAAATCATATCTCGAGAACGGATTGAGATAAAAATATGCAGTTGGCGGCATTTTACTCCATTTTTGATGTAGTTTTACCCAAATTTTGTTTTGCATCTGCGAGGGAATCACCCTGTATAGTTATTAGCCTATTCTACATCTAGTCTTAGTTGTATTATTACTTTGCTTTTGGGGTTTCTTTTATCCACTTAGGGGGTTAAAGGGTTAAACAGTGGTCATCACTATACCGCTCATTTTTTCCCCCCTCCGAGTTGCCAGTGGAAGTCCATGATGGCGCTCCTTTTTAGTGAAGGATGACAACATGGCTCCCCTTAGAATCGTGCCACTTCCAGTGTCCCTTTAGACACCTTGTTCAACACCTCTAATGACCCTTCTGTTTGAGGTGCGGCTTAAATGGGTCATTCCATGCCAAATCAACACACTTTAAATATAAATTTTACCTCACCATTTTAGATTTTGCTCAAATTTAGTATATTCATAGTAGATGTTGAGACTAAGAAAAATACCAAATTTTAAATTTTAATCTCAAACCGTTTCCTAAATATAGCTATGTAAAACTTACAAAATCTCGCCAAAAAATCATGAACGAATTTTATACTATTCGCTCTAGGAACTGTCCTAATTGAGCTAGAGAGCTGGGAGAGGTATCATTTTGCAGCTTTTTTAATGCTCTTTTCAGTGATATATGTACAACAGGACATAGGTTCTAATAAGAAAATTTTTGTCAAAATACAAATTCAAATTTTGATTTAATTTTTTTCCAAAAAGTACATAATTTAAAATTTTCAAAATATTCCTATAAATACTTAGTACTGTTGTGAACAATGTGACAAAATATAAATATGGGATGATGATGGGTTCATTGTTTAAAAAAAAAAAAATATTCCTGACACTAGTTTTCCACTAATAGCCCGGTTTTGACTAAATAATAAACATACATACTTTTACCAAAAAGGTAAGCTATTTAATTAAATATATAAAGGTATGCTATGTATAAAGGTAAAAAAATATCAGAAATATAAATTCAAAATACTATCTTGTTAAAACAAAACCAATAACCATAGATATATTCTAATAAAAATTAAGTTAATTAGGTTGCTTACTTTAATTTTATACAATTTAAACTAAGTTAATCGCCTATTAATTAGTAAAACAAAAATCTTGAACATTTCCATAACAATAAATTTGAAAAAGGTATGAAAATAGTCTAAATAGTTATGTAATAATTCTGGTACAAACAGATTAATCAAAATTTACATAATATTATACATATTTATGATGATGAGTATCTACGAGTTATACGAGTTGGGTTATACGAATAGGTAAGTAAATGTAACCCAACTGGCTTTTACAAAATGTACTCGTAATTCCGTAAACTGAGATAATGTTTAGGGAAACTGCTGTCAACTCAAAACTTAATTCTTCCTCAGGTTAGTGTTAATCTAGTTTGTTGTTTAAACATTATCGTTAATACCAAGATAGTATTTTTAGTTAATATTTCTGATATTTTTTTACCTTTATACATAGTATATCTTTATATACCTATTTAATTAAATAGCTTATCTTTTTGGTAAAAGTATGTATGTTTATTATTTAGTCAAAACCGGGCTATTAGTGGAAAACTAGTGTCAGGAATATTTTTTTTTAACAATGAACCCATCATCATCCCATATTTATATTTTGTCACATTGTTCACAACAGTACTAAGTATTTATAGGAATATTTTGAAAATTTTAAATTATGCACTTTTTGGAAAAAAATTAAATCAAAATTTGAATTTGTATTTTGAAAAGAAATTTCTTACTAGAACCTATGTCCTGTTGTATATCACTGGAAAGAGCATAAAAAAAGCTGCAAAATGATACCTCTCCCAGCTCTCTAGCTCAATTAGGACAGTTCCTAGAGCGAATAGTATAAAAGACGTTCATGGTTTTTTGGCGAGATTTTGTAAGTTTTACATAGCCATATTTAAGAAACGGTTTGAGATAATAATTTAAAATTTGGTATTTTTCTCAGTCTCAACACCTACTATGAGTATACCAAATTTGAGTAAAATCTAATATGGTGAGGTAAATTGGGTGTGTTGAATTGACATGGAATGACCCAAACCACAAATAGAAAGAAAAAAATAAAAAAAAATATTGCTATAATTAGTTAGGATTATTATCAAAACATATCCCTTTCAATCGAATTGAAATTTGCTTTTCTCAAAAATGGAGGGAGAGACTTTCTAATTGCTCAATCACTAATAGATGCATTCAGAGGAGTAAATGTATCATTTTACTATAATTATTTTGGAAATAGCGGTTGTTTTAATTTTTTCTTGGTACAGCGGGGATAATAATAATAATCGCTTTATTCAGAAGAAATATTTCAATACAAGATTACATATCATATTGTACAAAGGCATAAACAAGCATGGCTTTGTAAATCCGTCTGCCCGGAGTTCATTGCCATGCATTAGGTACAAACACTTACTCGTAGTAGTCATGTGGCAATTTGGTGATAGTATACGATAATAAACACGTCCAGTAGTACAAGTAATTATTATCATAATTGGAAATAACTATGTATTAATTCAAAAAGACAAATAAGGAGAAAAGTCACAAAATACTGACTAACAGAGATTTTCAATCGAAATTAAATTCGGCTACCAGAAAAGATCGGTATTTCCATGCCATTCTAGAACACTTAATCAAATTATCCCATTCCCTTGGGTTATTTAGTAAAATTAACAATTCATCTCTGGGTATAGACATTTAAAACAACAAACCTAAATTCTGAAAGCGGGATAATAAATATATTTTTGGAAGACGGTGCATAGCAGTGGCGTAGCGGAGTCATTTCTTATGGAGGGGCAACAGTCGAGTATTTCATTTTATTTTATAGTCTTAGTATTAATTTCTAGTGCTTGTTGCTGAGAGTATACGAAGACTGTTGATAAACTGTCAAACGTTCATATAAGTAGGTAGGTGCTCAATGGTTTTTTGTAATGATCTGAAATCACGGACGCTTTCATAGTCATAAACCTACCATATGGATTATTAAATCATAATACTACTTAGAAAAAATATTGTCCAAATAACTAATCAGAACGTTAAAAACTACGATAAATACGAATAGGTACCTACCGATGAACTGAAGAACACTAGGTGAATTATACTAGAGTTACTGTATACAAATTCATATACCTATGTGGACTTTCTCTCTTACAGGTTTATCCTAAATTGTTACTTCCGCGCGAAAATAACATTTTTTTGGACAATATCATACAATTGTATTATATATGTATGTATACCTACCTACGCGAAATAAAATACAGGGCATGAAACCGAGATCTAGAAACATAGCAAAATGTAAACAAACTCAAACCAGCAAATGCTAGGTTAGAATAGCAATTTGCTACACTAGATTATTTCAATCTTTTCTATTAAACTTATTCTTACGTATTCTTTCTTTATTTTAACTGGGATTTTATTCGTAAATTAATGGTATAATACAACGGGAAACTGTTTTGAATCTAATAACCAAGCTTGATCAAGTAGGCAGTGAAAAGAAGGGGAAGTTCGTAGGGGAATTCAGGTGGATACTGAACAATGGATATTTTTCTAGGGAAAATTCGCATATGGGCTAGCCCCAAAAGGTAGTGGGGAACGACTTGATTTCAGTTTTCAGTATCCACGTTTCCGTTTCATTGACTAGGTGATTTTACTACTCTTCGTGGGGCTGTATCCACGCCATTTTGCCCCTACACAAACGAACCTAATAAAAATGTCTTTATTTCTAAGTGGCTAGGCAACCGGATTCGTACAATAACAATAGTAATTAGTTGTGTTTTACTAATTACATTCTTTAATTGAAGGTGTTAGGTACTGAAGTTGGGAGCGTAAAATTATTAATTTTGATTGTATCCATACAACAAAATTCTTCATACTCTATAATTTATGGAGGGGCTCTGCCCACCCTGCCCCTCCTCAAACTACGCCACTGGTGCATAGTGATGGTTGCCACTTTGAGAAAAAGCCATTACAAAATATTGAAGTCTGTATTATTGTGTGTTTCAGCTCTGGATACGGTTTTTGGATCTTTTTACTTGGACGAAATAACAGTTGAACCTCGAGTGGTGATTGGAGTCCTTGCTGCCTCGACCATGTTCCAGTTAGAAGGACTGATAGAGCAGTGTTGTGAGATTATGCTTGAAACTATTTCTCCTCTGGTAAGTACTCCGTTCAATTTTTCGATCTTGGGCCTATTTCATAAAGTGACAAGTTACAAGCCAATTTTATGTACAAGTTGTGAAAAATGTGTGAGCAAGCGTTTCATAAAGGTGCAAGTGTATACTTGTAAATCACTGTGAAAATTAACAAGTGTACAGGCGAATTTGGACAAGTTACAAGTGTTTCCCCATCATTTTGAACAATTTACTGTTTTACAGTTGTAAAAAATGGCCGATTTTTAACCTACGTCCTTTCACCTGTAATTAAATAGGAAGCTATACTGTCCACCTGATTTGGCAGCCGATTTAATTTTTATTGGTTCGTAATTGCAAGGATAGCCTGGAGATTTTCAATCTGTTCAGTCCGTCAGATGGCCAAGTATATTTGAACTCCTCCGAAATGTGATATAGACTGTTCATTGTCACGCTGGAGTTCCTCCGGCGAAACCTTTGTCTGTCATCCCACTCAAGTTTCGAAGCATGAAATCGCGTTTTCCGATTGTAATGAACGAAAAATGTAGACGAACACGGATGTTGAAAAATTCCGTAACGGAAAAGAGTAAATCAAGATGTCACGTCATGAAACGTCAAGAAACAAAAAAACGCTGCAAATTATTACACAAAGGTTTATTATTTATGTATTAGACAGCCCTTCTACGTAGATCTCTGGTCCATAATTATTAAACGCCGCTTATAGTATATTTAGTATCGGAACTCGGAGCTTCGGACCTCACAAATGGGTTCAATCCATTACAGCAGCGGAATCTCACAATTTTACGCTTTTTAATATAGTTGATAAACAAAACAATTTATTACCAAGTCATCTTTCCAACACATAAAAGTGTTACCTATACTGTATATTGATATCATCTAATTGGTCAAATTTCAAAAAATGTGCTGACAAAATCACTGAAAATGGCTATGAATTGTTAAATTGATATTTTTTAGCTTAAGATTGGTCAAATAAAGTTTATCAACTTTGAAATAGAACATTCAAAAATGTAGCGATCGAGCTGGCGAGAAGTTAGGACCAACTAGACCCCAAGTGGAGTCTATGTGCGAAAGAACAGATTTTTTAAGTCAATTCTAAGGCCTTTTATGGCCCGGACGGCGAACGGCGGACGGACATTTCAAATTTGGATTCTACGCACCTTGAAACGTAAAGTGACAAAGTTTGAGGGGGGGGGGGGGGGTTATAAAAATTTTTTGCTATACGATCACATAGGCTTATTATTGGAAATAATAAACCAAAAGATACTCGATGGAATTTTCGTTTGCTCAAGCACAGAATGAAGTGATATTTTGAGAAATATGAAATTGGAACGAGATCATCTACAGCCTAACCTGCACATTCCCTAAGAATTTCATCAAACTCGGATAAAACTGTGGAAATTAAGTTCGTTACAAGGATTTCAAATTGGCGCATGGGCAGTATAGCTGATACAATCATATTGAAATTGATATAGGATGATCAAATCGTCGTCTCCCAACTATTATCCAAATATGAGGTGGACCGAACGACTAGGGTGTGAAAAAATTGGAGCATAATGGAATTTACGTTTACGCATGCGCCGAGTGATTGATTTGTCAACAATGAAAATGAAAGGGGACCATGTAGGTCCCCTACTGCCAAACCCGCACAATCCCTGACAATTTCAACATAATCGAATACAAATTGTCAAAATTGAGCTTATTACTAGCTTTTCACATTTACGCATGCGCGGGAGCTACTAATGTTACGATCATTTGAAATTTATATGGAATGCTCAAATTGTCTTCTCCTAACTATCCCTCGAATTTGAGCTAGATCGGACGGAAAGGGCGTGAGAAAATTATGCTTGGTTGAATTTACGTTTGTGCATGTGCAGATTGAAGCATTGAGTGGGAACAATGAAACTGATAGGGGACCGTCTACACCCTGCCTGCATAGCCCCCATATTCCCTGAAAATTGTGTCCAAATCGGATGAAAACTGATAATTGAGCTTCTTACAAGGATTTGCGGACACACGACAAACACACACAGACAGACACGGAACCAAAGTTGTTCAGAATGGTCTAAAACGTAAAAGTTCCAGTCATGCAGCATGATCGTATGAGCGAATTTTCGTAAACTATCGTACTTTATTATGTTAAATTCATTTCAAATTTGAGCTTTTTGAGTGCAAGGAAATTTTTAACTATTAATTTTTATGGAAAAAATCGTATTCTAAACAATAATCTGATATTCAAATAGAGGTTTTGAATTTTTAACTTTTTTTTGCAGTTATTATCGATTTTTTAGCAAATTTTAATGAATTTTAACTACATTTTTCAGCATAATTTTGTACATACATTTTTTAATGTTCTATTTTATAGTTAATAAACTTTATTTGAGCAATATTCTGCCAAAAAAAAGTAAATTTAACGGTTTTTAGCCATTTTTAGTGATTTTTTTAGTATATTTTGTGAAATGTTACCAATTTAATGTGCCTAAAAAAGTGCTGTCCAACGAACTAATTCTTTCGTTTGGAAAGCTTGATTTTTTGGCGCAAGAACGGAATTTCTTTCTCAATCCTAAGGAGATTTATCGTTTGGAATGACACACACACACACACACATACATATATATGTATATATATAATATAACCGAGTGAAATGGATCTACAAGAGCATGTACAAAAAGTTCCAGTCATGCAGCATGATCGTATGAGCGAATTTTCATAAACGGTCGTATTACATTTATGTTAAATTCTGTTGAAATTTGAGCACTTTGGGGACAAATACAAATTTTATTATACATTTTATAGAAAATTAACTTTTTGTCAGTAATATTCCAATGAACAAACGATTTTGTGGATTTTTACAATTTTTTCAAGTACTCCTATCGATTTTTAGCTTATTTTATTGAAATTTAAGTACATTTTTCAGTACAATTTTGTGTATACATTTTTAAATGTCCTAGTTCATGTTCGATTAATTGTTTTCGAGTAGCATTCTGCTAAAAAATATAAATTTGTTAATTTTTAGCGGTTTTTTGCCTTTTAGCGAATTTTCTTAGAAAATGAAGCTATTGCAATGGCTCCAAAAATTTTAAAATAAAAATTTTCAAAAATTTTCTTCATCGAAATCTGTTTTGAGGCATTCTGAAATGATTCCTGGATTTTAACGCTTTTTTATATGTATATATAGATGTATATATGTATGTATATATATATATATATGTATGTGTCATTCCTGACGATAACTCTCGATAGAATTGAGATAAAAACTTCGTTCTTTCGCCCAAAAAATCAAGCATTTCAAAAGAAAGGATGAGTTCGTTGGACAACCCTTTTTGAGCACATTAAATTTGTCAAATTTCAAAAAATGTACTAAAAAAATCTCTAAAAATGGCTAAAAACGGCTAAAAATCGTTCAATTTATATTTTTTGGTAGAATATTGCTCAAATAAAGTCTATTAACTATAAAATAGAACATCCAAAAATGTATGTACACAATTATGCTGAAAAATGTACTTGAAATTCATCAAAATTTGCTAAAAAATCGATAAAAACTGCAAAAGTCCAGTCATGCAGCATGACCCCATGAGCGAATTTTTGAAGAAATCTTCGACATTTCAGTCGCTATTGATCGTGTTGAGAAATTTTAGTTTATGATTTTGATAGACAATCATGGAATCAAATTATTAACACATGCACAGAGTAAACTCATCAGTTGTGATTACATTTTTTTTTTTTTTTAAAGCACCTACTACCTACGTTTTAAACAGCATGGTTCTAGGATTGGTTATACAGGGATACTTCCATAAGAGTAGTTCAATCTGAATTTGGACAATGTTTCATGCAAATATTACCGATTTTTACAACTAGCGAACGGCAGTATTCCGATTTTTGACTGATTTTTCAACTTTGAAATTTTCAAAAACTTGATACATATTCTTATAGGAAATTGTACGCTGATTCCGAATATACCACATGTTAGTATGCTGAAAAAATTATTTCGCACAACAAATCGCAAAAAACAGGCTATTTTGAAAATTTTGACTACATTTTTGAAAATTTCAACCCGAAGATGTAATCCGATCATGCTGGCCAACGAACTTGAACTTTCGTTTTGTGTCCTTAACATTTTAAAATTTGTTTGAAGTTTCTAGCACAATTCTACGGACAGTTATCGTCTGGAATGACACATACATACATATATACATACATATATACATACATATATACATACATACATACATACATACATACATAAAAAAATGCGTTAAACTTCAGAATATGATTCAGAATAACCTGAAACGGATTTCTGCATAAATTTTTTTCAAAAATTCATATTCTACAAATTTTGAGGCGAGAGCAATAGCTTAATTTTCTTCAAAAATTCGCTAAAAAGCTAAAAATTCAGAACCTCTATTTGAATAGCAGGTTATTATTTAGAATACGTTTTTTGCCATAAAATTAATGGTTAACGATTTCCTTGCACTCAAAAAGCTCAAATTTCAAAACGATTCAACATTATACAATACGATCATTTACGAAAATTCGCTCATACGATCATGCTGCATGAATGGAACTTTTAGTGATTTTTTAGGTACATTTTTTGAAATTTGACCAATTTAATGTGCTCAAAAAGTGTTGTCCAACGAACTCATCCTTTCTTTTGAAATGCTTGATTTTTTGGCGAAAGAACGAAGTTTTTATCTCAATTCTATCGAGAGTTATCGTCTGGAATGACACACACACACACACACACACACACACACACACACACACACACACACACACACACACACACACACACACACACACACACACATATATATATACATATATATATATATATATATACATATATATGTATATATATATATATATATATAAAAGCGTTAAAATCCAGGAATCATTTCAGAATGCCTCAAAACAGATTTCGATGAAGAACATTTTTGAAAATTTTTATTTTAAAATTTTTGGAGCCATTGCAATAGCTTTATTTTCTAAGAAAATTCGCTAATTCAAACAATTTTTAAGGAAAAACAATAATTGACAACATGAAACTAATTTTTATATTTCGTCTTATGCCTTTTTCAAACTACGAGAAAAGAAAATTTGATTTTTGTAAATTGTTGAGAAAATCTTGCCATGGAGAAGCATGGTTGCCCATTTAACGTCTGATGTTCAACCCTGGAGGATCATACGCCCCCGAAACATTCAAGTGAGCCCTCTCCGACTGAAGCAGCATTAATTTATTTTCTGTGGGTCTCATCTTCTTCAATACCTTCAGTACCATAGCTGTCATTAAATGTAGCATCATGCGACGAGGCATGGCGGCTTACTGGCATATCTTCTTTTAGCGAATTTTTGAAGAAAATTAAGCTATTGCTCTCGCCTCAAAATTTGTAGAATGTGAATTTTTGAAAAAATTTTATGCAGAAATCCGTTTCAGGCTATTCTGAATCATATTCTGAAGTTTAACGCATTTTTTTTATGTATGTCTGTATGTATGTATATATGTATGTATGTATGTATGTGTCATTCCAGACGATAACTGTCCGTAGAATTGTGCTAGAAACTTCAAACAAATTTTAAAATGTTAAGGACACAAAACGAAAGTTCAAGTTCGTTGGCCAGCATGATCGGATTACATCCTCGGGTTGAAATTTTCAAAAATGTAGTCAAAAATTTCAAAATAGCCTGTTTTTTGCGATTTGTTGTGCGAAATAATTTTTTCAGCATACTAACATGTGGTATATTCGGAATCAGCGTAAAATTTCCTATAAGAATATGTATCAAGTTTTCAAAAATTTCAAAAAAGTTGAAAAATCAGTCAAAAATCGAAATAATTGTTGTAAATATCGGTAATATTTGCATGAAACATTGTCCAAATTCAGATTGAACTACTCTTATGGAAGTATCCCTGTATAACCAATCCTAGAACCATGCTGTTTAAAACGTAGGTAGTAGGTGCTTTAAAAAAAAAAAAAATGTAATCACAACTGATGAGTTTACTCTGTGCATGTGTTAATAATTTGATTCCATGTTTGTCTATCAAAATCATAAACTAAAATTTCTCAACACGATCAATAGCGACTGAAATGTCGAAAATTTCTTCAAAAATTCGCTCATGGGGTCATGCTGCATGACTGGACTTTTTTCATAACTACTGATGATCTATGGTTATTAACCCCCAAGTTAAGTGCTGTCTTCGCTTTTCCTACGTAGAAGGCTGGGCATTCTTTGCACAACAACTGATACACACACATAGCCGTCTGTCAATCTGCTGACCCTTTGCATGCGTATGAGTTGGGGTTATTAGCAGACTTGAAGTAAAGAGGATTTTCTTTTCTTATTTGAAAAAGGCATGAGTCGAAATGTAAAAATTAGTTTCATGTTGTCAATTATTGTTTTTTCCTTAAAAATTGTTTGAATATTATTTTGAGGTGTTACAGATGGTCGGAAAATATAGGAAATATAACTTACGAAATTGAGAATATTTCAGCGTATCGGCGTCGTCAGCTCTAGTGAAGAAGTCTTCATCTAAAGAAGACTCCTTATAGCAATATAGAATATCAAATGGCAATTTGAAGCACAACCATTTCAGATCTCACCTGCTATAATTCACTTACATTTATTGCATTTTCCTGTTCTTTCAGACTGCCGTCAAGTACTATCAAGCAGCTTGCCAGTATGGCGCTCAAAACGTGAAGGAAAAAATAATTTCTTGGTTTACCGTCAACCTTACAGATTACTTCGCAAAAAATGCTGTGAGGCTTCAGGATATTGAGTAAGAACGTACATTGACTTTAATAAAACTAAATGAACTATAGTACGGTCTTTGTAGAAGACTGTTTACTTATGCATGTTTCACATCGCAAGGCGGTGGCTTTTCAGAGAAAAATATTTGAAAAAACCCGCGGTACCACAGATTTTTTGAAAAGCCACCAGAGTTTACGCTCCCCTACATTGGCTAACCCCCCCCCATGCTTCGCCATCTTGCGAGATGTGGAATTTTTCGTCGTTTGCCTGTTCAGCTCCGCACAACTTGTTTCGCTCCCGAGCTTACAGCTTTTTCTTTCATATCTTTCGTTTCAAAATCTGTTTTATTTTTTCTATTCAGTACCATTTCGTTTTTGTGTGATTTGAAGACATTTTAACGTCGCATATCGATGAATTCGGAACACTCGAAACACCGAGTCGAGTCGGAGACACCTCATGCTGAACTTCCGATCTGTGTCGGCAATTCTGTTTAGTTCATCTCCTCAGAGCAAAGATTATTCTACAGTACCACACTCGAGCCTCCTGGAGAATACTTCGAGAATGAAGGTACATAAGCTAATGCTTCGATTGGTCTTCGACGTGATATTAAAGCGTAATTCTAACCAGTCCGACTCTTGTGGGCCCCGAGCTTACAGCTTTTTCTTTCATATCTTTCGTTTCAAAATCTGTTTTATTTTTTCTATTCGGTACCATTTCGTTTTTGTGTGATTTGAAGACATTTTAACATCGCGTATCGATGAATTCGGAACACTCGAAACACCGAGTCGAGTCGGAGACGCCTCATGCTGAACTTCCGATCTGTGTCGGCAATTCTGGTAGTTCATCTCCTCAGAGCAAAGATTATTCTACAGTACCACACTCGAGCCTCCTGGAGAATACGTCGAGAATGAAGGTACATAAGCTAATGCTTTGATTGGTCTCCGACGTGATATTAAAGCGTAATTCTAACCAGTCCGATTCTTGTGGACGGGTTAAGTGGCGACGCAAGCGTTCTAGGCGCTCTCCTTCAAGGCGTCATTGTCGCAACACTGACGACAGGCCGAAACAGGGTTTTCGTAAGCCCCGATTCAGGTCTTCCTCTTCCTAAAAATAATACGTTACCATCCACGACGTCGTCATTGGAGTCCTCTTCCTCCTTAGCCACGGCTTCCTCCTCTGGGAATTTTAATGGCGTGGGAAGGCGCACAGGGTAGCCAACATAGGGGAGCGTAAACTCTGGTGGCTTTTCAAAAAATGCGCAGTTCCACGGGTTGTTTTCAAATATTTTTCCCTGCAAAGTCACCGCGCGCAATGTGAAACATGCTTCTGCATAAGTAAACAGTCTTCTCCTCAACCTTCTATAATTGTACTCAATCTTTCCCGAAGTAGAGTTAGTAATTATACCATTACCAAATGATTCATAAACTTAAATATTCCCTTATAATGTTGCCATCTCATTTTTAAATTTTCCTTCCCAGCATTGACTTGATGCTTACCATCCTGAGGCGGCCGGATTTGTGTGTGATGCAGACGGAAATGACTCTGTACTACTTACTTAGAAAGTGGATGTACTTGAGGATATTTCAACCGAAAGATGAGGTGATTGACTCAATGGACTTCAAGAAGCTGAGTAAAATAGGTTAGCTCTTCCATTTTTTTTATTTTTTTTATAAGAAGTCAAATGCAGCACCAACTCTTGACATTTTGAGAGCAGAAATACCGCAGGAAGAATAAATTACACTACCAAAAATGAAAAAAAGAAATCAAAGTCGTGCCTCCACGAATCTGGAACTGGTCCTGGGGGTTTTCGAGAGTGCTGAATCCGAAGCCCGTTTTTCATGTAGGTAGACGTCCAATTTTTGAGGTGCGAACCTGCGTTTTTGAAAACATCACTTAAATTCCAGGATAATTTATGTTTAATTAATTAGATGGAAATTTAACGCTGAACACGTCTATACTACACACGGTGGGTCTGAAATGCCTCCTTAACGTGCCTTTTGCCTATAAACCACCAAAAATGGGGTTTCACCGATTTTCAAATTCAAATAATTTATTGTGCGAGAAACTATATGTTTATTTATGCACACATGAACAACAGAGACAAAATTTGACATGAGCTGGCGTATAAAAGGCCACCCGACCTTCTTGGAGGAAGGGTTACCGTGCAAAATCAAATTTAATTTCGTCATTTCATATCTCCGCTCCATAAATTATTAAATTCCACGAATCCGCTAAATATACATATTAAAATTTCATCATCTCTTGACAAGTCGGAGCTATATCCGCAACAGAAAACCCTTCAGATTTCGACGCAACTCTCTACATTACACAAGACAACCCAAGAGGTTAACCTCCGGACTGACAGCGATTCCTATGGAAATCAAAGAAATTAAACATCCCCCCCGGAGACTGATGTACCTGGCCGCGGAGCGGAGGCGCAGCGTGAGAGAATACTAGACAGAAACGAAGACGCCTGAGGATGACATGTTGATGTTCGAAAGCTAGCAATAAAAACACTCGAAGAAGACTTTTTACTTATACCCGTCTCACCCTGACAACCCCATTGGCCATAAAAGCCCGACGGATGCCTCAAGAATCAATCAATAAATATTTAGGTAAATATTGGAAATAATAATTTAAACAATAAAGAAAAGTTTGAAGACATTCTGCATCACTAAAAGAAGAAGGGGGGAGAGTAGAACGAAGGGGAATGCACCAAATGCTACTATTTGACATCAAGATACCGAACAGTTGCCTTCAAGAACTGTCCAATGGAGGGGGACGCACGCACAGACAAGGGAAGAGAATTTGTCACAGTTCCTGTCAGATCCAAGAGAATGCGCCGCGTCCATTGCTCTTGCGCCGGGCGTCATCCTCGAGTTCTTGGAATGCTGCGTTTGGCGATAGATGAGGATCCGAGAACCGGAAAATCATCTTCTCCGAACATAGCACATTAGGCTATTTAGCACAAGTTGTATCGCTTATGGTACTGTCACATCCCCCTCTCTCTATGAGTGCGGATTTAGACCCCATTGCACCTCTGAGGGCGATCTATGTTTGTTACAAATTCCAGGTCCTTGCTCCTGCCACCCCAAAGGACTTGGACATAGTTCGACTGGTATGCCAGATAACAGAGAGAGAGAGTGGGATCTAAAAGAGGATTCTCCATTTACTAAGTTGGACAAATACATTGGCATTGAACCGTTAATTATCTCTGCGATTAATTTTACATGTCTGAAACTGAAATAATCCTCCATGGGAAAGCCAAGGAGGGTGAGATTGGATACAGATTGACGTATATTAACATTATATGCATATCTCAAGCAGGCATTATAGGCAACCGGGAGTCTCGATTTCAAAAAACGCTGCAAATTATTACACAAAGGTTTATTATTTATGTATTAGACAGCCCTTCTACGTAGATCTCTGGTCCATAATTATTAAACGCCGCTTATAGTATATTTAGTATCGGAACTCGGAGCTTCGAACCTCACAAATGGGTTCAATCCATTACAGCAGCGGAATCTCACAATTTTACGCTTTTTAATATAGTTGATAAACAAAACAATTTATTACCAAGTCATCTTTCCAACACATAAAAGTGTTACCTATACTGTATATTGATATCATTTAATTGGTCAAATTTCAAAAAATGTGCTGACAAAATCACTGAAAATGGCTAAGAATCGTTAAATTGATATTTTTTTAGCATAAGATTGGTCAAATAAAGTTTATCAACTATGAAATAGAACATTCAACAATTTATGTACGAAATTATGCTACAAACTTGAACTCCATTAATTTTGTTTTAAAAAATCTATAAAATTGCAAAAAATAGCCTAAAATCCAAAATCTCTTTTTGAATAGAAGAGTATCATTTAAAATACTTTTTTTTTCATAAAATTAATAGCTAACATTTTCTTTTCACTCATAAATCTCCAATTTCTATACAACTTGAAATATAAAAAAAAAGACACTTTTTCACCTATTTTTGGCTCATAGCACCCATGGGTGTGGAGCGATCGAGCTGGCGAGAAGTTAGGACCAACTAGACCCCAAGTGGAGTCTATGTGCGAAAGAACAGATTTTTTAAGTCAATTGTAAGGCCTTTTATGGCCCGGACGGCGAACGGTGGACGGCGAACGGCGGACGGACATTTCAAATTTGGATTCTACGCACCTTGAAACGTAAAGTGACAAAGTTTGAGGGGGGGTTATAAAAATATTTTGCTATACGATCACATAGGCTAGATTGGGGGCAGACGATTAGTAGGTATATCTTGTTTGTACAAAACAATAACGGGATTCGCTAGGATTTTTGACAGTTTTTCTACGGTTTTTTGGAAATTTTTGTACAACTTACATCACTTGGCGACCTGAAATTTATTTTGCTATTACTTGGACTATTTCTGCGTCGAATGAGACCAACAGCAGCTCTATAGGTGTGATAATACATTTTTTGCTATTTTTTCAACTACCGAAAAACGTGTTTCTTGTAAGTTTTTTGACAACTTATTTTTTCTCGGTATATTCGAAAAAAATACGTTTTTCGGTAGTTGAAAATTCGCAAAAAATGAATAATTACACCTCCAGAGCTGCTGTTGGTCTCATTCGACGCAGAAATAGTAGTAGCACATTTTGTTCAGGTCCCCAAGTGGTGTAATTTGTACACAAGTTTTCAAAAAAATTTAGAAAAATTGTCAAAAAATCTGTGGAAAACCACGTTTTTTGGAAGTTTTTAGGCAAAAGGTACGTTTAGGAGACATTTCAGACACATCATGTGTGGCATCGGCGTGTTCAGCGTTAAATTTCTAACAAGAACAGCACCTTTTAATTAATCATAAATTATCCTGGAATTTTAGAGATTTTTTTCAAAAACGCAGGTGCCAGGTGGTCAGTTCCATATTTGCGGGGGGCACACTTTTTTTTTTTTTTTTTTCAGTCTTATTAATGTATTTTAATTTGGCGAATTGCATTAAGGGCCATAAATACCAGGGAAATTATTGTCCATTCCGTTAACCGAATAGTGGAATGTGATGGTTTTGAGGCTCCTTCGTCTCAAATCGTCGAATATCGAAATGCTAAGCAGCTCCTTTGTGGGAATTGGTGAAAACCAAATCAGTGCTGGTAACCTCCTAACAGTGTTGGGCATAATCTTATTGTCGAATACGATTGTAATCACGATTCTTTGAGTCTGGGTCAACTGCGATTATATTCGTATTCGTCTGTCGCCGATTACACGAATACAAACAATAAAACGCTGCAAATTATTACACAAAGGTTTATTATTTCTGTATCATACAGACCTTTTACGTAGAAAACTGACCGTAATTATTTAGCCTCACTTATAGTATATTTACTATCGAAACTCGGGGCTTCGCGCTTCCAATATTTGGTTCACTCGTTCACTGCATTACAGCTCCATAAAGTTGAGGAAAAAAATAAATAAATGGGGCTGTCTAGGGACGCCCAAAGGAAGCGAAGGTTTATATCATAAAGCGTAGAATAGAATTATGAGTATTTTCATATTCATGAACAATCTCTTCTAATTGGAATTAATTTCATCACACTCTCTCTCTTGCCTTCCCTCACCCTCCCTCCCCTCCCTTCTCTCTCACTCCCTCCGCCTCGCCCTCCCTCTCACTCTCTCTCCCGCCCACCCTCTCCCACCCTCCAGGCATGCGCACGTACGTCAGTCTAACACTCAAAGCCTCGAAAAAAACACTTTTTCACCTATTTTTGGCTCATAGCACCCATGGGTGTGGACCGATCGAGCTGGAGAGAAGTTAGGACCAACTAGACCCCAAGTGGAGTCTATGTGCGAAAGAACGGATTTTTTAAGTCAAACCTAAGGCCTTTTATGGCCCGAACGGCGGACGGACATTGCAAATTTGGATTCTACTCACTTTGAAACGTAAAATAACAAAGTTTGAGGGGGGGTTATAAAAATTTATTGCTATACGATCTGTTTTGTACTTAAGAAAGAGCCTCCTGTTTGTTTCCAGCTTAAACCCTCCCTTCGGTACGAATGGTAAAAATGGTAATGATAGCACAATGAGGCTCCTGGTAACTACTATGGTACCCTAGATTCCTAATACTACCTCATGTGCCTAAAGTGGACTGTATTTTTAGGTATTATTGCACTATAATAACCAATGACTAGATGTGATAATTTGACTAGGATAAGTAAATAAATATGTGGATGTAATTAGCTTCTGAAGATTTATTAAACAGTAGGTAGGTATGTACCTACGTGAGGTAACTTGTTGGGATGAAGTTTCTTACCTATAGAGTGACCACAGAAAAAAGAAGATATAGGTAACAGAAATATCACAGATAGTAGATAATTTCAGAAAGGTTCATTCCCATAGCCGAAGAAGTAGGTAGATGAAGAATGAAGGCCCAACTCCAAGTAAGGTAGGTAGAAGATAGGTAGAAGAAGAATTGATACAGCCAAACAGACCTTGAGGGGAAATGAAGATAGAGATGAAATAAAGAAAGATCTCACCACGATTATCTCTTAATCCTGAGCTGGAGATCGGTCAGCATGCAGGTGGCACTGATTGGAAAATGATGAACCAACCAAGTACAACAGATAAGTGGCAGTATCCACACCGGCAGCAATTCCCAGTGATATTTCGGGAAGGTTGTCGAAATATGCAGTGATTTGGTACCAAAATCGAACTGGATAATTGTTAATAACGCACGGATGTTATAGGATACGATTTAAAAATGATAAAAGGTCTGAATTTTGCAACGGCTGAACTAGGAGTGTAATGGCGGCTATAATATGGCAGGTTCCAGTCAGTAATGCATGGTGAAGCAGCTCATACAGATGGTGAAAACACAAAATCACAACTTGATAATACAAATAATACAAGATAATAAAATGATAATATAAATAATACAAGAAAGAGCGTACAAAATTTCCTACATGAATTTAATATATAATAAACTAGGATAAATGTAAATAATTTCCTCAAACGATGTTTTACAACCACGATCACATAGGCTTATTATTGAAAATAATGAACCAAAATGCATCATGGTCATAAATTTCAATAGGGTGTACCTCCTATAATCAGAGGGACGTCCTTAAAGCGAATTCAACTATTGGAGCCCAGCCTATTTGTCTCAAATCTATTTCAATAGGACGTCCCTCTGAAGCTAGGTAATATTAGCAAGGCTTTGCATATTATAGGGAGGGACGCCCTATTGAAATTGATGACCGTGACGCATTTTGGTTTATTATTTCCAATAATAAGCCTATGTGATCGTGTAGCAAAACATTTTTATAACCCCCCCTCAAACTTTGTCACTTTACGTTTCAAGGTGCGTAGAATCCAAATTTGAAATGTCCGTCCGCCGTTCGCCGTCCGGGCCATAAAAGGCCTAAGAATTGACTTGAAAAACCCGTTCTTTCGCACATAGACTCCATTTGGGGTCTAGTTGGTCCTAACGTTTAACCATCCCGATCGCTTTACTCTCATAGATGCTATGGGCCAAAAACGGGCGAAAAAGTGTCTTTTTCTACGCGCGCACGCCTGGCACGCTTGGTAGGGGGGTTACGGTGGTTGGCGAGGGGGGGGGGTGAGCGGGGGGTGGAGTGAGAGGAGGCACCGGCGCCGCGGCACCTTGTGGTGGGTACGGCGCCGGCGTTCCTTCGAGGCATGAATATATGTTTTTCCTAGGTCGTATTTGTGTGTTAATACCAAAGATTTTCCTACGAATATTTAATAACATATCCTCTCGACTTTTCGTACGTACTTAGATAATGATATTATTAAGGCAATAACTATTTGAATAGATAGGAGCTCAAATCGAGAAATATAAACATGCGTATATAATTATAGAAGTATAGGTTGTGGCAACTCGAAATAGGACACGCCGAGGAGTCTGGACGGGCCCATATGACGTACGCTAGCCAACTAAAACTATGATCATACTCAATTGAAAAAATGATAAACCTTTGTGAAATAATTTGCAGCGTTTTTATGGTTTGTATTTGTGTAATCACCGACAGAGGAATACGAATATAATCGCAGTTGACTCAGAATCAACGAATGATTATCGCGATTACAATCGCGTTCGAATTCGACAATAAAATCATGCCCAACACTGACCCAGGCCAAGCGGGTACCTAACGGATTTTCAGAACCGTTAAGTTGCCGTCACTCTTGCCAAGCCCTGTAAAATAATCATCCATCATAACACTTTTTTTTTAACACAGAATGTGTTTTAGCCATGGACTAACTAGCCGAAAATGGAACGCGGGATGGTAACGAAATGTGTGACGGATGATTTTCACGTACAACCGAGTCATTGCTAGGGAAATGGTACTTCGTCGTTTTTCATCCCACAAAATTCGTTGACCATTCGTTCGAAAGCTCTCGATTTATCCAACAATATTATGTTAACTACTGCGAAGTGCGTGTCCAACAAACTGAGTTATGAGCATGGTTATATAAATAATTGTTTACACACAGGTGATCATTCTCAATAATTGATATTGTGAACATGATTGCAACCGCTTGTTAATTTCTGATGATTTCATTGAGCTTGTGTTTCGATGATTTGATTCATAGCAGGTGATCTGAGTATTACGAAAACGGTTTGATTTGTGAAGCGGAGGTTAAATAATTTGAATAGGTAATTTCTATACTTTACACTCTAGGAAGCTGTAATTTCGTTTGTAGCCTCTTTAGGACATTTACTTGACGATGCTCAGGGTCCGGATCAGATGTGTGGCTCTTAAAGCTAATTTCTATGCTTTACACTCTAGGAAGCTGTAATTTCGTATGTAGCCTCTTTAGGACATTTACTTGACGATGCTCAGGGTCCGGATCAGATGTGTGGCTCTTAAAGCTAATTTCTATGCTTTACACTCTAGGAAGCTGTAATTTCGTATGTAGCCTCTTTAGGAAATTTACTTGACGATGTCCAGGGTCCGGATCAGATGAGTGGCTTTTAAAGCTAATTTCTATACTTTACACTCTAGGAAGCTGTAATTTCGTATGTAGCCTCTTTAGGACATTTACTTGATAAATCGCTCTTGATTAATCACGAATTTATTTCGTATTTTTTTTCGTAGTTTCATACTATAACTATATAAATTGATGTTATAAATGAATAGTAAACAATGACGCTTGTTTGGTTGTCACTTGGTTGCTCGACAACGCAAACACATTCTGTGTTTCAATAATTTCGTCCGAAGTATGTAAATAGAGGTAACCGGGGGTCCAGGGGGCTTGCCCCCTGGCGAGGCGCGGAGCGCCGAGTTTTTTTCAATTTTTATTATAATTTCTTTTTTTTTTTTTTTTTTTTAATAGATGATGGCAGTTGTTTTCTGCTGAGTAGCAAAGGCCAAAGCTACATCGACGTGTTCAAAGAATTGAGAATTCACCACTTACTCCTTCACGCTCAGGATAATGCGGCCGTCGTCGAAGACAGGATACTTCCCAAGATATGGCTCTCCGAAGCGTACAAAAACCATTGGATCAGCCTTCTAAATATCTCCTCAACCACCGATAAAGGGTCAGTAACTCGATAAACTGTCAATAAATCGTTCGCTGGTGTTTATATTGTAAAAAAAGCTGCAGATTATTTCAGAAAGGTTTGGTTGTGTTACGGCCCAAAAATAGTTTATACCTCTACGGGCCGGTTGTGGCAGATCCCCATTAACACCGCGTTAGGGAACGTGAGATTAAAGTCGGGTTAATGCTCGTTAGCCCAAGCGGGAAAGGTCGTTGTGGATGCTCTGGTTGGCAATTGCTACTTAACGCCAGGTTAACGCTGTTGATTGTCTTGGAAACGCTATCACACCTTATCACTGGCATTCGTACATGTAATTATAATGAATTATTGAACTGAATTGTACTTTGTGGTATTTACATTCAGCTGTTCTGAAATTAGCGTTAGAACGAAATTAGCACCAGTTTTTGAAATACGAAACCGGGAGAAATAATCGCGTTCTCGCCAGTCCTAAAAAATTTGCACTCGCGGCCGAATACGATTGGGAGTTCCTAGCCCTACTGTAGCGATGAGGTCAAGCATGTCCTCGTCGTCAGTTAGCTCTTCTATTATTTCAATAATATCCATACTATTAAAACGTACTTGAAAAAAAAAAGGTTTTTAAACAAAACAACAACAGTTTTTAAACGGAGAGCTGGAAAGATACAAGAGATGTGAGAAATCAGCTGTTCGTAATCCGCCATTTTAGATGGGATTGATAACATTGAATAACCAATCAAATCCCCCGTCAAGCCTCAAGGCTGCGCAGCAGATGCGCAATGGACCGAAAATCTAGGGTTAGCGTTAAGTCAGATTCTCCGGTTACCCACCGATAACCGAGGCTTCCACAACGCCACTAATCGAAGATTTTCTCTGACCCATGTTAAATATTGTTAACCGAGGTTGCTACAACCGGCCCTAAGAGTTCAAACTCGTGTCTTTCATTACAAAGGAGAAATTTCTCTTTAGTGAGAACGCTCATATCAGATGAGCTATGAGGCCGATTACTTGATCGTAACAGTTGATAGTGAGTGTCAAATGTATTTTCGCTGCTTCTTGGTGCAATCTTCTGTGAATAAAATTGGCATACTCCTTTCACCATTACTCCCACAAATTCTGACACAACAGCCCAGTCAAGAGGTTCCTACATATATTATCGTTTGGGGATGGACAATAGGGTGCCTGCTATTTTGAGAAAGGTGGAATTTTGACGACCTCCACCCGAAATTTGGTTTAAAATGTCAAAAATTTTCAGATTTTTTGCATAACAAAAACCTACGCCGGTAGCTCGATTTTGGTTTTTGAAATACGCTTTTTTTGCCAAAATCAGACTTTTGTATATACCTAACTTTTACAAACTTCTTTGTAAAATTGTGAAACTTCGTGTACTTACGTTTTTGGGGTTGCTGAACTCGAATATGCAGTCAAAACAAGTCGACAGCAACAACTTTTGACAGTTTGGAATCTCAAAATCGTCAAAATCATGTCAAAAAATGGAAATTTTTAAAAATTCATTGTGAAATTATGAAAATTCGTATTCTTATGTTTTTTGAGTCGCTAAACTCGAATTCGGTCAAAAAATCAATTTTTTATTTATTATTATAGTATATATATATATATTTTTTTTTTTTCTGTTCATAATGAATTTTCAACATCAAATTTGAGTTTATCAACCTAAATGCCAATGAATTAAAAACAAAAAATTAAATATTAAAAACGCTGCAAATTATTTCACAAAGGTTTATTATTTTTTCAATTTAGTTTGATCGTAAGTAGTTTTAGTTGGCTTGCGTACGTCATAAGGCCCGTCCAGACTCCTCGGAGTGTCGTATTTCGAGATGCCACAACCTATACATCTATAATTATATACGCATGTTTATATTTCTCGATTTGAGCTCCTATCTATTCAAATAGTTATTGCCTTAATAATATCAGTATCTAAGTCGTATGACAAGATGTATGAAAAGTTGAGAGGATATGTTATTAAATATGCGTAGGAAAAGAATTGGTATTAACACACAAATATGACCTAGAAAAAAACATATATTCATGCCTCGAAGGAACGCTGTACCCACCTCATGGTGCCGCGGCGCCTCCTCTCACTCCACCCCCCGCTCACCCCCCTCACCACCCACCGTGACCCCCTGCCAAGCGTGCCAGGCGTGCGTCTAACACGTCTAACACTTGAAGCCTCGAAAAGACACTTTTTCGCCCGTTTTTGGCTCATAGCATCTATGGGAATAAAGCGATCGGGATGGTTAAACGTTAGGACCAACTAGACCCCAAATGGAGTCTATGTGCGAAAGAACGGGTTTTTTAAGTAAATTCTTAGGCCTTTTATGGCCCAGACGGCGGATGGCGGACGGACATTTCAAATTTGGATTCTACGCACCTTGAAACGTAAAGTGACAAAGTTTGAGGGGGGGTTATAAAAATTTTTGCTACACGATCACATAGGCTTATTATTGGGAATAATAAACCAAAATTAGCTTTTTTGTTGAGTTTAATAAAAATTGATTTAAAAAAATCGATTTCAGTTTTTGAAATACGCATTTTTCCCAATATCGGACTTTTGAATATAACTTTTACAAACTTCTTGGTAAAATTGTGAAATTTCGTATACTTACGTTTTTGGGGTCGTTGAACTCGAGTATGCAGTCAAAACAAGTCGACAGCAACAACTTTTGACAGTTTGGAATCTCAAAGTCGTCAAAATCATGTCAAAAAATGACAATTTTTCAAAATTCATTGTAAAATTATGAAAATTCGTATTCTTATGTTTTTTGCTGTGAAAAATAAATTTTTTGTTTATTATCATAGTATATATATTTTTTTCTGTTCATAATGAATTTTCGGCATCAAATTTGAGTTTAAGCGACCTAAATACCAATGAAATAAAAACAAAAAATTAAATATTAAAAATTAGCTTTTTTGTTGAATTTAATAAAAATTCTAACAGAAATACGTAAAAATACAAATTTTCATAATTTTACTGTCATTTTTTGACAAGATTTTGAGATTCCAAACTATCAAAAGTTGTTGCTGTCGACCTGTTTTGACTGCATATTCGAGTTCTGCGACCCCAAAAACGTAAGTATACGAAATTTCACAATTTTACAAAGAAGTTTGTCAAAGATATATTCAAAAGTCTGATATTGGAAAAAAAAACCTATTTCAAAAACCGAAATTGAGCTACCTTCCGTAGGTTTTTGTTTGAAATTCAGGGGTCATTTTTTTGACATTTTAAACCAAATTTCGGGTGGAGGTCATCAAAATTCCACCTTTCTCAAAATAGCGGACACCCTAATGGTCAATGTCTTTTAGGATTTGTTAGGTATTAAGAAAAGATTATTTGGGGCATCTAGAGGTGTTTAGGGATAGGCGGGGGTGGTTCAAAGTTGAACCATCTGACCTGATCATCTCTAGACATCCCTAATAACGTTTTTCTACTGTCTAAACCGCATGTGGGCCACATCCGGCCCGCTGTAAGATTTGATCCAGCCCGCAAGACATTTTGAAAAACCCAATTAAAATTTAAAAAATTAAAAATACACTACTTACTCATATTCATGGAATCAAGTGAGCGATCAAGCCGAGTGGCGGTGATCGTCAGAGTGAGGCGGCAAACATCAAAGCCGTTGATGTTTGCCACCTCACTGGCGGCGGAACAAAAGATTTTTCTTCACTAGACGATTCTAGATCATTCCTTCATTTTGCCTATACAGGGTGATTCCCTCGCAGATGTAAAAAAAAAAAAAAAGTGGGTGAAACTACATCAAAAATGGAGTAAAATGCCTCCAACCGCATATTTTTATCTCAATCCGTACTCGAGATATGATTTTTTAAAGATTTTTTCAGGAATACCGTGTTTTTTCATTTTAAACTCGGATTTCTCCACTTTTCCTACTTGGGTTCTTAAAAAGTACCATCCGAAGACCCTCACATCAGCTCAAACATTGACGATTTTGAAAAAATAATATTTCTGAAAATCTTTAAAACTTTACTACTCTTTTAAAAAGAATCCTGGAAACTGGCAAATCTCATGAAAACTGCTTCATTTAATATGCTTTCCAACGGTATTATCAATTTTACTTTTATTTTGTTATTTAGGGAAGAAAATAATGTTTTAATGTTAAAAAATGTGGGTTTTTCAATGAAATTGTTGGTTTTCTCGAAAGATGACTCTCCATGAACCAACGAGTATGGGGTCGGTTTCTATGTATTTTTTCTCGCTGGATCGAATGGAAACTCTTGCACATCTCTCAACTACGTTATAATCGAGTTTTAATTAACTAGTTTTACCCCATAACACACACATACATTTAATCGTAACAAACAAACTAAACATTTGCGATTTTAAGTGTAAAACTCGGTTATAACGGAGTTGGAGAGATCTACAAATGTTACCATTCGATACAGCGTGAAAAATACATAGAAACCGACCCCATGCTCGTCGGTTCATGGAGAGTCATCTTTCGAGAAAACCAACAATTTCATTGAAAAACCAACATTTTAACACAGAATGTGTTTTTGCGATGACCTACCGAAAAAAAATCGTCACAAAAAACCGACAGAAAAAACCGTTATGCGCCTTTTATAATGATTTTCACGTACAACCAAGCCGTTGGTAGGGAAATGGAACTTCCGCAATTTCAATCGCACAGAAATCGTTCACCATTCGTTGGAAAGCTCCTGATTTATCCAACCATATTATGTTAACTACTGCGAAGTGCGTGGCCATCAACCTGAGTTATGAGCATGGTTATTTGAATCAATTGTTTACACACAGATGATCATTCTCAATAATTGATATTGTCAACATGATTGCAACCGCTTGTAAATTTTCTTATGATTTTCACGTACAACCGAGCCGTTGGTAGGGAAATGGAACTTCCGCAATTTTAATCGCACAGAAATCGTTCACCATTCGTTGGAAAGCTCTCAATTTATATAGTATTTTTCTTGTAGTTACATATTTATTTATATAATATTTATAGGGTTTTAGACCAAATTAAATGTCTAACAATTATTTATTTTATTATTGCCAAATATTGTTATTATTCACGTGCAACCAAGCCGTTGGTAAGGAAATAGAATCATCGCAAAAACACATTCTGTGTTCCTATGATTTCATACAGAGTATGGAAAAAGAAATAAACCGGGGGGTGCAGGGGGGCGGAGCCCCCCGCCGAGGCGCAAAGCGCCGAGTTTTAACATTAAAACATAATTTTCTCCACTAAATAACAAAATAAAAGTAAACTTGATTATACCGTTGGAAAGAATATTAGACGAATCAGTTTTCGTGAGATTGGCCAGTTTCCAGGATTCGTTTTGGAAGAGAAGTAAAGTTTTAAAGATTTTCAGAACTATTCTTTTTTCAAAATTGTCAATGTTTGAGCTGATGTGATTGCCTTTGGATGGTACTTTTTAAGAACCCAAGTACACTATTCTTATAGTAAATTTAATGTTGATTCCGAAAATGTGGTCAAAAGTTAAATTTGAATGAAGTAAAGTGGAAAAATTTGAGTTTAAAAGGAAAAAAACACGGTTTTCCTGAAAAAAACCTTTAAAAAATTATATCTCGAGAACGGATTAAGATAAAAATATGCAGTTGGCGGCATTTTACTCCATTTTTTATGTAGTTTCACCCAATTTTTTTTTTTTTTTTTTTTTTTTTTTTGCATCTGCGAGGGAATCACCCTGTATAAGCGGGTGGATGGCCCGAACTTCAGTTCTGTTCTATTTGAGCCACTGAGGTGATAAGGCGCGGTGCCCACTGGAGCGATACGATATGCGATGCAACACGAGCAACCTTTTATCGTCCGATGCAACTTTTATCCCCGCAACACTCCAGTGCACACTGTAGCGATACGATAGCCGATAAAATAAGCAACGGAGCAGTTTATTCCATCAGTCGCAGTCATGAGCTCCTCAGAGGAGGACGTTGTTCTTGCTTATCATTACTTGCAACGGAGGAAACGGAAATCTAGAAAGTACTGGGTACACCCATATAATGTTGACAATATTAAACACAGTTCGGCAGTGGTTTCCCGCGAACTCTCTCAACATGAACGGAAAGCTAGTTACCATGTTTTATTGAGATTGGTGTCAAGGGGACTGGAGAAGAAAGATACAAACTTCCGACTTGCTGTTCAACCAGATGAGAGAAAGGAAATAGAGGATTGAATGTCCTCTTGCTGACCCGACATGATTTATCGGACGTTCTGAACGATACTGCGCCTTGAGCGACCCGGCAGCTTTGTCCCCTCGACCGACGCGACACCTATAATTATCGTTGTAGTATCGCTATCGCGCTAGTGAGCGCTAGTTTAGTTGCTTCCATTACGTTTGCACCACTATGAGCGATCTGTGTCGAATCAAGATCGCGTTGCTTATTGGATCACCTGTCGCATCGCATATCGTATCGCTCCAGTGGGCACAGCGCCTAAGTTCGACAAGCGATATCCTAGCGAACTGCTAGTGCCATCAATTTGCTTTGTGACTTTGTGTGCATCTTGAGTGCTTGATTTGAAGACGTGAAGTTGTACGATTTCTACAAAAAATACCTCGAACAAGACCATTTCCCGCAGCTTAGAAAATTTGCAAAAAGATTGATTTGTGCGTTTGGCAGAACTTATTAATGCGAACAGTTCTTTTCATTGATGAAAGTTGATAAATCAAAACATCGTACAAGGCTGACTGACGATAATTTGGAAAATTCTTTACGTCTTTGTATCAGTGGAATTAATCCAAACATCGATGAATTAGTTTCCCAAATTCAAGCTCAAGTGTCTCATTGATTTCGGTGTCGCTATTTAACTTTCGTTGTTTGTAACAATTCCAAATTTAACAATTTAATTATAATGCTGTACCTATTTTATTCATTTCATTTTGTTATTTTGATAAATTGTATTGTAATAAAATTGTCGTACTATTTCATGTCTGATATCTATCGGTAAAGATTATGAACACTACTTTAAAATGCACTACTTTTAAACGCGGCCCGCAAACGTATTTGCACACTAAATTTTGGCCCACAGCATGTCAAAGGTTGCCCATACCTGGTCTAAACAGTCTCAAAAAATCTTGCTAACTACTCTTTATGAAGACTTGTTGATAAAATGTTATTTAGTCTCTTGGTCTGACCGCCAGAATTTGACAGAGTAGTGAAGGGTATATTATACCAAGAGTCTAGTAATATTTAGTCACTATAATATTATCATGATAAAACAAGAACAGTGCAGTAAATATTTAAATATGAAATATGTATCAATATAATAATGATAGTAATAATAAAATATATCAACATAAAATATACAGGGTGTTCCATCTAAACGGGCCCATCGGGAAATTACAGCCTTACGGTGCGAGCTATCGAAAAATTGAACTGGACCTTTTTTATAGTATTTCAACTCAGCTTCACGATGCGGAAGTCCGATTTTTATTTTTCCATGTTTTAGGGTCTCAAATCATTGATTGAAACTGACGGTTTCCTCTTGACCCCTCTTTTTTATTGCTTTTTTCGATTTTAGGTTGAATTTGGAACAGAAAATGCCTCCTTGAAATTTTCTTTTTGGGGCTTCGTTTCTGAGTTATTCCACTTTTTGCGGAAGTCCGATTTTTATTTTTCCATGTCTCAAATCATTGATTGAAACTTACGTTACTGAGTTATTCCACTTTTTGAGAAATACAGAAAATCGCCGATTTATTTCAGACGTTACCAACATTTTCTTACTATTTTAATCTTCAATTTTTGATATGTTCACCACACTTTTGAAATCAGCATTGAACTATCTATCATCAGACCCCAGCGTCTACAATCAACAATCACCATCAGGGGGATGACATTACACTTGAACCGCTTACTTTTTAAAAAATGTTTTCCAAATCGTCGTTTGAAAGAAAAAAAAAACCCTCAAACTCTTCAGTACACACAGAATCACTGTTCAGAATACAGTTTAAAAAATGTACCACAAGGAGACTTCCAGTCAGTTTGTTGTGATAAATCGAAAATGCCACCTGCTCCTTCTGCAGCCTCTGCTCCTTCTCCTGCAAACTGTATTCAAGGGTCAAGAAAACAACAGCTTCCTGATACTTATTGTTCAGTCTACACTATGCTCTTTATTATTTAAAGAACCTTACATTAGTCCAGAATACGGCGTCTCATACGTTCTTCTAATAAATGAGTAATAATACTGAACAGTTTGAGGGTTTTTTTTTTTTTTTTTTTCAAACGACGATTTGGAAAACTTTTAAATCGTAAGCGGTTCAAGTGTAATGTCATCCCCCTAATGGTGATTGTTGATTATGGACGCTGGGGTCTGATGATAGATAGTTAATTGCTGATTTCAAAAGTGTGGTGAACATCTCAAAAATTGAAGATAAAAGTAGTAAGAAAGTGTTGGTAATGTCTAAAAGAAATTGGCGATTTTCTGTATTTCGCAAAAAGTGGAATAACTCAGAAACGAAGCCCCAAAAAGAAAATTTCAAGGAGGCCTTTTCTGTTCCAAATTCAACCTAGAATCGGAAAAAGCAATAAAAAAGGGGGGTCAAGAGGAAACTGTAAGTTTCAATCTATGATTTGGGACATGGAAAAATGAGAATCGGACTTCCGCAAAAAGTGGAATAACTCAGAAACGAAGCCCCAAAAAGAAAATTTCATTGTGGCCTTTTCTGTTCCAAATTCAACCTAGAATCGGAAAAAGCAATAAAAAAGGGGGGTCAAGAGGAAACCGTAAGTTTCAATCAATGATTTGAGACATGAAAAAATAAAAATCGGACTTCCGCAAAAAGTGGAATAACTCAGAAACGAAGCCCCAAAAAGAAAATTTCAAGGAGGCATTTTCTGTTCCAAATTCAACCTAAAATCGAAAAAAGCAATAAAAAAGGGGGGTCAAGAGGAAACCGTCAGTTTTAATCAATGATTTGAGACCCTAAAACATGGAAAAATAAAAATCGGACTTCCGCATCGTGAAGCTGAGTTAAAATACTATAAAAAAGGTCCAGTTCAATTTTTCGATAGCTCTCACCGTAAGGCTGTAATTTCCCGATGGGCCCGTTTAGATGGGACACCCTGTATATTGAATAATATAAATATTAAATATTTCAAATGTTGTGTCCTGTGAAACGAAATGGCGTACTGATAAGCGGTGGTGATGTCAATGTAGACAAATCGTAGACTCAAAGAAATTAGCCCGAAGATCACAAGGCAACGGTAACACTAGCCTTCTTGTACATGTCGTTGTTAAGTGCCATTGTTAGACGAATTTCGTCAGGAAGGTCTCCGTAAAAACGTGTTCTACATTAAAATACACATTAATTAATATTTTAATTATGTTTTGATTCTATTGTTGTGTTATAGGCCGGCAAGACTCGACCATGAAACCTTCGCTGAAAACGCGATCCGCTGTGGTAGGGTCATCAAAGAAGGGGACACCCGATCGTGGAGGTGGAATTGGTTCAATTACGGCATCGACCTGATATGGTCTATTTCCGACAATGGGATATACGTCCAGAGACACTGCTCCTTGTGTTCCATCAGCCACAGCCCACAAACGCACCACGTGATGGCTCAGTAAGTGACGTGTAACCACGTAGAATAGGTCATTTTTAATCGAAGTCTTGCTGGTTCACCCGCGCTTTGCACAGGTTGACTTGAACATTATCAAATAGCCTGTGACCCAAGTTGAAGTAATTCTGATAGATTGGTTCAGTGACGTTCAAAACGCTTTAATATCCTCCCCCCCCCCCCTCCCCTCCCATTGGGTTAGATTTCAAAAATTTGAAAAAAATAGTCTTTTCCTTGAATTAGAGTAATCCAAACATTTTTGACAATCAAATCCCCAGTTTGTTCAGTGGTGACAAAGATACCGCATTTCTCCCCCCCCCCCCCCCCCCCTTCCCCTAAAACACCTCCTTCTATGGGTTAGATTTGAAATTTTTCAAGTAGCCTGTGATTTAAGTTAGAATACTCCAAACATATTCGACAACTCAGATTCCCAGTTGGTTCAGTGACGTTCGAAACGCTTTAACTCCCCCAACCCCTCCCCCTCCATCGTGGGTCAGATTTGAAAAAAAAGTAGTCTTTGACTTGAATTGGAGTAATCCAAACATACTCGACAATCAAATCCCCAGTTTGTTCAGTGATGACAAAGATACCCCATAGCAGAACAAATTTTGGAGCAGAACAAATTTCAACTTCCTAAAGTGAAAAGGAGAGAATTTAGCTCACTCAGCTGATCAGGAAAGAGCTCGTCATTTCAATTCTTAATGACCCAGAGAGTCTCCCTGTCACATTTCAACTTCCTAGGGTGAAGAGGTCACTCAGAGGCACTCCTTGTCTGAGATATTGATCAACATAGAGCAGGGGTTCCCAAACTTCTTTGTACCGTGCCTCCTTGTGGTATAAAACACGATTTGATAACACGTAGCTTTTATGAAGTAACCTTTAAGATAAAAATAATCTTAATCTTAATGAGGTGGATGGGCTTGCATTTTCTTTACTAGCGCTGGTATTCTTGGTGAAGTTTTGACAAAGGCACAACGTAAGTCACACAAGCAACATTTTTTATTCCGATTCTTGGTTTTTATTGATACAAGTGTTGAAAATGCTTTTTCACACTAGTAGGTGGTTGAAAAAGGCAAAAATAACCGAAGAGCTTCCTGTGACACTCTGGGATACACTTGGAAGTATTTGATCCAAAATGTTGACTTTTCCATTTTTTCGAAGTCATATTTGGCAGAAGAATCATTTTTCATTCCCAAAAATTCTTCTTGCAGGGCTTCTGGAACATGTTCAACGTTGACATGGAAAGGATCTGTTGAAAGTCTGTAAAAATATTCGTCAGCAGTGTTAGGGAAGTATTTCCCGAATTCATCAGTGAGCGTCTCCAAATGGTTTGACACTTGTTTGACAAGTGTGATCCTTCAAAAACCTCCTTGAAGCGTGTTTCTTCTGAGATTGATACTAGTTTTGGGAAATTTGAAAAGTTGCAGGGGTTTGCTGATACTTTTCGTCTCCAAAGTTGTAGTTTCTCAACATACGTCTTTATGGCATCACGATGAGTTATGATATTTGAGTCTCCATCCTGCAGTTTTAAGGTAAGGCTGTTTAACGAATCAAAGAAGTCGGACAAATATGCAAACATACTTAAGAACTAGGTTTGCTGAAGTTCATGCTTAGCTCATTTTGCTTCTGGTTTTCCAAGAACGAAGTTAGTTCATCTCGGAGCTCAAATAGTCTTGCCTACATGTTTCCTTTTGAAAGCCAGCGTACTTCTGAGTGAAATATCAGTGTTTTGAGGTCAGTTCCTAAATCTTCACAAAGAATTTTAAGCAGTCGGGTATTTAGTGCACTGTTTTTTATGTAGTTCACGAGCAAAAACGAGCTCGCTCCTGGAGTTGGCTCGATGTTGCCCCAAAGAATGGTCTCACACCCCCCCTGATCCGTCTTCACGCCCCCCAGTTTGGGAATCCATGACATAGAGGATGGATCGACATATTAGTTGGTTGTCAATTGTCAAATGTTATGGTTGCCGGGTCACCTGTCAACATAAATATTTTGGTTGTCACGAAGATCTTTCAATGTTCTGTCCACTGCCTAAAAGAAATGTTATGGTTGCCGTGTCACTATCACAAAAGATCAACAAACACCTTTTAAACATTCTCTGGACTTCCAAAAATAATTTAAGACCAAAATTAGCCAAATCGGTCCACCCGAACTCGAGTTTTAGCGAGACTAACGAACAGCAATTGATTTTTATATATACAGGGTGATTCCCTCGCAGATGCAAAAAAAAAATTTTGGGTGAAAACTACATCAAAACGCTGCAAATTATTTCACAAAGGTTTATTATTTTTTCAATTGAGTATGATCGTAGTTTTAGTTGGCTAGCGTACGTCATAAGGCCCGTCCAGACTCCTCGGCATGTCCTACTACGAGTTGCCACAACCTATACTTCTATAATTATATATGCATGTTTACATTTCTCGATTTGAGCTCCTATCTATTCAAATAGTTATTGCCTTAATAATATCATTATCTAAGTACGTACGAAAAGTCGAGAGGCTATGTTATTAAATATGCGTAGGAAAAGCTTTGGTATTAACACACAAAAATTACCTTGAAAGAAACATATTCATGCCTCGAACGAACGCCGGCGCCGTACCCACCACAAGCCGCGGCGCCGGCGCCTCCTCTCACTCCATCCCCCCGCTCACCCCCCTCTCCACCCACCGTGACCCCCTGCCAAGCGTGCCAGGCGTGCGCGCGTCAAAAAACACACTTTTTTGCCCGTTTTTGGCCCATAGCATCTATGCGAGTAAAGCGATCGGGATGATTAAACGTTAGGACCAACTAGACCCCAAATGGAGTCTATGTGCGAAAGAACGGGTTTTTTAAGTCAATTCTTAGGCCTTTTATGGCCCGGACGGCGGACGGCGAACGGCGGACGGCGGACGGACATTTCAAATTTGGATTCTACGCACCTTGAAACGTAAAGTGACAAAGTTTGAGGGGGGGTTATAAAAATTTTTTGCTACACGATCACATAGGCTTATTATTGGAAATAATAAACCAAAATGGAGTAAAATGCCGCCAACCGCATATTTTTATCTCAATCCGTACTCGAGATATGATTTTTTAAAGGTTTTTTCAGGAATACCGTGTTTTTTCATTTTAAACTCGGATTTCTCCACTTCGCCTCATTTAATTTTAACTTTCAACCTCGTTTTCGGAATCAGCATTAAATTTCCTATAACAATAGTGTACTTGGGTTCTTAAAAAGTACCATCCGAAGACCCTCACATCAGCTCAAACATTGACATTTTGAAAAAATAATATTTCTGAAAATCTTAATACTTTACTACTTTTGGTTTATTATTTCCAATAATAAGCCTATGTGATCGTGTAGCAAAAAATTTTTATAACCCCCCCTCAAACTTTGTCACTTTACGTTTCAAGGTGCGTAGAATCCAAATTTGAAATGTCCGTCCGCCGTTCGCCGTCCGCCGTCCGGGCCATAAAAGGCCTAAGAATTGACTTAAAAAACCCGTTCTTTCGCACATAGACTCCATTTGGGGTCTAGTTGGTCCTAACGTTTAACCATCCCGATCGCTTTACTCGCATAGATGCTATGGGCCAAAAACGGGCAAAAAAGTGTGTTTTTCTACGCGCGCACGCCTGGCACGCTTGACAGGGGGTCACGGTGGGTGGTGAGGGGGGGTGAGCGGGCGGTGGAGTGAGAGGAGGCGCCGGCGCCGCGGCACCTTGTGGTGGGTACGGCGGGCGCCGGCGTTCTTCCGAGGCATGAATATATGTTTTTTCAAGGTCATATTTGTGTGTTAATACCAAAGCTTTTCCTACGCATATTTAATAACATATCCTCTCGACTTTTCGTACGTACTTAGATAATGATATTATTAAGGCAATAACTATTTGAATAGATAGGAGTTCAAATCGAGAAATATAAACATGCGTATATAATTATAGAAGTATAGGTTGTGGCAACTCGAAGTAGGACACGCCGAGGAGTCTGGACGGGCCTTATGACGTACGCTAGCCAACTAAAACTATGATCATACTCAATTGAAAAAATAATAAACCTTTGTGAAATAATTTGCAGCGTTTTTTAAAAAGAATCCTGGAAACTGGCAAATCTCATGAAAACTGCTTCATCTAATATGCTTTCCAACGGTATTATCAATTTTACTTTTATTTTGTTATTTAGAGGAGAAAATAATGTTTTAATGTTAAAAAATGTGGGTTTTTCAATGAAATTGTTGGTTTTTTCGAAAGATGACCCTTCATGAACCAACGAGTATGGGGTCGGTTTCTATGTATTTTTTCTTCTCGCTGGATCAAATGGAAACTCTTGCAGATCTGTCAACTACGTTGTAATCGAGTTTTACACTTTAATTAACTAGTTTTACCCCATAACACACATACATTTAATCGTAACAAACAAACTAAACATTTGCGATTTTAAGTGTAAAAATTGGTAATAACGGAGCTGGAGAGATCTACAAATGCTATCATTCGATACAACGTGAAAAAATACATAGAAACCGACCCCATACTCGTAGGTTCATGGAGGGTCATCTTTCGAGAAAACCAACAATTTCATTGAAAAACCTACATTTTTTAACATTAAAACATTATTTTCTCCACTAAATAACAAAATAAAAGTAAACTTGATTATACCGTTGGAAAGCATATTAGATGAAGCAGTTTTCATGAGATTTGCCAGTTTCCAGGATTCGTTTTGGAAGAGTAGTAAAGTTTTAAAGATTTTCAGAAATATTCTTTTTTCAAAATCGTCAATGTTTGAGCTGATGTGAGGGCCTTTGGATGGTACTTTTTAAGAACTCAAGCACACTATTCTTATAGTAAATTCAATGCTGATTCCGAAAATGTGGTTAAAAGTTAAAATCAAATGAAGTAAAGTGGAGAAATTTGAGTTTAAAAGGAAAAAACACGGTTTTCCTGAAAAAACCTTTAAAAAATCATATCTCGAGAACGGATTGAGATAAAAATATGCAGTCGGCGGCATTTTACTCCATTTTTGATGTAATTTCACCCAAATTTTTTTTTGCATCTGCGAGGGAATCACCCTGTATAGACTAGCTGATTACCCGGGCGTTGCCCCGGTCGGGGTGCATAAATAACTTGATGTAAAGTAGCAAATTCAGATCCGGACCGATCAGAAAAGAGACCATAATTTCAATCGTCTCTCATTGACCCAGAGAGTCTCCCTGTCAAATTTTAACTTCTTAGGGTGAACAGGACAGAATTTAGGTCACTCAGCTGATCATGTCTGAGATATCGATCGACATAGAGGAAGGATCGACATATTAGTTGGTTGTCAATTGTCAAATGTTATGGTTGCCGGGTCACCAGTCAACATAAATATCTTGGTTGTCACAAAGATCTTTCAAGGTTCTGTCCAGTGCCCAAAAGAAATGTTATGGTTGCCGTGTCACTATCGCAAAAGATCAGCAACTACAACTACACCTTTTAAACCTTCTCTGGACTTCCACAAATAATTTAGGACCAAAATTAGCCAAATCGGTCCAGCCGTTCTCGAGTTTTAGCGAGACTAACGAACAGCAATTGATTTTTATATATATAGATATGGATTACACTGAAAAAAAAAAAAAAAAAAAAATCGAAGTGCCCCCGTGAATCTGGAACTGGTCCTGGGAATTTTCGAGGGTGCTGAATCCGAATCCAAAGCCCGTTTTTCATGTTGACGTCTAATTTTTGAGGTACGGCACCTGCATTTTTTAAGAAAAAAAATCACTAAAATTCCAGGATAATTTATGTTTAATTAAAAGGTGCTATTCTTGTTTGAAATATAACGCTGAACACACCTAATGCCACACATGATGGGTCTAAAATGCCCCCCTAACTTGCCTTGTACCTAAATATGTAATTGCCGCCTAGAAGGAAAGTGGACTTCCCAAAGAACTTAGTTCCCCGAACCACCGAGTTAGCGCTAATGTAGCTTCGAATCAATCGTCACCCTTTTTTTATACTTATGAACGGAGCAATGAAGATTATGTTTTCCGATATTATTCCCGAATATCCCTGGGCGATATAGTGATCTGAACTTTCGCAATATTGTGAAAGTAATATAGTTAATATCAATTACGCTGTGTAATCTCATATCATGTAACCACTGCATTGCGAGCAGCGCCCTTGCTGACGTCCTGCGGACAAAAAAAGCGTATATATATATTCATTCTGTTTAATGTTAGTCTCCGAGTTATACCCGTTATCCCGCTGTAACCCTTGCTATTTCTTACAATAAAGTAATTGTGTTCAGGATCCCGTGAAAACTGTGTTGTCCGTTTTCCGTGATTAATCAACTGCCAAAAAAAAACGTGGTTTTGCACCAATTTTAGACGATTTTTCTAAGGTTTTTTGAAAATGTCTATATAAATTACCCCACTTGGCGATCTGAAAAAAAAAATCGCAGACTATTTCTACGTTGAATGAGACCAACACCAGCTCTAGAGATGTCGTAATTGATTTTTAGCGATTTTTTCAACTTTTGATCCGGAGGTTCAAAAACATTGTATTTTTAATTTTTCAGTTTTTTTAATCGAATGGTACCATCCTTATAGGAAATTTAATGCTGATCACGCCTACACCACAAATGATTGGTGAAAAATTATCGATTGAAAAAAACTCAAGGTTTCCTAAATTAAGTAAAATTTGCTTTTCAGAGGGCTTTTTCACGTCTCAAACCTTAATTCTTAAAAAACGTCAGACAGCTATCTGATAGGAAATTTAATGAAATTTCCAACGGTATCCTCAAACCGGAAGTTAGTGAAACAACGTTGTCTATTTCTATTGACTATTCTAGTGAGACAACGTTGTCTCCAACGTTGACTATTTAGTCGCCTTGAGAAAGTTGAAATGAATCACACAGCCTTGAATGCAGCCCCGCGCACGAGCAACTTTTTAATCACAGCAACTAAAAAATTGCGTCGAGACCTATTCGACGGGTGAGTAAACAATCGCCCGGAGAAATGAGTCACGTTGATTTCTACCTACCCCCGCGCACCGGCAACTTTTTAGTCGCCCGCAGGACTTCGCGTTGTCTATTTTGTTTTCCATAGTTTGTTCAATTTTGTTTTGTTTACTGTGATAATGGATATGGAAAAGTTTATTTCGAGTTTCGAAAAGCGGCCAGCATTATATTATGTTATAATTTCGATGTGTCCTCAATTTTAAACCTAAACTGATTCCGTTATTTCTAGAGAACTACTTACATGTACCTACAAAAGTCGACTTTTTCGATGTGATTTTACAAGTACTTTTCTCAGTTCTTTTCATACGCTTCAAAAATATATTATACTTTTTCTCGTCAAATTCAACTTTGAAAATGAAGAAATAAAATTGTAATCTTTCCATTTTTTCTAATTATAAATAATTTAAAGGCTAGTTGTATTTATTTTATTACCTATCTTGGAGTCACGGCCAATCTTTCTTGCCCTGGTACAGCCTGTCGGAAGGTCGTATTCTGGTACGTGATCCGAGAGCTACCAATAATTCATCAAAATTTTCTCTGCTAATTTTGAAGTAATTAAACAACTAATTCGGATGTTCTCTCAATTTGCCGAAGAGTTTATGAAACTGCCCATCATGGAGTCTAGAACTGATGATTGGATGGACCCGAAACGTTCTTTTCATCAGCTTCATCCTTCTTTGTATCAAAATGAGCGCACAAACACATGTAGCTTCGTCGAAATTCATTGTAGAGACTAGCCTGAAAGGCAACTATTTAGTTTCCAGTGCGCGGTGGTGGGAACTCCCCGGCAACTAAATAGTTGCCGGCGATTAAAGTTGCCAGTGCGCGGCCGGCCTTACGAAAATGGACTCATCAGTGGTGAAATATATTGAGGTATATCCTCATTTCAACATTTACCAGATCTATCACTTTTGATCATTTCGAATTTTTCAAGTACATTCAACATACCTCCCTTTGGACAGAAATGAAGAAATTCTACAAACTCTCTATCTGTCAAATCAAAATTGTAACTATGATTGGGTTCCTTAAGATGTTTTGCAAATGTAGACACCCTTATTTTCCTTGAAATCCTCCTTATGCTCGTCTATTCTTTCCCTGAATTTCCTACCAGTCTGACCGCAATATTCGTAGCCACAAGAACATTTTAGTTTATAAACTCCCACTTTTATCCTGAACATTGATTTTGTCCTTAACAGATCCTAGTAATGCTTTGAAACTATTTTTATTTTTAAAACCTACTTTGTAACCTCTCGATGATAGAATTTCGCCGATTTTATCTGAAAATTTCCCATAATAAGGTACACTTATCCATTGCTTTTCTCCTAAATTTATATCTTCCCTAGCCAGATTGGAAACTTTTTCCCTACTTTTTTTCCTAAGAACCTTATCCCGTATGGTATCAACGAGATCTCCTCCATATGTTACTAGCCGCTATGCTTTTGATAATGGATTTTTCTTTTGATAAATTGTGTTCACTCATTGGAATAGATATTGCGCGGTTGATCATACTATGGAAGGTTGCATGCTTATGGACAAGGGTGGATCGACTTCATCTGATTAGCTATAATCCCCCTTCATTTTGCTTGCACTTAATTGGTTGTACCTCCTGCCCCCCTCTCCTATCTTTTGACCAATGAGATTCAATCTCCCTTCACCTCTGACTATATAAGCTGTGTCCTTTCTAATCTGTCTTTAGTTATTGTTTGTTACTGATGATGGCCTAACCGATATGGAACCGTTACTAGCCACTATGCTTTTGATAATGGGTTTTTCTTTTGTTAAATTTTGTACTACTATGTACTATTGTCGTCTTCTTTTCAGGGTTGAAGTCTTGAATCTGGACGAACAGCGACAGGTGAAGAGACGAGTCAAGTCTGACGTCACCTGGTTCGCCCTGACCAAAAACCAGGAAGTGAAATTACTCACAATGACTGACGAATTCGATTACCCCCTCTATATTTCCATCAAAGTCCTCCTCACATCGCCGCCGACCAAATCCAAGGGATCAGACATACAATAGATCTTCTGTTTTGTTCTTTCAGCCAATTTCTAGTTTAAGGTTAAAAACTTAATTTTGTCGGTTAGTAATTTGTATTTCTAGAATTTCCCCAGGTCTTTCAGTTTCATCTTCACTCGTTATGAGTCCATGGACGGCTCCATGTTGGTTACTTAAAATAAGCTTGTATTTGGTTTCACCATCAGCATCACGTCTAGCCTTCCATAGCTCTATTTCTCTGGTTAAAAGCACAATCTTGTCTTATGTTTGCTGACGTGAAACATCTTAAACGGTATGATCAAGATTTTGTGAAGGTATTTGTGGAATATTCATAAATTCTTTGCCTTATTAGACTGATTGATTATTACTATGTAATGAAAAAGTATTCATGTTGCTGCAATGTGGTAGTTAACTATATCAATTAAGATCTATTTTTAACAACCACACTTACGCATATGTGTGTTACCATGTGTTTAAATTGTCAGTTTTAACTGGCTTGTAGTTTGCAAGGGCTTAATTGAAATTGGCAGTTGCATGGGAAGGCTGCGAGCTTCGTATCAACTCTTTAACGTCTCGCACCCTTCAAACTTCTCTCCATTTTTCGTTTAAAAAACCACTTAGACTCCAAATTAACTTAATTTTCACGACATGTACGTTAAGAGAGAGTGCCATAAATCTTACTGTATTACATTATTCTCAAGCCCCTAATCAGTGATGCATAAGTTCGTTTTATATAAGGTTCCTTTATTTTAGGCAAAATATTTAATATTATCTCATTTGGCTGGAAGGATTACTTAGAGTCCGTCTCAGAAGAACTAAAAATGCACGCACGCATCACCAAAATTGTATATTTATATACTGCATATGCATCAACGTTTCTCATACTAATTGGTATGTAGTTGATGATGAACAAGATCGACTGAGTGCCTTAATGGCTGGAGGAATTACTTAGATTGCATCCGTCTCAGAAGGACTAAAAATACATGCACGCATCCCCAAAATTGTATATTTACGTACTGCATAAGTATCAACTTGATTTTCTCATGCTGATTTGTATGGTAAATTGATGATGGACAAGAATGACTGTAATAGACAGTCGGGAGTGCCTTAATAGGTTCACGTCAATTGAGACTTATTAATCGTCACAGCCAGTGATTTATCAAATTGCAGTTGGAGTTCGCCTCACTCTCCAAACCCAAGTCACTGGCTGTGGTTAGCACCCATGGAATTTCGATTTCTGATTTTGAACCGAGTGGTATTAACTGGCAAAAATTGGCTCTTGACAGTGAGCAGAGCTGTGAACTTCCCAAGAAAACCAAGCTAATCGCTTATGGAATCCCAATTCGTTCATGAACTCAGCACTGGGCAGGATTCGTAACATCCTGGGAAATGTACCAGTAAAATTATGACTCGGCAGGCCCTCTGGCCATTTCTAAACCACAATAAATGCATCCATAGAATTTCGATTTCTGATTTTGAACCGAGTGGTCGTAACTTGCGAAAAATTGGCTCTGACAGTGAGCAGAGCTGTGAACTTCCCAAGAAAACCAAGCTAAATCGCTTATGGAATCCCAATTCGTTCATGAACTCAGCACTGGGCAGCATTCGTAACTTCCTGGGAAATGTATCAGTAAAAGTGCAACTCGGCAGGCCCTCTGGCCATCACAGCCAGTGATCTATCAAATTGCGGTTGGAGTTCCCCTCACTCTCCAAGCCCGAGTCACTGGCTGTGGTTAGCACCCATGGAATTTCGATTTCTGATTTTGAACCGAGTGGTATTAACTGGCCAAAATTTGCTCTTGACAGTGAGCAGAGCTGTAAACTTCCCAAGAAAACCAAGCTAAATCGCTTATGGAATCCCAATTCGTTCATGAACTCAGCACTGGGCAGGATTCGTAACGTCCAGGGAAATGTATCAGTAAAAGTAACCCTCGGCAGGCCTTCTGGCCACTTCTAAACCACCATAAACGCTCTGAGCAGAATGCTCAGCCGCTTTAGCAGAATGCAGTTCTGATGAACATTCACCTTCAACTTTCTTCCCTCCATAACTCTCTGGACGACTTTTAATTTCGACCATCATCTATTTATCCTACATCCTGTACCTCGCATAAATCCTCAAACTCGATACAGTAGTTACCCACAAAATCGTGTATTATTTATTGAACTAGTCATTCCTTATTATTTTTCGATGATGCAGCTATCAAAAAGAACCCATTCCATTAAAGAAATCACAAAAGTGAGATAATTTTTTTGGTTACCTTCCTACTATATTATTCCAAGTAAATTATTATAAATTTATAAAAAATATATTTAATACTAAATATCCGCGTTCAAACTATTATTTCGATATGGAAAAAAAGGGTTATTCGTTTATACTTGCTAGGTCATTGTCAAATCGACCATCAATTTCAAGGTTGAATTTCACATCACAAGTCTGATTAGGTAGGCACTAGATCATTTTTCTATGTTCCTTCAATTCCAGTTTCATTTCATTGATACGATTTTTAGCGAAAACAAGTAGGTACCTATGAATTTTCAAATAGTTGAGAACAATTTGGTATGGTAGGTTTTTAGAAACTTATATTTCACTAGATTTTTTAAAACCCAATTTCATTTATAAGCAAGATTATATGAATTGGTACCTAATTGACAAATTATTTTATAAATTACATGACTGAAACGTACCTATTTGAGCCACTCACGGCTTTAACGAAAGGTATTAGCGAGTAGGGGTCATTGTCAGTATAAATTCGAATTATTCCCATAGTCAGTAAGTGTGAATAACCTCCCGTGAGTGTTACATCCTTAGCGTGAAACAGAGATGGGTAAAATGTAATTACAATTACCTGGCAATTCCTTGTAATTTGTAATTGAAACCCCACAATTAATATTACAAGTAATTGTAATTGCAATTACTCTGAATCGAAAAGTAATTGTAATTGCCAATCCCAATTACAATTAATTTTTTGAGGCGAGTAATTGCAACTACAATTACAATTACAAGCAATTATAATTGCCAATGGTTGCAATTACTTTTGGTAATTGTTGCTTGCAAAAGATTACTTTTCATCAATTGAGACTTTTGTTCACTTTCCTTTTAAAATATTTCACACAATTACTCAAGTAATTGCAGATGTATTTAATTACTCATGTAATTAATTACTGCCCATCTCTGGCGTGAAACACTTGGAGTTAGTACAGCAAACACGTTGAATGTGCAAAAATATAGACACCTTGATTTGTACCTACCTAATCATTTCCCTGAAATTTCATACTTAGCGAGTGGGCAAAGTAAAATACTTATGGAGTCTAATAGAGGACAATTATATCTGTTCAACGTTTCATCTTGACTACCTATTTTTGTACGTTTACGTATTCGCCATATTTTAAATTTCCTTCACTTTGGTAACACCTTACCTGTCTCTCCGCTTTAATATTTGGGTTATTAAAAAAATCACGGCTTTCTGGAGTCTATATCCTTCAACGAACTCTATTTCACTAGGTAACCACCTACTAGAACAACTTAATTATTATTATTTTACTTTATTTTTGTCTATCAATGTAAACTTATAAGGAAAGACCGAATTCCGAGATCTTTGTTATAAGTACGATTGAATGAATGAGTCGAGTAGCATGCAAGCCCAGCGTTCAAAAACATTCCTTAATTTAGAAATTGGATCTTCTTCAAGCACAATAACTTAATAAATCATGTACCTACTCCATGTAAAAAAAACGAATTGTGGTGATTTGATAAATATATATTTTGGGAAAAGTATAATGTTCCAGTAATTTTAAGGTTACCTATTTTTTCTATTTTCTCAAATTTTATTACATGTTATTACCTACGACTTGCGTAGACAAGATTGAAATAGATTAATATATACGTATGTTAGCATTAGCGGTCGTTAACATTAAGCTTGATTTGTAATAACGGCACTAATAGATTTTTATGATTAGGTTCACTTTTTTATATTCTAATATTAGGGATAATAACGTATCTAAGTGACTAATTATACCTTGTATTTTATGATTTTAATGTCTTTATGATTTCCTAGTCGCTTTTAGATACTCTTTATATTTATGAGAAATTATAACTTATTGTTGTATGTCTACTTAATGTAGCGTCAACGTCCGTGGGTATTATTTGTTATTGAAAAATATATATTATAAACTGATTTGTTCTACGTAACTTCAGAATAAACAATGATTTAACCATTTTACGGCAATGGCTTGAATGTTTTTTGTGTTTCAAGGTTTCTTTACTTGTATGAAAAGTATCCCGTTAAGGAAAGAAAGCGTATTATTATTTATTAGGTATCCTCTTAAGGTTTTGAGAGTTCACTTGAGACTTCAAGGTGGCTCAAAAAGAGGTTTGTTCGCTTTAACGGACTTATATCGCCCCAGAGGTGCAATGGGACCTAAATCCACATTACCCGGATCCCCGGTTCCCGGATCATCATCTATTGCCAAACACAGCATTCCAAGAACTCGAGAATGGCGTTCAACTCGTGGCGGAGTGAGGAATAGACGAACATTCTCTTGGATCCGACGGTAACCTTCACACTCCTCCCCTTAAAGACATACTTGATTGAAGAGCAAGTATGTAAACCAGGTGGAATAGTTTACTGGTTGAGAACTGATGCTCACTAATAAATAGCTGCATTGATGATTGAGGATAAAAAGGAGAAATTAAAACAGGATGGATTGTCAATGAATATTCATATGAAGTATTCATTACGTAATTAACCCCCAATAAAAGATTGGAACAATCGGGAATTATATAGCTTGCTTAACTTTGGAGACTTACAGTGGGAGCTGCCCACTTTGGGGACTTATGAAAATGGGAACTATGCCCGAGGAATAATAACTTGCTCAACTTCAGAGACTTACAGTGGAAGGTGGCCACTATGGGGACTTATGAAATAAGGAACGATGCCCTGGGTTTGGGAACAACGCCCTTGGAAGAAGTTAAGTATGAAAAATAGAAATAATATGAGGGGAAAAATTGAGAAATTAATAGTCAAGAACTAATGAAATTATTTATGTATCCAAGGGAGTATAATCGGTATTCCTTCTGGAAACCTGGGCCATTTTTCTTCTGAAACATTAACACCCACAAAAATAGTGGATCGGATTACTAGGCGTCAGCCGTACATAATCCAAACCATGCTCTGCTACCATGTAATGGACTTATATCGCCCCCAGAGGTGCAATGGGGTCTAAATGTGCGCTACATAGAGAGAGTGGGGTGTGACAGTACCATAAGAGCTACAACTCGTACTAATAGCATATGTCGCCAAATAGCATTCCAAGAACTCGAGAATGTAGTTCAACCCGTCCCGGAGCGACGGATAGACGCGCATTCTCTTGGATCCGACGGGAACTGTCACATCGCTGAGGTGGATTGTAATGACTTGCAAACCGTTTCAAACTGGTTGAAGACTGGTTAAGTGAGGAGTGTCTGGAGACGGACTGCCAGTGGTGTCACCAGCGCGTTCTGTCTAGAGTTTTTTCAACTACCTCTTACAGCGTACCTACCTACTATCTCCGTCCGACCGAACTCCCCCCCAATTAACGCCCGGCAATGACGGTACTTTAGTTAGGAAGCATTGACGAAGGTCCTCCGTAGCCGAGTGGCTAATTCTTCCGACTACAGATCAGAAGGTTCGATTCCAAACCAGGAGCCAATAAACTTTTTTTAAATTTCAACCTGCGAAATATACTTATATAGGTACTTTTAAACTTAACTCCGATCTCTCTATCCAACTAATCTATATTTTATAAGAAGGATTGATTTAGAAAAATCACTGTTTGTAATTTACCTTTTTTTCTTTTCTTTTTTTTTTCTTTTTTTTAATTTCTGTGTCTTATATCGGTACTCATACTGAATCACTGATATCCTTTAAAAATGCAATGAATAAGACAAATTTTATAACAAAAAAATGAAATCTGGGGGACACCCCCAGACCCCCGGATTGTTAATGTTAGGATCAAGGATCAAACCAATGAAACACAGAATGTGTATTTCGGGGATTCCTCGGAGGGCTGGTGGCATTCTGGTAAGTTTGGCCAAAGTTCATTCAGCGTTCTTGGAATCCAGCGCCTTGGATTGTAGACCTACGTGACGTACCTAGACCCTTCCCGGGGATATTAACGTTTTATAAGGTGGCAACCCTGTGACCAATTGTGGTGTGAACTTATGAGTTCCAAAGACGAATAGAAGCATGGTGGCTCAGGTAAGTTGTTAAACAACCCAACTATCGTCTGTTTACTAATTTTCAATAAAATGGGAGCAGTAAGTTAAAAACTCGGCGCTTCTCGCCTCGCCAGGGGGCAAGCCCCCTGGACCCCCGGTTACCTCTATTTACATACTTCGGACGAAATTATTGAAACACAGAATGTGTTTGCGTTGTCTCGCAACCAAGTGACAACCAAACAAGCGTCATTGTTTACTATTCATTTATAACATCAATTTATATAGTTATAGTATGAAACTACGAAAAAAAATACGAAATAAATTCGTGATAAATCAAGAGCGATTTATCAAGTAAATGTCCTAAAGAGGCTACATACGAAATTACAGCTTCCTAGAGTTTAAAGTATAGAAATTAGCTTTAAAAGCCACTCATCTGATCCGGACCCTGGACATCGTCAAGTAAATGTCCTAAAGAGGCTACATACGAAATTACAGCTTCCTAGAATGTAAAGCATAGAAATTAGCTTTAAGAGCCACACATCTGATCCGGACCCTGAGCATCGTCAAGTAAATGTCCTAAAGAGGCTACATACGAAATTACAGCTTCCTAGAGTGTAAAGCATAGAAATTAGCTTTAAGAGCCACACATCTGATCCGGACCCTGAGCATCGTCAAGTAAATGTCCTAAAGAGGCTATAAACGAAATTACAGCTTCCTAGAGAGTAAAGTATAGAAATTAAGTATTCAAATTATTTAACCTCCGCTTCACAAATCAAACCGTTTTCGTAATACTCAGATCACCTGCTATGAATCAAATCATCGAAACACAAGCTCAATGAAATCATCAGAAATTAACAAGCGGTTGCAATCATGTTCACAATATCAATTATTGAGAATTATCACCTGTGTGTAAACAATTATTTATATAACCATGCTCATAACTCAGTTTGTTGGACACTCACTTCGCAGTAGTTAACATAATAGAGAGTTTTTGGTGACCACTAACGTACCCTTAACGTCACCCTACCGTACCCAAGAGTACGTGACCTTGAGGGGACGTTAGCAACGTCGTACGTTAGAATGGCTCATTTAACGTCACACGTTTGGGGACCTAAAGGCACACGTCACCAGCCTAACCTTCCTATAAATGTAACACTACTGGGCACCTCAAAATTACTCGAATACTGGTGAAATAAATAATAGTAGTTTTTCTTTTCAAATGCCTCATTACCAACTAATTTTGTTGATAGCGGGTAGGTTTTTGAACACCCCTCAAACTTGGTTATTTTTCGTTTCAAGTCGCGTAGATAGAAACCGAATGTGCCATCTGAAGTCCGCCTCCGCCGTCGCGCTTTACTAGCCTTCAACTCGATCGGAAAAAATCCGTTCTTTTGCGCACAGGCTCTATTTGGTCGATTAGAGCTTTGTTTTTATTATAATTTCACATATTTTAAAAGAGGAACCTGAGTTTTAAGACACTACTTCTTCGCAGTATTGATCTTAGTTAGCCTGATCTCAGCTGTTTTCTCGTGAACATTGCGTGAACTGCTGCCTCCACTGATGATTATCAGGTAAAATCCTGGTTCATTATCATAGAGATGTATACTTTTTCATACTTCTTGATATATTACCCAACCTAAAACCCAAAAACATGAAGTTTGTATCGACTAAAGACCTAAAAGTGCAACTAAATCGCGGTGTTTCCCACTTGAGGCTTACTATCTTTGCGTTAAATCCATGCCTTGTTTACGAATTGAAAACTAAAAATGAGTAACTATCCCGTATTTGTACTGAGACTAACATGAAATTCGAATTTAGGATTGAAAATCGGCATTTCACATCGAAATAAAAGGTTTGTTCGCAGTGACCATCAAACTGGTAAGAAATGGTTGGAAACGCGTTTGGGGCGTTCGCAGTGTCCATTTGGGGAAATCTATGACTGTATAGCATCCATAGTGGTCCGTTCGCAGTGACCACCAAACCAGTTTGAAACGCGTTGTGGATCGGTTTGACCGGTCAGAGAAATTTCTGCTGACCGATCTGACGGTTTGTCCCCCACCACACCGCTACTCGAAGTAGCCAATCAAATCATTCCACTGTGAGATGTATGGGTAGCGGACTCCTACTTTACTCTGTGGTAGCGGGAGCTCAGCGAGCTGAGAGATAAGATAAGCCAGCAGAAGGAGATGAGATAGCTGTCGGACATCTGCATGTCGTGCACTGTTCACTAAGTTCTACCTTTGCATTTACCCTCGTTTTACTTCTACGGTTATTTATTGAAAGTTTCCTACTCTGAGTTGCGTGATATGGAAAATCTTATTGGTGACAACGACGTAGAATGGGAATCTTCATCTGAATAGCAACAAAATACAAAATCATACAGTAAAATGTTATTACTTAATCTCAACTGAAGAGTTATTTGTAAAGCTATCAACATTAAAAATTACAACGACGGTCGACCTCAAGATCAATTTTTATTCTTCCTGCGAGATAAACACCACATTCTACCACAAAATCATCAGCTGGAGGCAATAAAAGATTGAGCATGGATTTCTTATTCCTAATGGAAGGTTTGTTCCCAATGAATATTTTTCATTTTTCGACCTGTTTGTTGTCTTGCTGGCCATCTCTTCACGGTTCAGGTTCTTTATTAATGCATAAAATGTTTACCTATTCAAAGGATGGCGCGCGCCCACCAAGCAGGTTACAGCTGTTGGGGGCTATAGGACGGTTAACTTCAGTCAAACCCGTTCGCAGTGCGGATTTGGTTACAAACGGTTTGAAATTAGGTGTTTGTCACGCATGCGCACTAAACCAATCACAAACCTGGTTGCCAACGGTTGGTAACCGTTTCCAACTGGCACTGCGAACAAAGCTAAAGAAGTCGAATAGACAACCAGTAGACAACAAGATAGCTGGGAAAAAATATCGCGTTACCCAACCACCATTAACGTGACATCAAAATTAAGGCAACCGTCCTCCCTGCTCCTTTTGGGTTAGCATCTTCGTTTGCTCCCTCAAGACTACGGTAACGGGTGACGTTGAGTTGAAGTCGCCAAAAACTCTCTATTATTGTTGGATAAATCGAGAGCTTTCGAACGAATGGTCAACGAATTTTGTGGGATGAAAAACGACGAAGTACCATATCCCTAGCAACGACTCGGTTGTACGACTTGTACGTGAAAATCATCCGTCACACATTTCGTTACCATCCCGCGTTCCATTTTCGGCTAGTTAGTCCATGGCTAAAACACATTCTGTGTTAAAAGTCGTTAAGGCATGTTAGGCATGGACCTATGTTTCACAACTCAATGTCCACATACTGCAACGCATTATACTTCTCAGTAACGAAATCTCCCTTCTTCCTTCAATGGTTTTCCATGTAAGCCATTACTTTGGGCCAAGGTGACCGACTGCTCATCCTCTCGAAGGAAGGGTAGTGATGGTTAGGAAAACCCTCTGGCCTTGAGACAATTGTGTCTTTAATTAAAACACCCACTTCCTGATGAAATAGTCAAATAATCATAAAGATTACAAGCAATCCAACTATCGTCTGAATACTAACTGTCAATGAAATGGGAGCAGTACGTACCGGTCTTTCTTACCTACTGGCTTATTTATAATAATGCTTGCCACTATGCATTATATTATATGAATATTATATCATATTATATATTTTAATTTATACACACACTCGTGCGAATGATGGGTCGCAGGGCTACGTGAGTAGGTACTGATTGCCCAGTCCGTAGAGAACACTTGAGCAGCGTTTCCACTCACCATTATCGACATACTAGCCGCTCCGGCTCGCTTTGCTAGCCTCCACGTCCCTTTTAATCGCTTCGCCTCGCTTCCCCTCGCAATTTGACTGACTTCCCGTCACTTTTTTCGATAGCCGATTTCGGATTCAGATTCGTCGGGACCAAACCTTTATTTCGCCCGCAAAAACCGTTCCGAAAAACGTACCTTTATGAGGTATATTTTAATCAGAAAAAACCAAGTTTTTCGTCGGACTTTTCGAGAAAACGGGTCCGTACTCTTGCATTTTTTGACGCATTTCCCCATACTTTTTTCGCGATCCGATCGCGCCTTCGTCTTCCTTGTAGAAAAACCTACGAAACCGGTATTTTTTCGGAATTTTCAACGGCCGTTTAGAGGGGTACAGGAAGCGGGGAAGTCCAAAAAGTGCACATTAACCGGTACTTCGACCCTCCTCCCGCCCTACGGCCCATGGTTCGGGTGGGATTAGAAAATTTAAAATTCGCTTATGCCCCCTTTCGGAAAATCCCCAAAAGATCCCCCCACTCGTACACTCCGCCCACTCAGCCGTTTGGCCGTGCATTGACACGACAGAGGGGTGGGTTCAGGGGGATCTTACGGGACGGACACCTTCAAACCAAATATCCCTCCGTAAAAACACATTCTGTGCTAAAATTCCTGTCATGCAGCATGATAGTATGAGCGAATATTCGTATAATTAGTTGGACATGCAGGTCAGAATGACATTTTAAATGTATATTTCAGGAGTTGTGCGAGCAAAAAAAAATAAACATTCTCCTGGGCTCTAACTCATGACCTTCAGCACACGAAACCATTATTTTAACCACTAAACTACGCCTCAACTATCGTTGCAGGAGACAATCACAGTAGTTCACTACTCAGTAGGAATTGCTTTTAAGGGAGGTCTCCAGAACGCTCTGAAACGACTCCTATCTCTGCATCTGAATGCATCGATGTGTTAGGAGGCCGAATCGAGACTATTCGGTGGAGGATCCCTGTATTTTAGCTCCACGGAGACACAAGTACTTTGTCACAAGGAGACTGCGAGTGCAAGATAACGAAAGGGAGTTAGTCAAAGAGCTTATAATAGGATAGAGAGGACAGGTCGTGGAGGAGGAAGATGCCACCTGAGACTCCGCCATGTTAGGGATTGAAACCAGGTAGCCAATGAAATAACGATAATGATGGAATCAGGTTTTATAAGAGTGTTGGAGGTTATATGATTGTAGGCTCCGCCCCTTAGAGAAAACTGGCTTCATGAGCTCCCACAGTTTAACCTCCTCTCTATCCTCAGTCTCTACCCTAGTATAAGCTCTTTGGAGTTAGTAGGTTAGTAGCTCTTAGGAGATAAGAGGAAGTTACATAAACTCTCGACAGAACGCGCAGGCGGCGCCACTTGCAGTCTCACCGAAAAAACCTATTTCCGTACAATCAAAGTGAGAACGTGCAACCAACCAACCCAAGCAGTGTTTATAGTATCCACCCCTGATACCCGCGAATAGCTGTCCACGCTCCATGTAGTCCTGTTTTTCAACGTTGAATGCGCCCGTTTGTATTATTTGATTTCGTATTCCATTTTAAAACTTGTATTTTAATATTAGCTTCTTAGGTACTTACTTACATCCGTTCGCTCTGAGCCTGTGAATTGCTAATTCATATTTCGAATAGCTGCATCAATATCGCCCATCCCTCTAAAATAGTACAAACTTGGCTGATCAACTGCGATCCATGAGTAGGTTCTTTGTTTGAATTCACTTAAATTAAGCACCGTGAATTGGTACTCAGAATTTAAATTTATTCCTCTTCTAACTACACGTTGTTTTCCGTACGTTCAGTAAAATTGCTCTTCCTACGGGGCAACAACTCGTGGTTGTAATTGTCTCACTGATTCTGGTTGTAATTGTTCACGATCCTGTTGAGGCGATGGACACCATTCAAGGTAGGTTCCTAAACAATATGAATAGTTAATTATAGACATCTATTCTATAAATGAGTAATGTCACCACTGGAAGCGTTTTGGAGCGACTAAGCGTTTTCGTCCGTATAACAAGCGACTAATATCCATAAGTCCTTTCTTCTTTTTGCCTGTTGTCTGTTGATATTAGTTTAGTTTAGCTCTATTTATGCCTGCCAGCAGTATTTTTCAAAGTATTTTTCAATTTTAGCCTCTAGTTTTTGTTTTTTTGAGTCCTATTCATGTGCCAACCCTAGTCAGCCTCGAATGCAACCATTTCTTGTTTTTGTAATGACAATTTTGACTTCTAAATCCTTGACCGTGTCCTATATTTTGACACCGTGAAAGATCCTTGAGCCCTGAAGATGGTTTTATATAAACCGAAAGCTCGGCGATAAGGACTTTTATTCGTTTCTTGACCCTTATCCTGATAATTTGACAACATACATGTGGGTCGATAATATCTTTCTCTAATCTCCATAAGGTTGAAACGTAATAGGGGTTCCTCCACTTCAAGCTACATGAGCGACGCGACTCACGCGTTTTGAGGCGACTAGCGACTGATCCCATCCGGATGGGATCGGTCGCCTGTCTTCTAGCGACCTGGCTTCCCCCTCCCATGTTTCCTCGGGATATTTACAAGTAGGTATGGTTGTTAGCTCGAAATATTCACATTCAACGGTACAAAAGTACGTCGAATATATACTCAACTAGAGCTGACGACGCCGATATGGCGAAATATTCTCAATTTTGTGAGTTATTTGTTTCCTATATTTTCCGACCGTCTGTAATACCTTAAAATGATATTACACGCGAGTGTTTTTATCCTTTACCAAAACTATATATATATATATATATATATATATATATATATATATATATATATATATATATATATATATATATATATATATATATATATATATATATATATATATATATTTTTTTTTACAAAACTCCCCTCAAAGGCGGAGGGGGCACACCATTAAATTGAAAAATAAACAAATAAAATAAAAAAGTGGGGAGGACGCCCAGGTTTACCCGACGCCGGCTCTAGGGATAAGGGAAGTTGCAGGACGAGGAGGAAGAATGGGATGAAAGGAAGTGCCCCTATAGAATGACCACCAGTTCAAGTAAGAACCCCTCAGGACGCGGGTGGTGATACCACGGAGTACTCCTGCAGAGATGCCCAACTCGAGTAACTCCGTGGCGCTTTTCCCGCACCACACCCCGCGCCATGACAAGGTCGCAGCCATGACCTTGATGTTATTAGGTGCCACTCCTTTCAGCTCAGATATCGCCTGTCGCAGATCATTTCTATCATATTTACTTTTCTTTGCCCGCCAGGTCTGCTCCATGTCCACGCTGCCACTGACAACCTGGACATCCAGGATAATGGCAGACCCATTGGGCTTGACAGCAACGATATCCGGCTTCTTGCCCCGGTCACTCGGCATGTGATATAGTCTCTCTCTCTCAACAGCCCAACCGCTGGATGACAGAGCGCCTGCTATCTGCTTGGCAACCTCATCATGACGGAGAATGCGGCCACCGTGAGTACGAGGACACTGCTGCACTACATGATACAGGTTCTCATTTTTACCCCGACAGGCACGGCAAAGGGTATCCACTGTCCCGCGACTACTCCTCGAACACCTCACTGTGGTGGCCAATGTGGCCACCCGGACGGCATGAAAATGGCGGTAGTCGCGGGCCCCAATGCCCTCTGAAGCCCATTCCACCCACTGGGAAGAAATGGGGGATTCACAGCACTGTCGGAGTTCTTTACCATCTACTGACTCATGCAGCGCAGCAGCGAACTCAGCAGATGAGCTGGGTTTTGGAGCAGTTGGTGTTGCTCGATCGCACCACAACAACTGCTGCCGGACAAAGTCCAGGTCAGCAGCAGTGCGGGCGACCTCCCAGCTCGAGCCCCTAAGGGCAAGCAGGCGCTGGCGGCGTAAAGATGGGATGCTGGCAGAAAGAGAGACAATACCGAGCCCACCGGCCTTGACCGGTGCGTGGATGTAAGCACTTGGGACACCAGGTGGAAAGCCTAGCCAAGAGCGCACAGCAGAGCGAACTTCACGATCTAACTCTAGCAGCCTCCCCGCAGTAAGCCTGCCAAAGACTAACCCATAGGTTAGCTTTGGCAGTAAGTACGTGCGAAGGAGGCGCAGCTTCTGCTGTGGCTTCAATGGAGCCTTGGTGACACGAGCTAATGCTCCACCAAGGTCCACACGGCTTGCGGCTATAGTGGCCACACCCATGAAGTCGACCCCAAGGTACCGCCAAACCTCCAACACGGATCGGGCAGGGATGGAAGTTTGTCCTAAGACAAAACACTCCTCATCCACTACCTTCACCTTATGCTGGCGACCCGACGGGACCAAGGAGACCGACCCACACTTAGCTGGGTTGACCACCAAACCACACCTGGCTAGCTGCTCAGCAAATGCGTTGAGGGAGATCTGCAAGCCCTCGCGGGTTTCTGCAAGTAGGATGACATCATCAGCAAAAGCTAATGCACCTACTCGCACCCCAGGGGCGAGATCAAACCCTATTTCAGCTGGCAGCTTACCCAAGGCCGTATCCACGACCAGGTTGAAGAGGAGTGGCGACAGAGGATCCCCCTGGCGTACCCCGCGCCCTATAACAACATCCCCAGACATCTCACCTTGTGCCTCGAGGACCGTCACGCCTTCGTGGTACAGACAGGCAACATACTCGATTAAACGAGCAGGTGCCCCGACACCACGAAGACAATCGGTCAGGGCAAAGTGGCTAACTGTGTCAAAGGCCTTAGCGACGTCCAGAGCGGCAAGATGGAGCTGCCGTTTCTTGATACGGGCCAGCGAAATGACAGTTCATACATATATACATACATACATACATACATTAAAAAATGCGTTAAACTTCAGAATATGATTCAGAATAGCCTGAAACGGATTTCTGCATAAATTTTTTTCAAAAATTCACATTCTACAAATTTTGAGGCGAGAGCAATAGCTTAATTTTCTTCAAAAATGCGCTAAAAGAAAAATCCTTCTTCCCACACTGAAGTGACGGAATGAATGCACAGGGGATATTATTGATTTCAGAATTTCAAATAGTAGTTAAAAATTGAATTTTAAGAATGAGGTATTCACAATTAGATTTTCGTCGTTTGCTCCCAGTACAGCTCTATCAACCTATTACCACCTGATTTTTCCGGCGTTGTGCGGTAAAACAATCCTGGAAGCCATAGGGATATCCAGGAACTGCAAATAAGAATGGGAAACGAGAAAAAAGATCGAAAAACGAAGTGCTGGTCCCTGACTGGCATAGTAGCTATCCGGGAAATCTGCGTTGGCAGTCAAGGACTGGTATTGAAATATTAGGCAGAGGCAGCCAATTTATTTATTGGAGTAGCCTGGCAAATCACCTTGTGTAGGTTGAAATTATGTAATATGCCTGAAAATATGTACCCTCGAAAATACCCCTTTTGGAAACAACATGTACCTCTTGTACCGCTTTTTATGATTGCCTGTCCCCCTTTCTGTCGGGAAGAGTCTGCCAACACTACTTGTACATAAATTTTTGAATGTTCTGTTTCATAGTTAATAAACTTTATTTGAGCAATATTCTGGCAAAAAATATAACTTCAACAATTTTCAGCCATTTTTAGTGATTTTTTTTTTGTAAATTTTTTGAAATGTTATCAATTTAATGTGCTAAAAAAGTGCTGGCCAACTAACTCATCCTTTCTTTTGAAAAGCTTGATTTTTTGGCGCAAGTATGGAATCTTTATCTCAATCCTAAGGAGAGTTATCGCCTGGAATGACACACACACACACACACACACACACACACATATGAGAAAGCGTTAAACTCTAGGATTCGTTTCAGAATGCCTCAAAACGAATTTCAATGAAGAAATTTTTCAAAAATTTTGATTTTAAAATTTTCCGAGCCATTGCGATAGCTTCATTTTCTACAAAAATTCGCTACAAAATTTCAGTCGTTCAGGTCATCCTATTATCTTGATAAACAGGCACTCTGTCATCTTGACCGTCTTCTGTTTGTTGATATTAAATGAAAATATCGTTGCAGATCCAGGAGTGATCATCAAGGAGGAGCTGGACGATTCTGACTCTCCTTCTGCAGCCATGTCACCGCATCCCCACCATCGGCTCCTTGCTAAGGATGAGCCAACATGTTCCACTTCAGGTAACAGGTTAACGCTCGTCTTGAAATAGCGCACTATGAGGATATACACCTCCTCTAATCTATAGAAATGAAAATTTTCTGCTGGTCGTGAAGGGGGGGGGGGGGGGTCGAGGAGGTGACAGAAGTTGTGATCACCCCATTTTAGTTCACAATTTCATTAAATTACAATGCTATTAATATTATGATCTACCTCAAATGCAATCCTCATGTAAACTCCGTCACAAACAACAATACACATAACATCAACAACTATGATGATATGGTGCCAGCACGTGGTGTTTTTAGCTTCGTAAGCAGTCAGATCGTGTCTTGTCCTGTACTTGACCTGTTACTGCCGGGTCCCGACTCGTCTTGCCTCTCCATTCAATAATGCAGATGCGATTAAAGAACACCTCCAATTCAGCTTGGAATATGAGGGGCGCCCTAACCGAAGTATTAATGATAGCGACTAAACTCAATCAGTCACTTGTTTTGGCGCCTCATTTGTCATTTTAGTAAATATGCATGAGACTAAATGACCCCAGATTGTCCTGAGGGAACTATTTCATTCACAAGGATGGCAAAGGAAAATTTGACTTTGACTCTCAAATTTAAGAAAATCAAAAACTTATTTGAAGTGAAAGGATTATTCCATCCAACCCTACAAAAATACCTACATTTGAATGAAACGTATAGATATTAGGTCAGATGATGTCAACACTCGTATCCACACCGAGAACGATTCTTTTTAACACAGAATGTGTTTTAGCCATGGACTAACTAGCCGAAAATGGAACGCGGGATGGGAACGAAATGTGTGACGGGAAGCGAGAGGTCGTGGGTTCGAATCCCGGCCAGGCCTGATTTTTTTTTTTTTTTTTTTTTTTTTTTTTTTTTTTTTTTTTTTTTTTTTTTTTTTTCGTGAGACGAAGGTTGTGGGTTTGAATCCCAGCCAGGCTTGATTTTTTAACAACGCAATTTTCGTAGTTTCATACTATAACTATATAAATTGATGTTATAAATGAATAGTAAACAATGACGCTTGTTTGGTTGTCACTTGGTTGCGCGACAACGCAAACACATTCTGTGTTTCAATAATTTCGTCCGAAGTATGTAAATAGAGGTAACCGGGGGTCCAGGGGGCTTGCCCCCTGGCGAGGCGCGGAGCGCCGAGTTTTTTTTTTTTTTTTTTTTTTTTTTTTTTTTTTTTTTTTTTTTAACAAGCACCTACTACCTACGTTACAGCATGGTTCTAGGATTGGTTATACAGGGATACTTCCATAAGAGTAGTTCAATCTGAATTTGGACAATGTTTCATGCAAATATTACCGATTTTTACAACTAGCGAACGGCATTATTTCGATTTTTGACTGATTTTTCAACTTTGAAATTTTTGAAAACTTGGTATATATTCTTATAGGAAATTTTACGCTGATTCCGAATATACCACATGTTAGTATGCTGAAAAAATTATTTCGCCCAACAAATCGCAGAAAACAGGCTATTTTGAAATTTTTGACTACATTTTTGAAAATTTCAACCCGAAGATGTAATCCGATCATGCTGGCCAACGAACTTGAGCTTTCGTTTTGTATCCTTAACATTTTAAAATTTGTTTGAAGTTTCTAGCACAATTCTACTGACAGTTATCGTCTGGAATGACACATACATACATACATATATACATACATACATAAAAAAATGCGTTAAACTTCAGAATATGATTCAGAATAGCCTGAAACGGATTTGTGCATAAAATTTTTTCAAAAATTCACATTCTACAAATTTTGAGGAGAGAGCAATAGTTCTTCAAAAATTCGCTAAAAGAAGGGAAAAAAGTCCAGTCATGCAGCATGCCCCCATGAGCGAATTTTTGAAGAAATCTTCGACATTTCAGTCGCCATTGATCGTGTTGAGAAATTTTAGTTTATGATTTTGATAGACAAACATGGAAAATTTGTTGCGCGACAACGCAAACACATTCTGTGTTTCAATAATTTCGTCCGAAGTATGTAAATAGAGGTAACCGGGGGTCCAGGGGGCTTGCCCCCTGGCGAGGCGCGGAGCGCCGAGTTTTTTTTTTTTTTTTTTGCTGGTTGCAATATCTTCCCAACTCTTCGGATCAAGTAAGCAATTTTAAATATTGGTAATTAGCATCCCCATTCCTCCTCCTGATGGCAAATTCGAGATCCTTGAAGTTTCTAGCAAATTCAGGGCAAAAAACTAAAGTGAATGACAGTAAACCGATGTAAATTGAGGTGTCGACAGCTTAGACAATATTTTGTTGATAAACAAGGTTTTTCATCATAATCCCCTTATTTCTCCCATTCATAATGAAATTCAAAATTTCCTACATTTGTTGTTCTATTAGAATAAAACTGCGATGGAATAACTTCATAAAAATCGGTTGAAATTTTTGGGAATTAAGATTGTTACAAGGTTTTGTGGATACACGACAGACACACACACACACACACACACATACTTTTTTTTTTTTTTTTTTTTTTTTTTTTTTTTTTTTTTTAAATAAAACCCCTCAAAGGCAAAGGGGGCACACCGTTAACTTGTGTAAATAAATAAAAGAACTGGGGAGGACACCTAGTTTTACCTGACAACAGCTCTAGGGATAAGGGAAGTTGCAGAAGGATGAGGAGGAAGAGTCTGATGAAAGGAAGTGCCCCTATAAAATGACCACCAGTTCAAGTAAGAACCCCTCAGGACGTGGGTGGTGATACCACAGAGTACTCCTGCTTAGGTGCCCAACTCAAGTAATCCCATGGCATTTTTCTGCACCAAACCCCGCACCATGATAAGGTCGCAGCCATAACCTAGATGTTATTGGTTGCCACTCCTTTTAGCTCGGAAATCGCTTGCCGCTGTCATACTTATTTATCTTAGCCCACCAGGTCTGCTCCATGTCCATGCTGCTACTGACAATCTGGACATCCAGAATTGCTGCAGACCCATTGGGCTTGATGGCAACGATATCCTGCTTCTTGCCCTGGTCACTCGGCCTGTGATAAAGTCTCTCCCTTTCGACATCCCAACCGCTGGATGACAAAGAGCCTGCTAACTGCTTGCAGCTGGAGGGGAGACTTCAGGGCTTAACCCCAAGACTCCTTAACCGACATCCATTTATGGATGGAGGAATAGATAGTAAATTGTTGGTAAATTTGAGTGAGGTAAATTCTCTCCTTTTCACTGTAGGATGTTGAAATTTGGCAGGGATCCTCTCTGGGACATCAAGGGACGAATGAAATGATGGGCTCTTTCCTGATCAGCTGGGTGAGGTAAATTCCCTCCGTTTTGCTGCTCGATGTTGGAATTTGACTGAGAGCCTCTCTGGGACATCAAAAGATGATTTAAATAGTGTCTTCTCGGTTTTTCCATGCAAGTGTTGGGATTTTCCGTCGGCGTTGTAGTTGTGAAATAGGTTCATAGGTTTTTTGTGCGATATGTCTCTGGTCCAGGGAGACGCCTACCCCCGTGTTTCGAGTCCCATTCCCTTTCGAACTTTTAGTGATTCTTTTAACATATTTATTTGAATTTTGCCAATTTATTGTGCTTAAAAACTGCAAACCAGCGAATTCATACTTTCTCTTGGAATGTTTAATGCATTGATAGATGGACGGATTTGTTTTCTCATTAAGGAGAGTTGTCGTCAGGAATGACACTGCACTCATAAATAAATTTATATACCTATAGGTACCTATTAAACTCCATCAGGAATCGTTTCAAAATGCACTAACACTTATGCGTTTCAATAACACTTGATAGTAATGTAATTTACCTAGATTCTTGATTGTACCAATTTGTTTTGTTGTTAACTTTTTACAAAGGTAATGATGATAACTTGCTCGATTTGCAATTAGGCAGACAGTTCGGAAATAGCTTTCAGATAGGTAGGTACCAGAAGGGAATCATAATTTCACATCGTCCTAATTAAGTCATAACATAAGTATGAATATAAACACAGAAAGAATGACATCAGCTCCAGGAACCCAATATCTGCCTATACCAATATCTATCGCTGAGAACTGAATTTTCCACACTGGTAAAGTCATACTGCACCGTAGAACACCCTTGCAGGCCAGCAGCAGCTAGCTGCGGAGAGCTAAGACCACCTTCTGGAAAAGCGAGGGATGGAGGATGATGTGGAAAGCTGAGATAGGGTGGGTATGGAGGGGGGAGGGCTACCATGGTTCAGGATGTCCAAGCCTACACGTCAAAGACTGTGGTATGAAGGAGCTGGACGTGCTAAGTGGCTAGTGAATGTAAAGTAATACTAAAAACTGGGCGGGTTGCTTCCTCCATCAATGTCTAGCGCTCCACCGGGAAACTCTTCCAATTCGCCATGGTGATTTTCAACGCTATCTGTCGGTTGGAGGTACGATCGAGCTTATCGTCTCTGCGCCCCCTGTGTGTGTGTGTGTGTGTGTGTGTGTGTGTGTGTGTGTGTGTGTGTGTGTGTGTCCTTCCAGATGATAACTATCCTTAGGATTGAGATAGAAATTCCGTTATTACACCAAAAAATCAAGCTTCCGAAACAAAAGGTCGAGTTTGTTGGCCAGCATTTTTTGAGCACAATAAATTGGTCACATTTCAAAAAAGTGCTAGAAAAATCTACTAAACGACTAAAAATCATTAAATTTATATCTTTTATCAGAATATTGCTCAAATACAGTTTATCAACTATAAAAGAGAACATTCAAAAATTTATGTACGAAATTATGCAGAATAATGTACTTCAATTTCATCAAAATGTGTTTAAAAATTGATAAAAACTGAAGAAAAAAAATTTCGTGCGAGGCTTCACACTACTTTCCTTACTTGTATTCATTTTACATACATGGATGCTATCATGATGGATGACATCTTAGAAGGATGGGGTTGTTATTCGATTTGATTTTCAAGTACAGGACTCCATTAGTCCAGAAGTTCTTTTTGGTGGCTGTCAGTAAGAGACGGATGAACACCGATTGTATGACTGACTTCCTGTATTTACTTTTCGGGCGAGTAGGAAAGTGATACCTGTCTAACCATCCCTGAAAATTGCAGCCAACTCCTGGTTTTGGCAGAATATTAAACATGAATAGAGTAAATTCAACATTGAAAACTGTTGCTCGCTTTATGTGTTGAAGTTTAAATCAATTTGAAAAGCCAGCTCTGTACGACTGTTTTGTCGTACAAAAATTTGTGAAGTTATGCTTCATTATTAGTTATGCCACATTTTGCTGTTGGTAAGTGGTTACTACTTTCCGACCCGCCCAAAGGGTAATAAACGAAAGTCTTGCGATCTTTTTAAAAAACGCTGCAAATTATTTCACAAAGGGTTATTATTTTTTCAATTGAGTATGATCGTAGTTTTAGTTGGCTTGCGTACGTCATAAGCCCCCGTCCAGACTCCTCGGCGTGTCCTATTTCGAGTTGCCACAACCTATACTTCTATAATTATATACGCATGTTTATATTTCGCGATTTGAGCTCCTATCTATTCAAATAGTTATTGCCTTAATAATATCTTTATCTAAGTACGTACGAAAAGTCGAGAGGATATGTTATTGAATATGCTTAGGGAAAGTATTGGTATTAACACACAAATATGACCTAGAAAAAAATATATATTCATGCCTCGAAGGAACGCCGTACCCACCTCATGGTGCCGCGGTGTATTATATGGTATAACACGTAAAAGTAATAAATATCCATTCTCCTACACCCCTCTGCTACGCCCCTGTCACTCCAGCCACCACTAGGTGCCGCAGCGCCTCCTCTCACTCCACCCCCCGCTCACCACCTCACCACCCACCGTGACCCCCTGCCAAGCGTGCCAGGCGTGCGTCTAACACGTCTAACACTCGAAGCCTCGAAAAAGACACCTATTTCGCCCGTTTTTGGCCCATAGCATCTATGCGAGTAAAGCGATCGGGATGGTTAAACGTCAGGACCAACTAGACCCCAAATGGAGTCTATGTGCGAAAGAACGGGTTTTTTAAGTAAATTCTTAGGCCATTTATGGCCCGGACGGCGAACGGTGGACAGCGAACGGCAGACGGCGAACGGCGGACGGACATTTCAAATTTGGATTCTACGCACCTTGAAACGTAAAGTGACAAAGTTTGAGGGGGGTTATACAAATTTTTTGCTACACGATCACATAGGCTTATTATTGGAAATAATAAACCAAAACTGGGCGGGTTGCTTCCTCCATCAATGTATAGCGCTCCACCGGGAAACTCTTCCAATTCGCCACGGTGATTTTCAACGCTATCTGTCGGTTGGAGGTACGATCGAGCTTATCGTCTCTGCGCCCCCTGTGTGTGTGTGTGTGTGTGTGTCCTTCCAGATGATAACTATCCTTAGGATTGAGATAGAAATTCCGTTATTACACCAAAAAATCAAGCTTCCGAAACAAAAGGTCGAGTTTGTTGGCCAGCATTTTTTGAGCACAATAAATTGGTCACATTTCAAAAAAGTGCTAGAAAAATCTACTAAACGACTAAAAATCATTAAATTTATATCTTTTATCAGAATATTGCTCAAATACAGTTTATCAACTATAAAAGAGAACATTCAAAAATTTATGTACGAAATTATGCAGAATAATGTACTTAAATTTCATCAAAATGTGTTTAAAAATTGATAAAAACTGAAGAAAAAAAATTTCGTGCGAGGCTTCACACTACTTTCCTTACTTGTATTCATTTTACATACATGGATGCTATCATGATGGATGACATCTTAGAAGGATGGGGTTGTTATTCGATTTGATTTTCAAGTACAGGACTCCATTAGTCCAGAAGTTCTTTTTGGTGGCTGTCAGTAAGAGACGGATGAACACCGATTGTATGACTGACTTCCTGTATTTACTTTTCGGGCGAGTAGGAAAGTGATACCTGTCTAACCATCCCTGAAAATTGCAGCCAACTCCTGGTTTTGGCAGAATATTAAACATGAATAGAGTAAATTCAACATTGAAAACTGTTGCTCGCTTTATGTGTTGAAGTTTAAATCAATTTGAAAAGCCAGCTCTGTACGACTGTTTTGTCGTACAAAAATTTGTGAAGTTATGCTTCATTATTAGTTATGCCACATTTTGCTGTTGGTAAGTGGTTACTACTTTCCGACCCGCCCAAAGGGTAATAAACGAAAGTCTTGCGATCTTTTTAAAAAACGCTGCAAATTATTTCACAAAGGTTTATTATTTTTTCAATTGAGTATGATCGTAGTTTTAGTTGGCTTGCGTACGTCATAAGCCCCCGTCCAGACTCCTCGGCGTGTCCTACTTCGAGTTGCCACAACCTATACTTCTATAATTATATACGCATGTTTATATTTCTCGATTTGAGCTCCTATCTATTCAAATAGTTATTGCCTTAATAATATCATTATCTAAGTACGTACGAAAAGTCGAGAGGATATGTTATTAAATATGCGTAGGAAAAGCTTTGGTATTAACACACAAATATGACCTTGAAAAAAACATACTCATGCCTCGAACGAACGCCGGCGCCGTACCCACCACAAGCCGCGGCGCCGGCGCCTCCTCTCACTCCACCTCCCCCCCTCGCCACCCACCGTGACCCCCTGCCAAGCGTGCCAGGCGTGCTCGCGTCGAAAAAGACACGTTTTTGCCCGTTTTTGGCCCATAGCATCTATGCGAGTAAAGCGATCGGGATGGTTAAACGTTAGGACCAACTAGACCCCAAATGGAGTCTATGTGCGAAAAAACGGGTTATTTAAGTCAATTCTTAGGCCTTTTATGGCCCGGACGGCGGATGGCGAACGGCGGACGGCGGACGGACATTTCAAATTTGGATTCTACGTACCTTGAAACGTAAAGTGACAAAGTTTGAGGGGGGGTTATAAAAATTTTTTGCTACACGATCACATAGGCTTATTATTGGAAATAATAAACCAAAAGGTGCTAAAAAAACTAGTTTTTAACATATTTTGGAAGTGTTTTGCTAATTACCTCCCTTAGAGTATTTTCCCAAGCATAAGGGGTATCTTATATCATTTTTACCCTCATGAAGAGTAACTCCTGTGAATTTCATCAAAATCCTTCGAGCTTTTTTGGAGAAAAGGCAAAAAAGTTCTAAAAACGACGTTTTCCCACCTATTCTGATTTTTTTAACCCCCTAAAAACAAATCATTGTTGTTGTGTTGCGTTGTTGGCCGAGTAAACAGATTCCCAATCAGAGCTCTCCAGTTCACTGGCAAATTCGTTAAATGCTTCCTGATTGTAAATGCGTGTTAATTCAAACTTGTTGCCGTTGTTAGGAGTGTCAGCAGAAATGGGATCCAACTGTAATAAAAAGACTCGTGGTCAAAAAGGTGGTTGTCAAGGGAGCGCACAGCCGTGTCGAAGAACAGCCCCGTTGAATGAGTAACCGCGTATAAAAAGGAGGTTTTTCAAATAATATCTCAATGTAGTGTACAACCGCATCGAAGAATAACCGTGTATAAAATAGGGAATACTGGAGCCGAAGAACAGCGGCGTATAAACTTCCAGTATAAAACGGAAGGGGGTTAGCGGCATCGAAGAACAACCGCGTCGAAAAGGTGAAGAAGAATTATAGATGGATACTAAACATAACCAGACAGAGGCCTGCTTTGGTGATGTAACCCGCAATACACCTACGCTTTGCTCCTATATATAACTGAATGATGTAAGTGTGCCATAACTCAAAATCATACTCAAATAAGGTACTACCTTGTTAGAAATAATGCCTCTAGTTACCCTTTACTAAGCCCTGTAGAGATTGTACAGACCCTCGGCAGATACAGCTAAGAATTCCCGTCCCTTGCCAGACCATGGAAATTGATCAAAATTCACCAAAATGTGTTCTAGTTGGTAAATTGAGGTATGGCATCGGAATTTGTAATCCGTTTTGCTCTAGAATGTTCCGTTCTCCGGCAATTCAAAAGTTAATACTGTACTACTACACTGGGATTTTAGTACTTTGTTAGCAGAACATATTTTATTCAGTTCTCAACTTACCTACTCTTCGTTAACACTCCATCAGTTCTCGACTTACTTTACTTCTGTCTACTTACTCTCCGTTTCAACAAACATAGATCATCCAAATTCAAAAACTCTGCAAATTTTTACACAAAGGTTGGTAATACAATTCGTACAATTAAGTTTAGTTAAGAAATTGGTCTACCAGGAGTTTCAAATTTCATTACGGAAGAGTGAGCGGAGGGGGTAATACTGATAAATCGTGATGTTTATACTATTCTCATCTGATTTTAGTGATTCTTTTTTTTCTACAAGTTTCAAATTGGAAACGGAATGATACGAAGGGTGAAATGGAAAAGGGTGAGTGGAGGGGGTAATATTGATAAATCTTGGTGTTTACGCTGGTTGTTCTGGATTTCGTGAATCTCATTATATTACATTGAAATTTCGGTCTTATTTGGAACATATGTCACTAGTTTCAATACGAAAGGGGTTGAACGGAGGCGGTAATCGGAGAGATAGGCCATGAGAAATCGACGTTATAGGAAATTCAAGTTTGCGCGAACGAACAGACTATTAATCCAACGACAATGAAAATCATAGGACAGACATCATTTAGGACCTAACCCTAATCCCTGGAAATTTCAAAAAAATCGATTCAAGAGTTTTGGAGTTTTGCCTCTTGTCAACAAATTTTATTTTTGCACGTGCAAAGTAGTAATTACTCAACCAATCGCGATATAATTTATATGGCATATTCCTGGAAGATATACCCAACTATTCCCCGGCCTTGAACAAAATCAGAACAATAGCTAATGAACAATCGACGTTATAATAAACTCACGTTTGCGCATGCACACGGGCTACTATTATTCCGAGGTTGATGACAGTTATAGGGAACTGTCTAGGAGCTAAACCGCACAATCCTTGAAAATGTCGTCAAAATCGGACAAAACTTGTCATACCCAATTTCGGGCGTGACAACAGACTCGTAACGAAAATTGATAAGTAAGCTCTGAAACGCAAAAAGCTAGGAGAAATTTTGATTTTTGAAGGCATCAATTTTTTCGACTTCTTGCAAGAACACAAAGCGTCCCATGTACCTTCAGTAGTGAGGAAGCGAAAATCATTAAGATATTAGTTGTGTAACAATCACATTTATGTATTATATTGCTGTATCAATTTCTTTTAAAAAAAAGATAAATAAATAAATACATCAATAAATTTAAAAAAAAAATACATTTTAAAAACGCTGCAAATTATTACAAAAATATTTATTATATATGTATTAGATAGGCCTTTGCGCGGATCGCTGGTCTGTAACTATTAAACCTCATTTATAGTATACTCGCTCGCTTCGCTTGCTCGGTATGGCTGTATAGATCCGTAGGTCTTCACTGTTGAGTGGGACATGTAGAGTGATTGGAAACGGTGGATCACTGAGGTTGATTTGAAATATGTAGGGGATGTTGCTCGCCTCGCTTGCTCTCTGTGGGATGTATAGATGCGAGGGGATATAATGTATATATATATAATATATATTCAGTATAACTGAATTATGTAGGTGTGCCATATCACAAAATCATGCTCAAATAAGGTGCGTATCCTTCGTCATCAATCATGCGTACCTTGGTGCGTATGCTTCGTCTTTGAACTACCGATAATGAAAATCTTGAAACATTGATGATAGTCTTCATATTATTCAAATTAAGTTAGAAATAATGCCTCTAGTTACCCTTAGCTAAGCCCTATAGAGATTGTACAGACCCTCGGCAGATACAGCTAAGAATTCCCGTCCCTCGCAAGCCCATGGAAATTGATCAAAATTCCCCGAAATAAGTTCTAGTAGGTAAATTGACATTCGGAATCCGATTTTGAAATCCGTTTTGATTTAGGATGTCCCTTTCTCAAGACTATTTTAAACGATGTATGTGTGTGTGTGTTATCATCTTAATTTAGAATGAGCAAGGGAGATGTTTCCTTGAAAAACATACAATGAAAATTACTACAAATTGTGGTAATCTCAGTGACCAATAATGGTAGCGGTAAAAAGGTTTTGTAACTTGATTGTAAATGTTGTGGATTCTGAGTTAATTTTTGCAGAATGAAGTATTTATCTAGGTTTTGAAGATGTTAATATATATTTTTTTAATTGTTGCTTTTGAGTCTACCTATAGGTAGCGGAAGCATTGTTTTTTCACTTTCGGGGGATGAAAAATTTGTTGTTTCTAAAATTAAAATTTACACGCAAATTTTACGTTTTAGACCATTCTAAACAAGTTCTGTTGCGTGTCTGTCGTGTGCCCTGAGATCCTTGTAATGTTGAGACCGTAATGAACACGATTTTATTCTATATAAATTTTAACATGATTGTATCATTAGTAGCTGCTGCACATGCGCGAATTTGAAATACTTCTAACAAGTATAATTTTCACGGTTTTCATCCGATTTCGTTTACATTTTCAGGGAGTGTGTGGTTTAGGCTGTGAATGGTGTGCTATTTCTCTTCATTTCTTGAGTAACATCAAATTATCTTCTACATTCACACTGATGTTGCACCATAATTTTTTTCTCTATGATCTATACATTCAGGTTACGGATACGAGGAAGCTGTGCCACACCCAACATGGCAGACTTTTGGTTTATTATTTTCAATAAATGAACCTTTGTAATCGACCAAGAAACACTTCAACCCCCTCCCCCCTCAAAATTTTTCGGTTCGTAGAAATGTAGAATCCGAAAAAAAATCCGAAAGAAATGCGTAGAATCCGAAAAAAAATCCGTCTGTGCGCCGCGTCGTCCGTTGTTCAGAGCTTTTCTCCAAAACTACTGGACCAAAGTTGATGAAATATGGCGCAATAATCAAACATCGGCCGGGAATGTGCCAGTAACATCGGCATCAGTTTTGATCAACCCTAAAGGGTACTAATTAAGGGCCAACATATTCAAAAATCGAGATCTCGAAAACTTCACAAATTACCTACATAGTAATGTATTGCAATACATAGGTAACTTGTTAGCAATATCAATGCTATTTATCTAAGGATTCAACATATATTTATTTAATGTGTGATTTGTCATTTTTGAATTATTTTATTTCCCTTGGAATTTAGAAACAATCAGCAGCTAGTTTTGCTTATAATTTAAGTACGCCACAAGACGCCATACACAAAAGGTTGCAGGGGCGAGCCCAGGATTTTATTCAGAGGAGGGGGATACCAAGTAAACCTCAAAAGGATGTAATTTTTTTTTCTAGCTTCTAGGCCATGGAAATCCTGCCCTAATAAAACAGGGGAAGAAACGGGAAATTTTAAGTTTTAATTCATTGCATCATCGATTGGGATGTTGAAATTCATTGTAACATCGATTGAGATGTTGAAAATCGTTTTAACCGCTAGATAAGCTCTAAGCTATGCACACAACATGGTTTTACGTTACTGTTGCATACCTATGACTTGAACAAATTTATTGAATATATGGCCTAGGTATTTTACCTTTACAATTCTTCAGTTGGAAAGTAGTTCACTTCGCTTTTCTTGAAAATTTAAAGTACTTGTGTTGTCATTAAATGGAAATTAAACCAGTTGATGAGACAAAAACCTGGAATTTCCTTCGACGAATTTGAGGAAGAAAATGTAATACACGTGTGCGATAAATGAGTGATATATTATGTGAGTGCGTGATGCTCTTCAGAAGCTGTTCCAACCTATTGATATCGTTGGTAGTTTTTTTTATGACAGTTGAATGATTTATCAGTTAATTTTATCGGTACGAATACCAAAAAGCTGCAAATCATTACACAAAGGTTGATTGTTTCTCTAATTGACAGTCCTTCTGCGTTGTGTATAAATAGATCACTGGTTCATAAAACGCAGCAACCAACTGAATAAAGTTAGAAACTAATGAACTTAGGGTAAAATTCTTTGTTCTAGGTCAATCATAAAATGATAAACTTAATCATAATAATTAAATACATACCTAATTAAACAATTAATCATGCAGAAAAGTAATGATAGACTTCTGCAACATTCAGAAGGAGCCCACAGGACCATTTTGGGTGCAAACCGCGCACCCGGTCTCAAAGACTGAATGAAAGAATCAGGATGAAGATCATAATGTTAACATCTCCATGAATGCAAGCAACGAGGCAACAAGACTGTTAACAAGGATCGTCATGCAAACAATGCCCAGTCGTATTTTTTCTGTGATCAAGCTTAATCAGCGAAATATCAAAATTTTCTCTTTGTTCTTTATATCTGTGAAATTTGTTTTCATATATATATATGTACGACGTTAAAATTCATGATTGTGTTCTTTGATGTACGAAACGGAATTAATTGTACCCCGACCCTTCAAACCCACTTTTAAAATGGCCAAGCCATTTAAATTGCTCATTTTTATTCGCTAAAAGGCTGAAAACCAAATTATTACTTATAGCAGTTATGTCCTAAGCTACATTATGAAGCTAACCACTAAAAGTAGTGCATAGATCCCATAAAATGAACCTTAATAGGGGTTTCGTATATATACAAAATGTTATTAATTGAGATTATTTAAACTCTTTTCCCATAATAAGGACGAGGAAGGGAAATACCTCAGATACAGGACTGCCCTTATGGCGGCACGGGTATGGTTCAACATAATCCAAAGGGACACTGCAAGTAGCACATTCCAAAGGGGGCCATCATGTTGCCCTCCGACATCAAACCGAGTGACATGATGGACTCTACTGGCAAATCGGAGGGGAACAGTGATGGCCATTGTTTAGCCAAAGCGGATAAAAAACCTCAAAAACAAAATAATACAACTAAGATTAGATCAAGATAGGCTAATAACTAAATATATTTGTCACTATATATAATTAGCAAAATGAATAAAACAGTGACTAAATTGTACAAAAATACATCTGATATCACAGTTTGTAGTAGAGCTCAGCGGCTCTCAGGTACGACAATCGGGATCGGATCTTGTCTGGTCCAGATAAAACGTCAACCCACGGAGGGGGCCGACGCTAGACTCGGAGGTCCATAAGGTCTGGGCAGTCCTCCAGGAAGTGGCGGATGGACAGATCACCCCCACACCTCCCACAATCAAATAGTTCAACATAATTCAATAGTTTAGGATTTCTAAGCAACCTGAGCCCAAAGTTTGAAAAAAAATTAACATAATATGAAGTAAAAACAAGGTTCATAAAATATGGTCTTGGTCTGCATGACAGTAACCAATGAAGTAAGTAAGCAATGAAACATTGATTAGATAAAATAGTAACCTAACACCTGGCCATGCTTCACTGCACCATTTTTACTTCCCCAGCATCCCGTAAGGGTCAAAAAGGGATGTTATGCAATCGGCCTGAAACATTTTTCCAGAACTCCCATTTCTATGGGGCATTTTTTCGACATAAAAAAATCGCTGGGATTTTGTTCATATACCATAAGTAGACAGTGAACTATTGCAATGGCTGGGAAAATTTTTAAAAAATTTCTTTATTGAAATCAGTTTTGAAGCATATAGTCCAGTCAATCTAGACATTAAAAGGGGTGTTTGCCTACAAAAGGTCGGATGTTATGTTTCTAACTTTTAATTGGTGTCTTGGCACCCTAATAGTGGGGAATCCAACAAAATTTTTATAGGGACAACTTTTGGGGGCCTAAAAACCTCGAAATTTTCGGACTTTTTTCAGTTTGTCGCTTATATCTCATTAAGGAAGCCTCGCATAGAAAAAATTATTCCATCCTAAATTAAAGTGCATTAAATTTTGCGTCGAATAACCTATTGGAACATCAACATTGGTTCAGCCGTTTAGGAGCAATCGCTCGCCGAAAAACGGCTATTTTTTTCAAATTTTTCGAAAAATCCATTTTCGGCACTTTGAAGAGCTGTAACTCCAAAACGGTCACTCCAATCGAAAAAAATCATGGAATGAAAGTTGCAGAGCATGAAATTCTGCGTTCAGGAAGCACTAGGAACCTAAAATTAGCCAAATTTTCAGGTACACACAATTTTGGTTTATTATTTCTTAAATAATAAACCTATGGAATCGGTCCAAAAAATTTGGTATAACCCTACCTCAAACTTTGGCTTTTTGCGTTTCAAGATACGTAGAATCCAGCCATGAAAGTGACTGCAATTGATCCACTAACTTTGTTTCAAAGGTTGTGTGTTTCAAAACAGTCTGATGAGGACTTGAAAATTTCTCTTTCATATGAATTGGCACCCTACCCCATGTCCCTGTTTTTCGAAGGAGGCTTGAGAAAGGGAACAAAATCATCTTTATACAAAGCATTCGTCCCCATTGACTCAGCTATCTTAGCTAAGCAGGAGCACTTTGGTGTTGTTGATGGAGGATATCTGCTCCACAAAGTGGTTTGGCCTCGAAATGCTACGTTTGCCACCATAGCCCAAACCTATTCATCATACGTGAAGAAGCATTATGGCACCAAGGTAGTAGTGGTATTTGACGGCTACCCCGAAGATGCTGGAACAAAACGAGCTGAGCGGCTGCGAAGAATGCTTAGCCACCAATCCGCAGAAGTTATTGTTGAAGCCAGCATGATAAACCAAGTAGCACAGGACAAATTTTTGGCAAATGACAAAAATAAGAGCCGACACTTTTACTCAAGTCTGAATTCGAGGAATGTGGCATAGAAGTGAAGCAAGCGAATGAGGACGCTGACTACCTAATTGTTACTTCAGCCATTTCAAAGGTACAGGACCATTGTGGTAATAGTTGGGGAAGATATTGATCTTCTGGTCCTCATGACAGGCCTTTGCGCTAACCAGCCCTTAGCCAGAAATCTGTATTTCTTGAAGCCAGGAAGAGGTAGGATTGGTGACGTCTACTACGGCGTTTCATCATTCAGATTCGACCCAGCGACCATTTTGTTCACACACGCCTTCAGTGGGTGTGACACAACATCGGCAATCTTTGGTCACGGGAAGCTGAAGGTGTGCAGTACTCTCCGCAACAATAACTCACCATTGTTGGAGAAAACAGTCGAAAAGTTCACAGATCCAACGAGTACACCTGAAGAGGTCGCCTCTTACGGCGAAGAGGTTATGAAAGCGCTCTTTTTTTGCTATGGGGACGGGAGCCCATCCTCCACCCTTGATGAGATGAGGTACGTTATTTTTTCGAAGTGAGTCTCCCACAAGAAGGTCGACTTGGCACGGTTGCCTCCAACGCGCGATGCTGCTCGCTACCACTCTTACAGGACCTATCATCAACTTCAATTATGGCTTGGGAACACGCTCGACCCTGAGCAGTGGGGATGGCGAAGCAGCCCCCAAGGCCTCATACCCATTCAAACGACAAGAGACGTAGTACCGGAGGCACTCCTCAGATACATCTCCTGCGCTTGCAAACAAGGGTGTACTCCGCGTGTTCTTGTCAGAAAGCAGGCTTGCTGTGTTCAACCATGAGCAAGCACTGTGCTGGCAGTGAATGCGATAATTCTCCCTTGATCCCGACTCCTGACGAAGACGAAAATAACGACGACGACCTCCTAGAGCTTCTCGAATCTGATGAAGAAGATGAAACCATCGTCCTCCCCCCCATTCCACCAGAACAAGAAGAGCTAGGCCCTTCCAAACGGTTGAGGAGAAAGTGAACATTTTTTAATCATTTTTTAGCATTTTTCATTCATCATGTTTTAACATTTTTTAACTTTTTTAAACTTTTTTGTTAACACCTTTATAAATTTTATAATACCAAATTACACATTTTAAAAAATTTTGAACACATTTTATTATTGCTGGCTTAAACACCCCTTCCCACCTCCTTGAGTTATTTTTACAGTTACTGTTGAACCTAGAAAGGGTTTTAAACAGTTAAGTAAGATCGTAGAATCGTTGTCTGATGAAATACTTGATATTAGCCTATTGACTTTTTTAAAGGAAAATGGGAAAATTGTCAGTATGTACCTAAATATTGGGCCAATTTTATATTTCGGGCGCTTGCTGAACGCAAAATTTCATGCTCTACAACTTTTATTCTATGACTCTTTTCGATTGGAGTGACCGTTTTGGAGTTACAGCTCTTCAAAGTGCCAAAAATGGATTTTTCAAACAATTTGGAAAAAATTGCCGTTTTTCGACGAGCGATTGCTCCTAGAGAGCTGAACCGATGTTGATGTTCCAATAGGTTATTTGACGAAGAATTCTAGGATAGGATAGCACTATAATTTAGGATAGAATCATTTTTTCTATGCGAGGCTTCCTTAATGAGATATAAGCAAAAAACTGAAAAAAGTCCGAAAATTTCGAGGTTTTTAGGCCCCTAAAAGTTGTCCCGATAAAAATTTTGTTGGATTCGCTTAGTTTCCCACTATTGGGGTGCCAAGACACCAATTAAAAGTTAGAAACATAACATCCGACCTTTTGTGTTCACCGAAGTCTATATTGACTGGACTAATAGGTAAGAAAAAATCCCAGAGTTGAACACTTTTTCATAATATTTATATATTGTAAATGTTTTTATATATTTTTGTTTCATTCCAGACGATAATTCTCCTTAGGATTGAGATAAAAATTCCGTTCTTGCGCCAAAAAATCAAGCTTTCCAAACGTAAGGATGTATTCGTTGGCCATCACTTTTTGAGCACATTAAATTGATCAAATTTCAAAAAATTCTAAAAAAAATTACTGAATGACTACAAAGGGATACAAATTGTTAAATTTATATTTTTTAGCAGAATATTGCTCAAATATAGTTTATTAACTATGAAATAGTACATTCAAAAATCTGTGTGCACAATTATGCTGAAAAATGTACCTACTTAAATTTCTTTGCTAAAAAATCTATAAAAACTGCAAAAAACCATACGTTCATGCTGCATGACTGGAACTTTTTAGCTTCACATTTAATGGGTGAAAAAAACCTGGGTTTTCGCTATTTTTCGAACTTTTCGCCTATTAACTTCAAATTTCCCAAATGACATGCTGTTTGGGTCATTTTTTGTCGTTTCCTGCCGTTTGTAACGCTTTTTTCCTTTCGTTCAGCAAGAAGATAAAGTATGTACGTACTGGATTTCACATTTATTTACTAAAAGAGACAACTCGTGAATTGAGTATCTATACTCGTAGGTATAGTTAATAATTAGTCGGACAAGAATGCTTCATTTAAAGAAGTTGGGGAAGAAGTGTCAAGTCTCGCACTGGTTGTTTTAGCGAATTTTCGTAAATAATAAAGCTATTGCAATGACTCCAAAAACAATAAAATCAAAATTTTCGAAAATTTTCTTCACTGAAATCCGTTTTGAGACATTCTGAATCGAATCCAAGTTTAACACTTTTTCATATATACCTATATACATGTCCTTCCCGACGATAACTCTCCTTAGAATTAAGATAAAAATTCCGTTCTTGCGCGAAAAAAATCAAGCTTTCCAAACAAAAGGACGAGTTCATTTGCCAGCATTTTTTAGCACTTTAAATTGGTCAAATTTCAAAAAGAATTCTGAAAAAATCACTAAAAATAGCAAAAAACGACTAAAATTGTTAAATTTATATTTTTTAGCAGGGTATTACTCAGATAAAGTTTATTAAATATAAAATAGAACATTAAACAATTTATTTACAAAATTATGCTGAAAAATGTACTTAATTTCATTAAAATATGCTAAAAAATCGATAAAAACTGCAGAAAAGTTAAAAATCCAAAATTTCTTTTTGAATCGCAGAATATTATTTAGCACGAGTTTTGCCATAAAATTGGTAGTTAACAATTTCTTTTCCCTCAAAGTCCTTAATTTTCAAAACAATCTAACATAATATAGTAGGTAGGTACGTTAATTTACGAAAATTCGCTCATACGGTCATGCTGTGATCAGACTGGAACTTTTTACTTTTCACTCCTTAAATTTCACCCCTCAAGGTTTATCGAAAATGATGCCGATGTTGCAGACACATCCCCAGCCATTGTAAGATTTTTGGTCTAGTAGTTTCGGAAAAAAAGATTTGGACGGTTTTCAATTTAGTAGATTTATGGAATCCACCTATCCTTAAGTGGGAACCGACAAATCTTGAAGGGAGGGATTAAAAAAAGTTTTTCTTGGTCGATTACAATGGTTGGTTAATTATTCATTACTAAACAACCCTGTAGCGCCTTCATACATAATCCGCCAATCAACTAACAATTGCAGATTGCCTAACGCTAGCACCCGACGAAGGAGGAGGAGAAGAAGGTTTTATAGTATCATTTTCGATGCCGCTGTCTTTCGACGGCGCTACACGCGTGGAGTTTTCGTACCTAAAACTTTCGACACGGTTATGCGACATAGAACGGCATCGAAAACAGGGGCAAATTTTCTACTTGAGCGTTACCGTATATAATTCCTTATTTTATACGCCGCTATCTTTCGACGCCGTTGTTCATCATCATAAATGTTTGTATTTCACCTGTTTTCGACGCCGTTACTCTTCGATGCCGTTCTACACAACCGTTATACCTAGTACATCCAGGTCCACTATTTTTGAGGGTTATATGTTTCAGAAGAAACATGGCCCGGGTTTCCAGAAGGAATACCCATTATTATCCTTTGGTATATAAATAATTTCATTGGTCTATTAGGACTTATAATTTCTCACATTTTTCCCCTCATATATTTTTATTTTCATACCTATGGTATCGGGCCTTTGCCTTTTTTATTATTATGCATATATTCTTTATTCAAGGGCATAGTTCCCAATACTAATTTTAGGGCATAGTTCCCAATTATTATTTCCAGGGCTTAGTTCCCAATTTAAGTCCCTAACGTGGGCACATATTTTTATATCTATTTTATTTTCCTATAGGTATAACTCTCCATAGTTGAGCCACCGTTTATTCCCGATTGTTCCAATCTTTGATTGGAGGTTAATTACCTAATGATTACTTCATATGAAGATTCATTGTCAATCCATCCTGTTTTAATTTCACCTTTTTAGCCTCAATCGTGTAACGGAGTTACCGTCATCGAGGTCCCGTCAGGGCTTCAGAGATAGCGCTTTCGTTGTCCCGTTGGTGAAACACGGGCGTTGCTGCCTTTTCTCGTGTTCTTGAGAACCTGCGTTTGGCGTTGGATGGGCTTTCCAGATCCCTGGAAACCAATCTACTCCTGGAACATTGCACATTACGTTCCGGGATTGTGCCTCTTACAGTACTGTTACACTCTCCTCTGTTGAGCGAGCGTGGTTTGGATTATGCACGGCTGACGCCTAGTAGTCCAATCCACTATTTTTGGGGCGTTAATGTTTCAGAAGAAACATGGCCCGGGGTTCCTGAAGGAATTCCCATTATCACCCTTTGGTATATAAATAATTTCATTGGTCTTTGACTTATAATTTCTCTTTTATTCCCCATTTATATTTTCAATTTTTAGCCACCTGAGTATTGCTATTATGTCAATTACTAGGTTAGAGCACAATTTAAGTCCCCAAAGTTGGGCATCATAATTTAAGTCCCCAATGTTGGGCATATTAATTTATATCAATTTTATTTTCCTAAGGTATAAGTCTCCATAGTTGAGCCACCGTGTTGTCCCGATTGTTCCAATCTTTGATTGGGGGTTAATTACCTAATGAATACTTCTTATGAAGATTCATTGACAATCCATCCCGTATTAATTTCTCTTTTCCCATCCTCAATCGCCAAAGCAGCTATTTATGAATGAGCATTAGTTCTCAGCTATTAACTATTCCACCTAGTTAACATACTTGATCTTCAATCAAGTATGTCTTTAAGGGGAGGAGTGTAACAGAGTTACCGTCATCGAGGTCCCGTCAGGGCTTCAGAGATAGCGCTGTCGTCGTCCCGTTGGTGAAACAACGGGCGTCGCTGCCTTTCTCGTGTTCTTGAGAAGCTGGGTTTGGCGTTGGATGGGCTTTCCAGATCCCTGGAAACCAATCTACTCCGAACATGGCTCATTAAAAGCTATTAGTAGGAGTGGTATCTCTCTGACGGGATACTGTCAACCTCCTCTACCTTTTTATCGAGGATTTAGGCCCCCATTGCACCTCTGGGGGGGGGGGGGGGGGGGTACCTAGATCCCTGATAAATTTCTCTTTTTTTTTAATCCCCAATCACCAATGCAACTATTTATTAATGAGCATCAGTTCTCCACCAGTAAACTATCCCACCTGGTTTACATACTTGTTCCTCAAACAAGTATGTTTTTAAGGGGAGGAGTGTGACAGTTCCCGTCAATTCTAAGAGAGGTCGCGTCTATCCATCGCTCTAGCGGCGGATCAAACGCACCCTTCTCGAATTATTGAGCTGCAGTGATTGGGGATAGATGAGGATCTGAGAACTGGAAAATCATTCTTCTCCGAACATAGTACATCACGCTATTAGTACGAGTTGTATCTTTTATGGTACTGTCACACTCCCCGCGGCGGACTTAGGCCCATAGACTCAATTTATGTGGGTGTATGAAAATAATCGCGTGTATGAATGGTTTCCTGGAAGGGATAAAACCTTGGTACTTGATGCTTTTTTAGTATCTCTCTTCATGGAAATGCGTTCTACGATTGTTTCCTCCACTTAATAGCCCTTTGTCTGCTTCTAACCAGGTCGGAGTCGGAAGACCCGACGAGGTTAGAAATTTTCTTGTCGTGTATCTCGGGTATTGACTTAGGCCTCCGAGAATGGTCGACCCGTAACTCAACATCCTGAAAGGAATACAGTCCGTATACCCAAGTTTTGTCCTGATGGGAAAGCCGGACTCGCGGAAATAACCGTGAAAACCGAATTCTTCGCACCAGCAGTACCCACGCCGCGTCGAGATTTCATATCCATAGATGAAAATGTAGCCGGACGCATTTCGTAACGAAAGTATCGCTCGAAAGTCTACTGGACGTAAAAACTCCGGAAACACAGTCCGCACTCACAAATTTTCACAAGAAAATATTGAAAATGAAGTAAAAACACGGACCGTTGATTACGCACAACTCAGTAGAACAAGAAGTAGGAATGGGTATCGATACTCGATATTTCAAAATATCGATATTTTTGTAACGATACTGTGTCCTCCGATATTATTGAGTATCGATTCTTGCATTCCGATATTTTGAAATATCGGAAATTTTTTCCTCAACAACTTTAACAAACTTAATTCAATTTTTCTTTGGTTGACTTTGTCAACGACTCGCCAATCAGCGATTAGCCACTTGTTATGAAGCCGCAAGGAATCGGCTTTGAGGAAAGTTGGTTTCCAAACTCATATTTTTGAAAAGTGTAGATGAAGAGTTGTGGTAATTTCAAGTATATTTGCTCTAACGTTTCCATCCCTGTGACTATTTTATTGTGACGTGATTTTATCTATTCGAGTAAATACATTTTCTTACATGATTTTTCAATACTGTAATTTTAAATAGGTATATGAAAATAATATAATTTTTCCCAGATAATGTATCTTCTACCATGAACTTTATTTCACAATGACCTCCATCCATTAAGTTAAATAATTCAAACTCCGGTTTGAAAATTTTGTTGTTGGGGAAAACTTATTCTTAAGCAACATTGTGGATGTGGTATCGATACTCGATATTTATAAATATCGATACTTCGGTCAAGCGATATTTGGTATATCGATACTAGCATCCCGATACCCTTTATCGATACTTTTGTAACGATACCCATCCCTAACAAGAAGTGAGATGGCGGCAGGAGAGTATCGCGGGAGCCCACCTAAAGGCACAACTAGCGCATCCTTCTGGCATTCCGGGCTACTAGTCAGCTGATCGGGTGCCTGATGTGTGTATTCGCTGGCTTCACGCTTACACTTGAATCTCGTTGCTTTTTAGTGAAGCTGGGAGAATTCGTGAGTTAGGTATCGAAATGGATCCAATACGAGTAATTTTGTTAAGCGGTTGGCAACCATCTCAAAATAGGTTTAGGTAGCATCAGAGATTGAATTAGTGTTTAGCGTTTGAAGGAGTACCTAGGTACCTAGTTTGTATAGTAGGGTTCATACCTACTTTGTATACGTAGGTAGTAGGTACCTACCTAATAAGTGTTGAGTGTACATAGGTAGGTACATCTTGATGTTTCATTTTTTGCAGCTCTCCTCGCTTACACTCATGTCAAGCGTCTAAGGCAGATCTCTTTTTGCCTCCATGCTATCAGTATTTTGCTCTTTGCGGAACAAAAAGTGGAAGCTTTGTGTTCGCGACGATTTTTGTACAATTCCCACATACTCGTACATAATTGGCCGATGATTTGTTCCGAAAAGAGGAGAAAAAGTTGACGAAAATTTGCTCTTTTAGTTCTCAGTTTAGTTTTAGTCATGTAGCATCGCTGAAAAAGCTTATCTTCTAAGGAATGTTTCTAGGTAATGTCCTTTTTGTTAGGTACCTATACCTATGTAAGTTTTCCGAGAGTTAATAATAAGTAATTCAACCGTCTCTGTGTGCTTGCTAGGATCTCTGGGTGTGATTGGGACAGTTTTTAACCACGCTCAGCAGACTCAGCGTTAAAAAGGTGATGAAATAATTGTCGACCAAAAATGCTTTTTTGGTTTTGTGGCCTACGTCATTTTCCGAAATTCGACCCACAGCATTAATCTGATCGGGACGGCTAAGGAACTCGTCCTTCCTTTTTGAAAATCTGAGTCTCTTTGGAACCATGAAATTTCGGGACGAGCCAAATAGCTGAAATGATAGGCAATCTTAGTTTAGTAGGAACTTTACTTTGTTCTTCAAAAAAAGGTGATTAGCCTGCGCTGCGTAAATGAATAATATTGGTGGTATTGAAGTCGTAATATCACATATAGTAAGCAAAAAACTTTCAATAAATATAGGTACATGTAGGCACATATATATGAGCAATGGTAATTCGACTGTAGTGGCACGTATGCCTTGACAGGGAAACAGCGTTGAGTTCAGAGCCCTCCATCTTATTAATACTGAAGGAACCCGATAGGTATCTATTATATCAACGAACACTGAGGAGGAACGAGAAACCAGACTAGAAGACTCGTGACAAACAATGACAACCACGGAATAACAACAACCGCCTGAACCTGAAATCTAAAGCACCAATGATACGCGATATCAACAATGATACGTTACCAATGATACCCGATCAGCTGACTAGTACTGTAAGTTGCCCAAAATGCCAGAAGGAAGCGCTAGTTGTGCCTTTAGGTGGGCTCCCGGGAGACTCTCCTGATGGCGGCGCTCGAGAGGGCTGGGTCGGGGAGGCGCAGGGGGGCCAACGGAACAGAACGAATACTCCGTTTTTGTATGAAAAACCGCGCTTTCACGGGTTTTTTCAAATTATTTCTTTGAAATTTACCGCAACACAGTGTGAACACGAGAGCTGCATAAATAGTCTTCTACGAAGACCGCACTATAATGGTTAATTTTGTGGCAAAAAAACTTGTGCTGAATCAAATTTGGTGGTTCAAAAAAAGATTTTGGAATTTTCGGTTTTTATCAGTTTTTACAGATTTTTCAGCAAATATTAATTTAATTTAAGTTCATTTTTTGGCATAATTTTGTGCAAATTTTTTTAATGTCCCAGTTAATCATTGATATTTTTATGTCGACGAAATAAGTTAATGCTTGAATTTTTGGCGCAAAAATCGGGATTTTTATCTCACTATTAAGGAGAGTTATCATCTGTGATCATCTGGAATGACACATACATATATTGATATGAGTTAAACACAGTTTTATTTAAAAAAAATCAACAATAAACTGGAACATTCAAAAAAGGTTGTACAAAATTATGCTGTAAAATGCACTTAAATTTAATTTATATTTCTGAAAAATCGAGAAAAACTACAAAAATAAGCTTTAAAAGTCAAGATTTTCTTTAACTTGCAGAATATTTTTCAAAACTAGTTTTCTGCCATACGATTGGTAGTTAACAATTTCTTTGCACTCAACGTGCTCAAATTTCAAAACAATGTAACATATATTATGACTGGATCTATTTTATGAAAAACATATAAAGGAAAAGCATTCGTCGAATGCCCATTATTGTGTATTTTCTGAGCATATTACGCCCACTTACCTAGTGCGTAAATGTGGAGTGGTAACAGTAACTTCGTGATTTGAGCTGTTGCGGTTGCAATCTGACTAGGTTTTAATTCTTCATTCTATTAGTGGCAAAACAAATAGAACAGTTTCCTTGGTCAGGCGGAATCGCCCATTAAAATCCTCATCATCCTAAATATTAAAATAATGGTTAAGAGTCGTCGTTCCCACTCCAACCAAAAGTATAAAGTCATGGCTCTAAGAAGGAATCATGGCCCTACGAATCCTAATCAAGGAGGTATAGATTCCCCAATATTCTTTTCCAAAGAAAGCGAAAACCACAACATCTGAACACTATTTTATTCACAATCAAAATTGCAAAATTCGCGAATGGGATGTACCAATGTGTATTCATCCTGGCATGTAATATAATCCTATGATTGGAAGATTTTGAGGTAATCAGAGAGCTAAGGCGTCAGTCAAAGTGAAATCAACGATCAAGAGTTGAAAGCTTGATCGGAGAATAGATAATTGCGCCCATGAGTGGTTTGATCGGAGCTTCTCAATAATCTAGCCGTGATCAGTTATTGATAAACCAGCCCTAACACTGATTCATTGTATGAGGTCTGTGGTAGGTACATAATATTCCAGAAACTGCCTCTTGTGTTTGCTGAATATAGTGAACGATGTCACGTTTCTTTGGCAGGTGAGAAGCCCTATGCCTGTGATAGCTGTGACTACCGAACCAGTCACCCTGGGAGTCTGAAAATTCACATGCGGTCACATACAGGTTTGTTATGTTTAGTCCTTGATAGAATAACATTAACATCACTTCAATAACTGATGTCACTGGTACGTCAAATTCCAGAAATCACCCATTGTGTTTGCATAATATTGAGAAATTTGTCGTTTCTTTGGCAGGTGAGAAGCCCTATGCCTGTGATAGCTGTGACTACCGAGCTAGTCAGCTTGTTAATCTGAAAACACACTTACGGTCACATACAGGTTGGTTACGTCTACTCTTTATTAGAATAACACTAACCATATTTCAATAAGTGAATTCGCTGATTCACCAAATTTCAGAAATTACCCATTGTGTTTTCATAATATTACAAAATTTTCGTTTCTCTGGCAGGTGAGAAGCCCTATGCCTGTGATAGCTGTGACTATCGAGCTAGTCAGCTTGGTACTCTGAAAAGACACTTACGGTCACATACAGGTTGGTTACGTTTACTCCATGACAGAATAGCACTAACATTACTTCAATAACTCATGTCATTGGTACACTGAATTCCAGAAATTACCCATTGTGTTTGCATAATATTGTAAAGTTTGACGTTTCTTTGACAGGGTACAACCCCTGTCTGTGATTGCTGTGACAATTGATCTAGTCAGCTTGTTATCTGAAAAACATTTAAGTTCATATACTAACATTACTGTAATAACTAATGTCACAAGTACACCAAATTCCAGAAATAACACATTGTATTTGCATAATATTGATAAATTTTTGTTTCTCTCACAGGTGAGAAACCTTATGCCTGTGATAGCTGTGACTATCGAGCTAGTCAGCTTGGTACTTTGAAAAAACACTTACGCTCACATACAGGTTTGTTATGTTTAGTCCTTGATAGAATAACATTAACATTACTTCAATAAGTGAATTCGCTGATTCACCAAATTCCAGGAATTACTCATTGTGTTTGCATAATATTGCAAAATGCTCGTTTCTTTGACAGGTGAGAAGCCCTATGCCTGTGATAGCTGTGACTATCGAGCTAGTCACCTTGGTAGTCTGAAAATACACATGCGATCACATACAGGTTTGTTATGTTTAGTCCTTGAAAGAATAACATCAACATTACTTCAATAACTGAATTCGCTGATTCACCAAATTCCAGGAATTACCCATTGTGTTTGCATAATATTGAAAAAGCTGTTGTTTCTCTGACAGGTGAGAAACCTTATGCCTGTGATAGCTGTGACTATCGAGCTAGTCAGCTTGGTACTCTGAAAAATCACTTACGGTCACATACAGGTTTGTTATGTTTTGTCCTTGATAGAATATCATTAACAATACTTCAATAACTGATTTCACTGGTACACCAAATTCCAAGAAATACCCATTGTGTTTGCATAATATTGCAAAATTTTTGTTATCTGACAGGTGAGAAACCTTATGCCTGTGATAGCTGTGACTATCGAGCTAGTCAGCTTGGTGATTTGAAAAAACACTTACGGTCACATACAGGTTTGTTATGTTTAGTCCTTGATAGAATAACTTTAACATTACTTCAATACGTGAATTCACTGATTCACTAAATTCCAGGAATTACCCATTGTGTTTGCATAGTATTGCAAAATTTTTATTTCTCTGACAGGTGAGAAACCTTATGCCTGTGATAGCTGTGACTATCGAGCTAGTCAGCTTGGTACTCTGAAAAAACACTTATGGTCACATACAGGTTTGTTATGTTTAGTCCTTGATAGAATATCATTAACATTAACTGATTTACTTCAATAACTGATTTCACTGGTACACCAACTTCCAAGAAATACCCATTGTGTTTGCATAATATTGCAAAATGTTTGTTATCTGACAGGTGAGAAACCTTATGCCTGTGATAGCTGTGACTATCGAGCTAGTCAGCTTGGTGATTTGAAAAAACACTTACACTCACATACAGGTTTGTTATGTTTAGTTATTGATAGAATAACATTAACATTACTTCAATAACTGATGTCACTGGTATGCCAAATTCCACACATTACCCATTTTGTTTGCATAATATTGAAGAATTTGGCGTTTCTTCGACAGGTGAGAAACCTAATGCCTGTGATAGCTGTGACTATCGAGCTAGTCAGCTTCCTACTCTGAAAAGACACTTACGGTCACATACAGGTTGGTTACGTTTACTCCTTGACAGAATAGCACTAATATTACTTCAATAACTAATGTCATTGGGACACCGAATTCCAGAAATTACTCATTGTGTTTGCATAATATTACAAAATTTTTGTTTCTCTGACAGGTGAGAAACCCTATCTGTGATAGCTGTGACTATCGAGCTAGTCAGCCTTATCTGGTTACACTGCGTCACATACAGTTATGTTTAGTCCTTGACAGAATATCAACATTACTTCAATAACTGATTTCACTGGTACACCAAATTCCAAGAAATACCCATTGTGTTTTCGAAATATTACAAAATTTTCGTTTCTTTGGCAGGTGAGAAGCCCTATGCCTGTGATAGCTGTGACTATCGAGCTAGTCAGCTTGGTAATCTGAAAACACACTTACGGTCACATACAGGTTTGTTATGTTTAGTCCTTGACAGAATAACACTAATCATATTTTAATAAGTGAAATCGCTGATTCACCAAATTTCAGAAATTACTCATTGTGTTTTCATAATATTACAAAATTTTTGTTTTTTGGGTAGGTGAGAAGCCCTATGCCTGTGATAGCTGTGACTATCGAGCTTGTCAGCTTGGTGATCTGAAAACACACTTACGGTCACATACAGGTTTGTTACATTTACTCCTTGACAGAATAGCACTAACCATATTTCAATAAGTGAATTTGTCGATTCACCAAGTTCCAGGAATTACCCATTGTGTTTGCATAATATTTGCAAAAGCTGTTGTTTCTTTGGCAGGTGAGAAGCCCTATGCCTGTGATAGCTGTGACTACCGAACCAGTCGCCCTGGGAGTCTGAAAATTCACATGCGATCACATACAGGTTTGTTATGTTTAGTCCTTGATAGAATAACTTTAACATTACTTCAATAAGTGAATTCACTGATTCACTAAATTCCAGGAATTACCCATTGTGTTTGCATAATATTGCAAAATTTGTCATTTCTTTGACAGGTGAGAAACCTTATGCCTGTGATAGCTGTGACTATCGAGCTAGTCAGCTTGGTCATCTGAAAACACACTTACGGTCACATACAGGTTGGTTACGTTTACTCCTTGACAGAATAACACTAACCACATTTCAATCCGTGAATTCGCTGATTCACCAAATTTCAAAAATTACCAATTGTATTTGCATAATATCACAAAATTGTTTCATTGGCAGGTGAGAAGCCCCATGCCTGTGATAGCTGTGACTATCGAGCTACTCACTTTGGTACTCTGAAAATACACATGCGATCACATACAGGTTTGTTATGTTCAGTCCTTGATAGAATAACATCAACATTACTTCGATAAGTGAATTCGCTGATTCACCAAATTCCAGGAATTACCCATTGTGTTTGCATAATATTGCAAAACCTGTCGTTTCTTTGGCAGGTGAGAAGCCCTATGCCTGTGATAGCTGTGACTATCGAGCTAGTCAGCTTGGTGATCTGAAAAAACACTTACGGTCACATACAGGTTTGTTATGTTTAGTCCTTGATAGAATAACATTAACACTACTTCAATTACTGATTACACTGGTACACCGAATTCCAAGAAATACCTTTTGTGTTTGCATAATACTTCAATATTTTTCGTTTCTTTGATAGGTGAGAAGCCCTATGCCTGTGATAGCTGTGACTATCGAGCCAGTCAGCTTGGTAGTCTGAAAATACACATGCGATCACATACAGGTTTGTAATGTTTAGTCCTTGATAGAATAACTTTAACATTACTTCAATAAGTGAATTTGCTGATTCACCAAATTCCAAGAAATACCCATTGTGTTTGCATAATATTGCAATATTTATCGTTTCTTTGACAGGTGAGAAGCCCTATGCCTGTGATAGCTGTGACTATCGAGCCAGTCATCTTGTTAGTCTGAGAATGCACATGCGATCACATACAGGTTTGTTATGTTTAGTCCTTGATAGAATAAAATTACCATTACTTCAATAAGTGAATTCGCTGATTCACCAAATTCCAGGAATCACCCATTGTGTTTGCATAATATTGCAAATGCTGTCGTTTCTTTGACAGGTGAGAAGCCCTATGCCTGTGATAGCTGTGACTATCGATCTAGTCAGCTTGGTCATCTGAAAAGACACTTACGGTCACATACAGGTCAGTTACGTTTACTCCTCGACAGAATAGCACTAACATTACTTCAATAACTAATGTCACTGGTTCACCAAATTCCAGAAATTACCCATTGTGTTTGCATAATATTGCAAAAGCTGTCGTTTCTTGTTTGGCAGGTAAGAAGCCCTATGCCTGTGATTGCTGTGACTATCGAGCTAGTGCGCTTAGTAATCTGAGACGACATTCAAAAATGCATACAGGTTTGTTTCGGTCATACCCTGATAGAATAATACCAACATTGTATTATTAACTGATGTCTCTGGTACACCCGATTAGAATAGGAACTCCATCATGGCCAACTGCGGCTGAGCTTATGTTGAATAAGCTTTTCCTAACTTTTTTTTTTTTTTTTCTTTAAGCTATGAAATACCCAAATTTTTTATTTTAACTAGACGGTAACCGGGGGTGTATACATTTGATAAATGGAAGAGAGGTAGTGACTGGGGAGGGAGGGGGCAATAAGTGTTTCAATTAATCGTTGACCATCTGAGGTACAGCTGCTCCATCTTCCAGCCCCAACGGTCGAAGCTTCCTTCAAGACCCTCTTATACGAATTGAAACGGCTCTAATTATGGTGAACTGAACCTTCACTTCAACCCATCCTGAGAGTTGTGAGTAGGGACTTCCATTTTTTGGCCAGGACGTATGCTGCCCGTTTCAGAAAACAGCAAATTCTTTGTGACGGGCACCGCCACATGAGCACACTAAGGGTGTGAAAGACCCTCGATGGTCTTCTGCAGCTCGATCATATTTCATGTGTTTTGCATTTGCTGCTGCTCTTGATGTTCGATTCCAGTCTTGGGAGAGGTAGGAGGCAGCGTCAGCATTAACTATGCGATTATCAAAAAACGCTGGTCTTCCACTCTCCCAGACACCATTCGCCTTAACATCACCCACTAATGCTGGCTGTCCGTTGGCTGGCTCTTGCATTACTGGCTCAATCAAAGCTCCCCCCCAGGCAAGGTTGGCTATTCCTGCAACAACGTCTCGTACTTCGTCATGCCCCCTCTTTACCATTCCTCCTTACAGTTGTACAAATGCTTTTCCTAACCATTTCATCATCAATTTTATCTATTTTACAATAACTTTTACATAATCGAGCTAAATTGTCATAATATGCTATCACACTGCTATGGTCATCTGCTGGTTGCTCACCACAAAAATGTTGATTCAACTCATTTAAATTCAAAGAAACCGGTATATGAACAGCATTACTCTCCCCTAATCCTTGCATTTTTGAAACTTTCCAAAATTTATCTGGCTTCATTTTCACTCCCACGATAGTATTTATTTTTTCGTTCATAATTTTCTGTTTTACTTTATTCCTCAATTTGTTGTAAATTACTCTATCATTATGTAACTTAGATTTAGTCCATCTTTTATACGCTTCATTTCGTGATTTCATTAAATCTTTAATTTCTATACCTATCCATGGGGCTGGCGGGCGTTTTACTTTTATTTTTCTTAGCGGCATGTATTTATTTAACAAATCAATCATTTTATTCATAAGTGTTTCGACTTTCATATCAACTTCAGTTCCCTCATAAACCTCATCCCATTTTACTAATTTACCTTCTTTCGCTAATTTATCCTTGTGTATATTTTTTGCTATACGAATCATTCTACTAGTAATTTTAAATTTATTCTCTTTATAATTCATTCTGCAATAAATCAAATCATGCCTGGAAAGCGCAGGAGTCTTGATCTACCCAAACTTTACAACTGCACATATTTTATTAGTGAAAATATGATCAATTTGTGTGGCAGTGACAGGGAAGGCTGAAAAGTGGGTAGCATTTAATGGAACTATGTTGAAATTATATGTATCCAATAAGTTATTAAAATATTTAGTACCATATGAATTATCAAAAAGATTTATATTCCATTCACCAACTACTATGATAAATTCATAATCACTAATAACCTTAGTAATCTCTGTGAAATCACTATTTATATTTGTTGCTGTAGGTGGACTGTAGACTATTCCGACCAGTACCTTAAAAGTATAGTTATGACCCACCTCAATAAAGATAAATTCAGGCGAATTGGTGTAATTATTCTGTGATGTATAAACTCCTCTATAGTGCAAGACATCCTTTATATACACCTGCCTTTATTTTGACGATCCACTCTTACAAGGCCTTTAAGATCAACTGAACCTGAATTTATAACAGGCTTCAAAAAAGTTTCAGAAACACCAATAATATGGGCTCCACTGTTATAAAAATTCAACTGAAATTCATCCCAATGTGCTAATAATGACTCCGCATTAACATGAGCAACATTTAATTTTCATCTCTCAAATGAAAAATATTGCCTTAATTCTGAATTTATCGAACACATTTAATATTATTACTTAATTTAATGTTTTTTCGTAATTGTTATAATACATATTAAATTTATTGGACACCTTGCATTTTCTCGTTATTATGTAGAAAAGAATCAGTTCGCGTTTTAAAAATTAGATGAAAACATTTAATATAATCAATTATTTTGAAATTATTATTATAATAATTTAATCGGAGATCGCTCGTGTAGCTTGCGGTAGGTTTTTCCTGTGACTTGATTCGTAGTCTGTCAGAGTTCTCGGTTAATTTAATGAAAATTCTTCCATTACGCACCCAAACGAACTTCAGCTTGTTCATTCTCTTGGCCTCCTTACAATCATTCAGTAATTTACGATTGTCTATCCATTCACATAAATAAATACGAGATTCATCACCAAGCAAAAAACCCAAATGACGGTTGTTTTAAGTCTTTCTTTTTCCACGCGGCGTAATAAAAAGCCTTTTTATCAAGTTTTCTAACAAATGAAACAACGAATATCTTAGTTTGAAATCAAAAACCAGACATCTGCCGCTCCTCTTTCTGTGAAAACCAGACATTTCACATTCGGTGCGAGTTTCGGTTTTTGTCTGGACAGCTTGGTAAGAAACCATACGCCTGGCAAGTCTGATACCAAGTGTCTACACAACCCTTTGAGCTGTGTAGGATAATTGAGGTGTTATCGTAATTACATCGTACCAAGTTGTTTATACAAACATATAAATTATCTACGATATGCCACATTATGGTGTTTGATCTATAATGATTTTCATGTGTAGGAACCTGTCTCTCTCCTACACCCGTACCCAAATGCCTCTATAAACGATTGGTACTGTGTGTAGTACCTATGTATGTGTTGTGTACACATGCATAATGTGCTCTACTGTCACCCCGAGGTTTGTGTACCTCGATACGCATACCTTGTGTGGTATTAATAATGAAAGTGTGTGTGTACACATGCATAATGTGCTCTACAGGCACCTCGAGGTTTGTGTACCTCGATGCACATATGTTGTGTGGTATTACTAATGAAATCATGTGTGTACACATGCATAATGTGCTCTACAGGCACCTCGAGGTTTGTGTACCTCGATACGCATACCTTGTGTGGTATTAATAATGAAAGTGTTTGTGTACACTTCCGAATTGTGCTCTACAGGCACCTCAAGGTTTGTGTACCTCGATACGCATACCTTGTGTGGTATTAATAATGAAAGTGTGTGTGTACACTTCCGAATTGTGCTCTACAGGCACCTCAAGGTTTGTGTACCTCGATACGCATACCTTGTGTGGTATTAATAATGAAAGTGTTTGTGTACACTTCCGAATTGTGCTCTACAGGCACCTCAAGGTTTGTGTACCTCGATAAGCATACCTTGTGTGGTATTAATAATGAAAGTGTGTGTGTACACTTCCGAATTGTGCTCTACAGGCACCTCAAGGTTTGTGTACCTCGATACGCATACCTTGTGTGGTATTAATAATGAAAGTGTGTGTGTACACTTCCGAATTGTGCTCTACAGGCACCTCAAGGTTTGTGTACCTCGATACGCATACCTTGTGTGGTATTAATAATGAAAGTGTGTGTGTACACTTCCGAATTGTGCTCTACAGGCACCTCAAGGTTTGTGTACCTCGATAAGCATACCTTGTGTGGTATTAATAATGAAAGTGTGTGTGTACACTTCCGAATTGTGCTCTACAGGCACCTCAAGGTTTGTGTACCTCGATAAGCATACCTTGTGTGGTATTAATAATGAAAGTGTGTGTGTACACTTCCGAATTGTGCTCTACAGGCACCACGGGGTTTGTGTACCTCGATACGCATACCTTGTGTGGTATTAATAATGAAAGTGTTTGTGTACACTTCCGAATTGTGCTCTACAGGCACCACGAGGTTTGTGTACCTCGATACGCATACCTTGTGTGGTATTAATAATGAAAGTGTTTGTGTACACTTCCGAATTGTGCTCTACAGGTACCTCGAGGTTTGTGTACCTTGATAAGCATACCTTGTGTGGTATTAATAATGAAAGTGTTTGTGTACACATCCGAAATGTGCTCTACTGTCCCCCCGAGGTTTGTGTACCTTGATAAGCATACCTTGTGTGGTATTAATAATGAAAGTGTTTGTGTACACTTCCGAATTGTGCTCTACAGGCACCTTGAGGTTTGTGTACCTCGATACGCATACCTTGTGTGGTATTAATAATGAAAGTGTTTGTGTACACTTCCGAATTGTGCTCTACAGGCACCTCGAGGTTTGTGTACCTCGAAGTATGTCCCTTTTGGGACAATGTATATCCATTGTCAACCGTGCGTAGTCCCTACGCAAGGGAGAGACTAGAATTGTGTTGAAGCAATCTATTAAAATATTATGTTCGAATAATGTATATAGGTATGAGGTTATTTGTACGACTCACCAATGTTAGTTCTCTTCTCGTCCTCTTCTCTCTTCATACTGTCCTCTGACCCCTACCTATTCTCCTTCCCTCTCTCCCCACTTCTCTTCTTTCATCTCCCCTTCTGATAAGCTCCCACCCTTTCTCTATGTAGCGACACCAGTTAGTCATCTTGGTAATAAGAAAAAATACGTGGAATCATGCAGGTTTATTAGTCCTCCTAGGGTAAACGTAATACAGGGTGAGTCACGAAGGACGGACGGTTTTCAATAAATCAGTACATCGTTAATTTTGCTAAAAACAAAATCGTATTTGTTATTAATAGGTTCTCATAGTGCTACCATTTCGTAAAATTAATGGTGGAAAACAACATCTGGCAGGTGATGGCCGTTTTCATTGATACACTGCTGTAGTCGCTCACAAAAGTTTTCCTCTTCTCTCACCAACATCGCTCTTTCAATTTGAGAAACTTCCGCTCGAATTGTAACCTTCAAATCTTCCAGGGTACGGGGTTTGTGGTCGTGTACACGACCCTTGAGGTGACCCCACAAGAAAAAGTCACACATAGACAAGTGGGGGGAACGAGGAGGCCAATGAATGTTGCCAAAACGGGAAATGACGCGATGTGGGCAAAGTCGGCGAACAACATCCATCGTCGCTCTTGCTGTGTGGGCTGTTGCCCCGTCCTGTTGAAACCACACCCGTCGGATAGGGACCCGTTTTCTGCGTAGTACAGGGCTTAGAAAGTTATATATCACTATCCGCTCCGGCTCGCTACGCTCGCCTCCACGTCCAGCCGGGGGGCAAGCCTCCCGGACCACCCATTAAATTGCTCGCTTCGCTCGCAAAATGTTGCATGTGGGGAATTTTGCTTGCTTCGCTCGCAAAGTGTGGCATGTAGGGAATGTTGCTCGCTTCGCTCGCAAATGGTATGGCACCCAACTTGGCAGACGTTTTTTTCAGTTGGGAATTCTTACAAACAAATTAAATCTCATAAAACTACGTGGAACCACAAAAAGTTTATTCGGGGATGTTGCTCGCTCCGCTCGCAAAGGTATTGCTGTATATTTGTAGGAAAAAATCCGAATTTATTCTGTTGAAATGGCTCTCGCTACGCTCGCCTCCACGTCCAGCCGGGGGGCAAGCCCCCCGGACCCCCCATTAAATTGCTCGCTTCGCTCGCAAAATGTGACATGTAGGGAATTTTGCTCGCTTCGCTTGCAAAGTGTGGCATGTAGGGAATGTTGCTCGCTTTGCTCGCAAACGGTAGATCTCTAAGGGTAGGTTTAACTTCTGTAGGGGATGCTGCTCGCTTCGCTCGCTTGAGGAAGTTATACTGCCCACCCAACTTGGCAGACGTTTTTTTCAGTTGGGAATTCTTACAAACAAATTAAATCTTATAAAACTACGTGGAACCACGAAAAGTTTATTCAGGGATGTTGCTCGCTTCGCTCGCAAGGTATACCTGTATATCCTTGAGGAAGTTATACTGCCCACCCAACTTGGCAGACGTTTTTTTCAGTTGGGAATTCTTACAAACAAATTAAATCTTATAAAACTACGTGGAACGACGAAAAGTTTATTTGGGGATGTTGCTCGCTTCGCTCGCAAGGTATACCTGTATATGTGTAGGACAAAGTCCGTATTTATTCTGTTGAAATGGCCCTCGCTTCGCTCGCAAGGTAGGTACCTATGTATACCTGCTCGCCTCGCAACATTGTGACATCGAACCCCTTGACGTCTTCGTAGAGCCTTCTCGCGTCCGGGGCACATATAATTTCTCATATTAAACGCTTCCCTCGCTTCCGCTCGCAATTTGACCGAGTTCCCGTCACTTTTTTCGATATCCAATTTCGGATTCAGATTCGTCGGGATCAAACCTTTATTTCGCCCGCGAAAACCGTTCCGAAAAACGTACCTTTACGGGGTATATTTTAATGGGAAAAAACCTAGTTTTTCGTCGGACTTTTCGAGAAAACGGGTCCGCACTCTCGAATTTTTTGGACGCATTTGCCGATACTTTTTTGACAATCCGATCGCGCCATCGTCTTACTCGTACAAAAACCTACGAAACCGGTATTTTTCCGGAATTTTCAACGGCCGTTTAGAGGGGTAGAGGCAGAGGGGAAGTGGAAAAGGCGCACAATTATTCTTACTTCGACCCCCCTCCCGCCCTACGGCCCATGGTTCGGCTGGGATTAGACAATTTTAAATTCGCTCGTTCCACCTATCGGAAAATCCCAAGAAGATCCCCCCACTCGTATACTCCCCCCACTCAGCCGTTTGGCCGTGCATAGACACGACAGACAGACAGACGGAGTTTCATTCTTATAAATAATAGAGATGTGTGTATAGCGCTCTGCATTCACAGTAACAGTCTCCCGTTGTCATCTTCAAGAAAGTAAGGACTGATAACAACTGAACTGGCTACCGCACACCGTACAGTCACTTTCGGACTGTGCAAGGGTATACGACCACAAACCCCGTACACTGGAAGATTTGAAGGTTGCAATTCGAGCGGAAGTTGCTCAAATTGACAGAGCGATGTTGGTGAGCGTGGAGGAAAACTTTTGTGAGCGACTACAGCAGTGCATCAATGAAAACGGCCATCACCTGCCAGATGTTGTTTTCCACCATTAATTTTACGAAATGGTAGCACTATGAGAACCTATTAATAACAAATAAAAAATTTTTTAAGCGAAATTAACGATGAACAGATTTTTTGAAAACCGTCCATCCTTCATGACTCACCCTGTATAAAGCAGATTTTTCAACTGATGAGAATTCTAATGCCTGATACCGTTGTATCAAGTATTTCATATAAATTAAAATATGATGTTTTGTTTTCAGGGGAGACTTCTTCCGTCCATGATAGCTGAGTTAGTCAGCTCAGTTCTGTGAGACGGCACAAACACATACAGTTTTATTTGTAAGTTCTGGATGTAATGACCCTAACGTTTCTCAGTTAATATATTAATCATGATGAGAAATTATGAAATTTTATTATTGTTCGTATGAAATATATTGACATCACACTTTTCATTCTTAGGTAAGAAGCTTTCTGACAACGTTTTGACGACCAAAGCTGGGCCCTAATTCAGAAAATAACTAGTTACTAAGTTGAATTTTCAAACTTGACAACAAAATAAATATAATACCTAATAAAAAAGTAAAAAACTTAAGAAAAAGGCGTTTTACAATACCTCAAGTACCTTTAGCCTACTTTCAAGTGATAATAAATTCTTACAAACTTACAGTCATGTTGCAGGTGTTTCTTTGCACCTACTTGATTTTAGCGAATCCTCAACCGAGAACTAACGTCTACATTCCCCTTAAGGCTGTGCGAACGCGAGTTGGGAACCTGACTTGAGCCGACGGAGCGCGCTGATTGTCGCCGTCGGTGCTAGCTTGGTTTAGTTTACTGCGCAGTCAAGAGGTAGCGCTAGGGTAGGTGAATGTGGAAAGGGCGGGAAACAACCTCCCTTTGCGCGGGAGGTCAACACTCGCTCCGCCCCACTCCAAAAGACCCACCCTCTTAGCAACATCTTTTTTTTTACACCCTTCGCCTCCCCACTGCTAAAATTTTCACTCCCCCCGTTTACCTCGAGCGTGTTGTCTAAAACAAAAAGTGTTAGTCGTTTTATTTTTCTCTATGATTTCTCAAAGTTTATAATAATTACTGTCTGTTCCATCTTACAATGAATGTTTGAAAAATCATGGAAAAACAACTGCTAATCTTAAGAGAACGTGTTAGTCTCAAAATTCTAAGAATGATATCTACATTCAATGATGAATATAAAAATAGTGTGGGCGCATACCCCATTTATTAGTAAGCAAATGAATTAATGTTTTTTTTTTTTTTTTTTTACGTAGGCAGGTGAGGAAATCTTTAAGATCCTAAGGTGGTAATCGGATCTCGTATGATACCCAAAAGGGACCGCACTCCGGGTTATGTGAGATTCAAACACACTAAAACCTCACCTTCCTTTTCCCACGTTGGAACTCAGCCTGGAACTGTTTAACACATTACTTCAGGCCGAGTCCTTGAGAAATTTCTTCAGTCCTCTCTATCCATGTGCTCCCTCCTCCTCTGTCTCTCCCGTTCCAAGATGATCTTTTTCTGGAGGATGTCTTCAACGTAGGCAGCTACAAAATTCCATTTTTGCTCTCGTTCAATCATTTTGGCTACTACCACCTCCGGTGTCACGTCTTGAGGTGGTAATTCCAGAGCATCCTGTAGCCCTCTTCTTTCTGTAGCCCATCGCTTGCATACAAAGAAAGTACGGAGCACATCATCGTCCATTTCCTGGCAGTATGGACATATTGGGGAGTCTACTTTTCCCATTTTATAGAGATAAGCGTAAAACAGCCCATGCCCAGAAAGGAACTGAGTCAGGAAAAAGTTTACTTCTCCATGTTTTCTATCTAGCCATACCTTGATCTGAGGAATCAAGCGTGCTGTCCATCTCCCTCTCTGCTCTAAAGTCCACATTTCCTGCCATCTTGCCATTGTATATTCTCTCTCTTCAGCGGCTAAATGAGCTCTTTCTCCTTCCTCTCTTCTACCAAAGATTCGTTTGCGTTCTGCAGCCAATAGATGGATTGGGATGCTGCTTGTAAGTACGAGTATGGCTGGCTCTGACACTTTTCTGTAGGCACATGCAATCCTCAGCGCTCCTCTTCGTTGAACTGCAATAATTGTCTTGCGATAGTAGGCAATGTTTAGGGCATCTGCCCATACCTCCGCACCGTACAAGAGTATTGATTGTACAACGGTCATCATGAGACGACGCTTACATGGTCTTGGCCCATTGACATTTCTCATGAGATGACTAAGAGCAGTTGTTTTCTTTGCTCCCAGAATGTAATTTTAGTAGTATCTAATGTGATTCCCAGGTAGTTTACTGTTGGTTTGCTGGTGACTTCTGTACTCCCTATTTGTATTGGGATTATGGTAGGGATCCGTTTTCGAGTGAACACAACTACTTCGGTTTTAGGTGCTGCTAATGTCAACATATGGTCTTCCATCCATCTAGCGATTTTTACCATTACTTGATTCAGTTTATTCTGTGCCAATTCCGTGGTTCTAGCCAGGATAACTGCCGCAACATCATCCGCATATCCAACAAGATAGCAGTCTTCTGGCATTTCCAGACGTAGAACACTATCGTATGACGCGTTCCATAGTTGTGGGCCCAGAACTGAACCCTGGGCTGCTCCTGCGGTGATTTCTTTCTCCCTTTCCCAGTGAGCCGTCTCATAAACCAAATGACTGGACTTTTTACGAGTTACCTAGTTGTTGGAGGAAGTAATACCTGATTTTCGTTCATTCGACTGTGACTTACGACCCCTGAAGTTGATCATTGCCACAGTCATTCACGGAATTCTAATCACGATACTTTTCAAGAAAAGCGCTAGATCGAAAAAATCTTCATATAAGGGTAACGACACCAGTTATAGACATGCTTAAGACACCGCAACTCAATTTCCCAAACTTTCTAATGTATTCAGAGTTTTCCAACTATTTTTCTCTCAACCAACACAACATCTCCTCTGACGTTTGGCTGCTTTGAATCCTCTGGATTCGGTAATTATTTTTTGGAATTTCCTTCTCCCTAACGACATGTGCATAATATAATAAATATAATGTTTGGTCTCTTTCAAATACTTGTATTCATTTACACACTTACACAATTTTTCCCCCTTGTTACAGTTGTTTTTTTCCCTAATTTTAAATTAAGTCTATGAATACACAAATGGATTCCTTATTTCAATATTCTATATAATAAAACTAATGATGATGAGGACCAAAAAGATCGCCCATTTCGGCTCAACAGGGCCCAAGCACATTGGTACCTACTCAAATTCAAGCCCTAGATCTCCTGACCAATAAATTATCTTAGTTATCCAAAATTTCAAACCATATTAGATTAAATTGTGAAAGTGTGTCAAAAAACGCTGCAAATTATTTCACAAAGGTTTATTATTTTTTCAATTGAATATGATCGTAGTTTTAGTTGGCTTGTGTATGTCATAAGGCCCTTCCAGACTCCTCGGCGTGTCCTATTTCGAGTTGCCACAACCTATACTTCTATAATTATATACGCATGTTTATATTTCTCGATTTGAGCTCCTATCTATTCAAATAGTTATTGCCTTAATAATATCATTATCTAAGCACGTACGAAAAGTCGAGAGGATATGTTTTTAAATATGCGTAGGAAAAGCATTGGTATTAACACACAAATATGACCTAGAAAAAACATATATTCATGCCTCGAAGGAACGCCGTACCCACCTCATGGTGCCGCGGTGTATTATATGGGTATAACACGTAAAAGTAATAAATATCCATTCTCCTACACCCCTCGGCTACGCCCCTGGTCACCCCAGACACCACAAGGTGCTGCGGCGCCTCCTCACTCCACCTCCGCTCACCACCCCCCCCCCCTCACCACCCACCGTGACCCCCTGCCAAGCGTGCGTAAGTCTAACACTCAAAGCCTTGAAAAATACACTTTTTCGCCCGTTTTTGGCCCATAGCATCTATGCGAGTAAAGCCAACTAGACCCCAAATGGAGTCTATGTGCGAAAGAACGGGGTTTTTAAGTCAATTCTTAGGCCTTTTATGGGCCGAACGGTGGATGGACATTTCAAATTTGGACTCTACGCACCTTGAAACGTAAAGTGACAAAGTTTGAGGGGGGTTATAAAAATTTTTTGCTATACGATCACATAGGCTTATTATTGGAAATAATAAACCAAAAGTGGGTTTTTCCCCACCGTCCTGGGTGGGGGGGTTTGGCAGGCGAAGCCTGCAGGGGGTGGCCCCCTAGTTATATATGCACACACTGTGGAACCTAGTTTCCTTTATGTATATTGATAGATAAATTAGGGATAACATTGGGGCATTTAATATTACATTAAACGCCCTATGTGCTCCTGGAGGTTTAAGCTAATAGCTTAAGGTTTCTGCCCATTTCTCACATAAAGGTAAACCCCCCCCCCCTTCTCAGTATGGATATGACATCAGTAAGCTCAGACTTAGATGCATAACTAGTAGTCAACTCACAGCGTTTTTTCATGGTCAGGGAGCAACAGGCTGGCACACCTGCAGCAAACTGACGTCTTCCCACAAGAGATTGATAACATCATAGAGGAAATGTATAATATCATGCCTACATCATAATAATGGTAGATAATCATACCTACATATGTGTGTATCAAACAGCTGAACTATCTGAAGTTATACAGCCCAAAGAAACCTAGCGGCGCTGCATGTTAAGAACTAGTAGCAAGAAGAATTCACTGCCAACTATATTACTTCTACATCCCTGACGAAGACCACAAAGGGTGAAAGCGCTCGGAAGTAAATCACATGACATGAGGATTTGCCACAACCAGTCGTCCTCCCATCACAACCCACCAATCAGAATGATGTGTACAGTTTGGTGGTCTGGATGCTCTCATCTCGAAAAGCAAAAAATACCTTAAACCAATCCTTTTAGTAATTATAGATTAGTTGGACAACTAGATCAGAATGATGTGTACACCACCACAGGCGTTCCTTAAATAGTTGCCTCCGTAACACCTAAGTAGACAATTCGACTAATGACAACAAATTTAAAAAAATTTTCTCACGGCTGTAACTCGAGCATTGAAAACCATGTAGGGGGCGCCACTACCATCAAAACCTGCCTCGGAGTCTATGAGGGTCTGGTCAAGCTGGGGGCAGATGATCCAATGAAATTTTTAGCGAATTTTCGTAAGAAATGAAGCTATTGAAATGGCTCCATAAATTTTCGAAAATTGCCATCATTGAAATCTCTTTTGGGACAGTCTGAAACGAATTTTAGAGTTCAACGCTTTTTCGTACGTGTATATATACTGGGTGGAACCGGACAAGTGACGAAATTTTTTTGTGTTAGCCTGCATAAAAATGTAGTAAAATGCCGCCAACCGCAAATTTTTATCTCAATTCGTACTCGAGATAAGATTTTTTAAATTTTTTTCTCAGGGAAACCGTGCTTTTTTTCCTTTTAAACTCAAGTGTCTCCACTTTGCCTCATTTAATTCTACTTGTTGACCTCATTTTCGGAATCAGCGTTGAAATTTCTATAAGAATAGTGTACTTGGATTCTTAATCAGTACCATCCGAAGACCTTCACATCTGCTCAAACATAGACGATTTTGAAAAAATGAAATTTCAGAAAATTGTTTTAAAACTTAACTTCTCTTCCAAAAAAAATCCTGGAAACTGACAAGTCTCATGAAAACTGCTTCATCTACTCGTAACACTCTTTCCAACGGTATAGTCAATTTTACATTTATTTTGTTATTTAGGGGAGAAAATTATGTTTTAATGCTGAAGAATGTGGTTTTTCCCATCAAATCGATGGTTTTCTTGATATACGGTTTCTACATATTTTTCCCCGATGAATCGAATGACAACACTCGCAGATCTCTCCAACTCCGTTACAACCGAGTTTTACACTTGAACTCACAAATATGTATTTATATAGTATTTAGTTTATTATGTTTGTTACACTGAAATGTATGCGTGTTATGGAGAAAAACTAGTTAATTAAAGTGTAAAACTCGATTACAACGTAGTTGAAGAGATCTGCAAGCGTTACCATTCGATCCAGCGTGAAGAAATACGTAGAAACCGACCTCCTACTCGCAGGTTTATAGAGAGTAATTTTTCCTAAAAACCAACGATTTCATTGAAAAACCTACTTTTTTCATCATTACAACACAATTTTTTCCCTAAATAGCAAAGTAAAAGTAAATTTGACTATACCGTTGGAAAGAATATTAAATTGAGCAATTTTCATGAGATTTGCCAGTTTACAGGATTTTTTTGGAAGAGCAGTAAATTTTTAAAGATTTTCGGAAATTTCATTTTTCCAAAATCGTCTGTTTGAGCTGATGTGAAGGCCTTCGGATGGTACTGTTTAAGAACCCAAGTACAATATCCTTATAGGAAATTCAACGCTGATTCTGAAATTGAGGTCAAAGTTAAAATTAAATGAGGCAAAGTGGATTAACTTGAGTTTGAAAGGAAAAAACACGGTTTTTCCGGAGAACCTTTTGCTATTCAAAAAGTTCCTTTGGATTTTTCACATTTTTGGAAGTTTTTATCAATTGTATCGCAAATTTTAATGAAATTTAAGTACATTTTTCAGCATAACTTTGTACATAATTTTTTTAATATTCTATTTTATATTTGGTCAACTTTATTTGAGCAACATTCTGCTAAAAAATTTAAATTCAACAATTTTCAGCCGTTGTTAGTGATTTTTTTTTTTTTTTTTTTTTTCAAGTACATTTTTGAAAGTTTACCAATTTAATGTGCTCAAAAAGTGCTGGCCAACGAAATCGTCCTTTCGTTTGGAAAGGTTGATTTTTTGGCGCGAGAACGGAATTTTTATCTCAATCCTAAGGAGAGTTATCGTCTGGAAGGACACAAATACATATGGAAAAGCACAAACTTCAGGAATAGTTCCAGAATGTCTATGAGCGGATTTCAATAAAGATTTTTCCAATTGATTTATTTTTAAATTTTCCGAGCTATATATATATATATATATATATATATATATATATATATATATATATATATATATATATATATATATATATATATATATATATATATACATATGTGTGTGTGTCCTTCCGGACGATAACTCTCGTTGGGATTGAAATAAAAATTTCGTTCTTGCGCTTAAAAAAAAATCAAGCTTTCCGGCCAAAAAGGTTGAGTTCGTTGGACAGCATTTTTTAAGCCCATTAAATTGGTCAAATTTCGAAAATACTGAAAATCACTAAAAATAGCAAAACAGGTCTAAAATAAATTTATATTTTCTGGAATGTTGCTCAAATAGTTTATTAATTATAAAATAGAACATTAAAAAAATCATGTGTAAAATTATGCAGAAACCTGTACCTAAATTTCGTTAAAATGTGCTAAAAAATCTATAAAAACTCCAAAATCTCTTTTTGAAACGCAGAATATTATTTAGAACGGGTTTTTGGCATAAAATTGGTAGTTAACAATTTATTTTCCCTCAAAGTCCTCAATTTTCAAGACAATGTGACATGATATAGTATACGATAATTCACGAAATTCGCTGATACGATCATGCTGCATGACTGGAAGTTTTTAGCACTTTCTTGGTTATTTTTCCAATAGATACGACCCATCACAATAGCATCCATGTGTAATGAATACAAGTAGGGGAAGTAGTTTGAAGCCTCGCATGTTTTTTTTTTTTTTTTTTTTTTTTTTTTTAATTTAAGGATAGAAGATTTTGGAATTTAAAAATTGTTGAAAAAGGCAAATATTTCGAAGTTTGTGGGTATTAAGGGAATTCAAAAAATTCTCAACAAATTCACGATATTTATATTAAAATCGATTTATTGAATGATTTTATGAAAAAATTACAACTTATACAAGTGAAGACAATTGGAAAATGTTTCTGGTACATAATTACTTTCTACCAGAAGTGGAGAACTACGAGTTTCATATCTGGTTTTAGAACAACCATCTTGGAGCAGGAAGGGTCCGGGGGAAGGAAATAAGAGCATTCGACAGTTCGCAGGATTTCTCGTGTCTTCATATCTCGAATGAGGAGCTCCTCACCTGTACTAACGAGCATAATGTCGTCCATGACGATGTGAATCCTGATGACATATCCGTACCTGCTCTCAACTTGGAATTTGTCTACCAGACGCAGCTTTTCCGTATCATAGGCAGCCACTGTGGGGGGATCTCCACCATATGCACGTTCTGCGTAAGTAATGAGATTTCCTACGGCCTGTACTCCCCTGCCCATTAAATATTGCCAATTTGTCAACGTGTCCAACATCCGACCGTCTCTCAAGTCGAATAAAAGCAATTTGTTCTCCGAGAGACTTTTCATAATAGCCACTGACCCCGTGAGGAGTTTACATTCAAAACGCTCTTCTAGTTGCAGAACAGTTTCACTGTAACTAGATTTCTCCACGTGATAAGCATATATCGAGGTACAACTCTTATATGTCAAAATTATATATATGCCATTATCACATAAAAAGAAAGAGGCCCGTTCTAATTGTTCTCCGGGCATCTGCCCAGGCAAAGCCACTTCTTTGATTTTGGTTTGGAATTCCAGATCCCAGATGTGCAGAGGTGAGCACCAGAATACACCTGCATCATAACGTGTACACATGCCGACAAAATATTTACCATTGTGGTCACACGTTATGTGAGTGTAGCTAGGGGCAATTTGCTTATACCAGTTTGTCAGGTCTGGGGTATCGGGGATGGTCTCTGAATGGTCCCTGTCAAACAGAGCTAAAAACTTCAACTTCAGGTTCTTATCTTCGTCTTTAACATAAACTTGAAGCAACATGCCTTGAACAATCACCAGGATGTTGTTGGATAATTTGACGAGTGATGGTCTGTGATTACCCAGCGTGAGATGTATTTCACCTGTCATGATTGGCCTGTCCTCTATGTTGAACACGGTGTATGGTGAATAGCTGAGACACTTAGGCACCAATAACAGTTCATTATCAGCCTCCATCCCGTACAAGGAAAAAGAAGTACTGCTAATAAGGTCTTCCCAGCAGCATCCATTTTTCCAATTTCTTTTTAGCTCAACGTCACCCATGTATCTCCTTCTCCAAACGCACAGCATCGGCAGATTCTCCGATTCGAACACTTCACACGAAGATCCCACTCTCTTGCGTTCAGCCCGTAACTTCAATCTCTCCTCCGATATGTTTTTCCTGCACAGCTTTTTCCAGATGCGGTTGCTATTGACGGCATTGCGCCAACCAAGGCAAACTAACGAGCAAGATAGAACATCTTCCAAAGCTAAGTGTAGCAAAATGATTTCAAACACCTCTTCAGGCAAACCAAGATAGTTATCAACCGACATAACTAAAAGACCGTCCGCGTAAAAAACTGAGATAAACCAAAAACAACAATGAATGTTAACGATTAAATATAATCGTTTCGCAATTACAACAAGGAAAGTAGGAAGCACTGAATATACCAACTAGGTAAGGCAGCAAAATTTGATATGGGAAATTTATATTGTTATCAATTCGATTATCAGATTGACATGTTCTTTCTGACGGATGGTGGTGGGAGATCTCCATTAGATGCCTTTGCCTTGTGTGACCAAGTTCTTCTTCGTACTTTCTCAACGAAGATTCCAAATTAGTATGCGAAGCCTAGCGGCAGAAATCGAACTAGGCAGTTCCTGACTGCAAATCTTGTGCCATTTGGATATTATTGTATCTGTACCTACCTACCTTTTTAGAAAATCTCTGTGAAAAATGAAGCTATTTCAGTGGCTCCAAAAATTTAAAATCAATATTTTCAAAAATGCTTAGTTAAAATCTGTTTTATGACATTGTAATACGATTTTTCATATACCTACTGGGCTTCCCTTAAAACATCCCCCCCCCCCCCCCATGTTAAAATCGTTAATAATGGGTCAATGAATAATTTTCCTTCAATCAATGTTTTTATTTATTTATTTTTTTTTTAGGGCTCTCAAAAATGAGAAATTCGCGCATTGCACAAACGTGTGTAATTGACATCAACTTCGTTATTTTATAATAAAAGCCCCATATTTCATTGCAGATTTGAATTCTACGTGAAATTTCATGAAGAAATGACCCATCACTTAATTTTTTAAGTGTGCGCAAACGGGCACGATTCCACTCTGAAAGGTCAATAAATATGAAATACTGAGTTTTTGAATTTACTCAATTTGTTTTGAGGATTAGCTCAAAATATGTGCAGGTTGAATGGGGCATTTCCTAATCTACCTGCTCGATACCGTTGAGTGTCATTTACCTCAACATTTGGTAACTTTCGGGTATTCACTAGGCCTCAAAACTTCTAATAACTTAACCCACTCAGTGCGGGTGTGGTAATATTACCACAGCTGGGGTTTCGCGCCGTGCGGGTGTGGTAATATTACCACAGCTGGGGTTTCGCGCCTTGCGGGTGTGGTAATATTACCACGCCACTCCCTCCAGGACCTATTCATGGGTCCATAGAAGGGGCTCCTGCATTCTTCTGTCCCATACGGTGGTTTTACCTTCAGCATGAATCAGAAAGCAGTTCTGAGCACTCCCTTGGCGAATTGCATGTTTTCGAGCCAGGAAATGGAGTCCAATCCAAGCCAGTTTTCCTCATTTTTGGCACGTTTTTCTTGATTTTATCCTTCTTCTAACCCTGGTACTGCATGAACATCATACTAATGTTGAACTTCAATTCAAGGCAACTGAGTAGTACAGGTTGTGTAGTGCAGTGATTTTTTTTCTAACGATTTTTAAAAAGTAACAATGTGAGAAGTCATAAAAAACTTCCACACGGGGGGGGGGGGGGGGGGGGGGGGGGGGGGGGGGGGGGGGTTGTTCCCCCTCTTGATACCCGCGCTGAATGGGTTGAGTACCTACTTCAGTTTTTGTCTATGGAAATATAAATGGAAGACAATAAGTAATAATATAATACGGAAAGTAGGTAGTGTATACTTACCGCTACCTCACTAGGTACTTACCTTTCCAAAGGCGATACCTACCGAATATTCCCATCTGGCAGGAGCACTCATGGCACATCCTTTCACAGGACTTTAAATATTTTTAGTTTCCTAAATGATTTAAAGAACGGTTCTGTAAACTGGACAATCCACAACATCTTCATAGCTGATGTCTGGAACTTCTTACTCTTCAATTTTTGTAAGCTCCCCAACATCCATTTCATTGGGATCTCGACTGCACGAACTAATCTTGTGTTCATTAGGTTTCAGGTAGGTAATCGCCAGACAACAGCTTAATATAAGTTGCATAACATTTATCACCAGGCATAATAAAAAGTACCTACTGAACTAGGTAAATCTGAACCATAAGACATGTCACGAGTGACAAGCTATCGCGCTTGTTCCCATAGTTTACTTGTCACCATGACAACAAGGAGCAATATTCTCAACAATAAGGTTTTTAGCCTTACCTCAACATAAGTATGCAGTGTCGAAGTCTCCAGAATATCACCTATAGGTAGGCGAATTACATCATTTATGCATTGAAGCAGCATAAGTACTTAATGTATTTACCTACATATCAATCTCTTGTACATGTCCTCATAACTTATGAGTGTATTATTCATTCAAACATTGTCATGGTTTAAGGAGCTTAAATTTTTTTTTATATATGTACGTAAATATTTCATTATATAAAAAATGGCAGTAATAATAATAATAAACTATCAACAGTTCAGGGATATTCATTTTCCATGACACGATCCAGGGAACACTCTTTTTCATGTTGGTAGGATTGCCGCTGCTCCATCCTTGACGTCGAGACTCCTCACTCTTCTCCTTGTCCCTCGCAATCGAAGTGACAGCACTGCTCTTATTGTCGAATACTGCATTTTTACCCTTACCCACTCGAGGACCTGGGAGAAGGGCCTTGTCCACTTATCTGACAATTTTTCAGCCATCCTCTTCAAGAATACATTAAATTCTCTATGGAGGACTCCCTCGCAAGACGTGACTAGGGGTGAAAATGAGCCTCCCAAGGCTTCATACTTCAAATGCTTTTTATGGGCTGCTCGTTCAGCAACATCGCCCCAGGACTAAGAAAATGTTACGCTCCAGGAAAATAACTCTCACAGTTATTTTCCTGGAGCGCAACATTTCCCCGGAGTCAAATACCAGCCGTCTTGGCTGGTTTGGGGTCGGACGAATGACGAAGTGTAACTGCAGGCCGCTGGCTCAGCAGATGCTCGCTGGAACAAGTCAGCAGTCGAGCGAGGTCATTGTCACAGTGTGTTTTGACTCAAGTGAGTGAGGAAATGAAAGGTGCATAACAACAGGAAATGTGATGTTTACAGTCTTTTTGGCTCGAGAGGGATTAACTCATTGAGTACTCCATTCCTAGGGTTTGATCACCCTCCTCATCCTCCATCTGCAGGAGTTAAAACTCACGTCGAGGTATCAAATATTTTTGGGCTGTTTCAAAAGGTAAGAAGCGGCGTCAGCATTGATAAATCTTACGTCCAAAAATGCCTTAATGTACATTATGGAGCTTAAATGTCCATCAAATGTTTGATAGGTAGGGACAATACTGGAGTAAATAGGATGGAAATATGTCTGTTTGGGAAATGCAATTGCAATAGAAGACACAAACAATGATGACACAGCCAGATGGTTGTGAACACCCTGTCGGATTTCTGCAATCTCCTCTATTTCTTCCAACCCCACACTCATTTATGGAAGGATGTGAATCCAGCTGGACTAGGAGGCAACAACGGCTTGCAGCAGGTGCAACAGTTATTCTTGTGTTCTCGAACTCACAGGTATTTTGGATCCCATGTTTTGTTTGAACGGTGTTTATAATTCAGCTTTTGAAAATCTTGTTAACATCGAGTTCGGCCGATTTCTCAAAGGTACGATTTTTGTTTCATAATATTGAGTATCAAAACAAATGTAGGATTTTGGTTTGGTAGAATCTCTGTGTTCCAGTTAGTGCCAGGTAGTTTTGTAAAGTCTGTTTGGGAAACAAACGAGGGGCTCTTGTGTTCTGGTCGATTTTTCAAATCCAATTTTGCTCGATTTCATATTCCTGTCATATTCCTTAACGATATGTACTATTTGTACCAATCCGAATTCACAGTAAGGTAAACTTTAAAACTTTTGCGTTTAATTTAATATAGTTACGTACGTAACTCCACCTAATTAGGGGAAGGGAGGCACCATTCGACCATCTCACCAAAAACGATTTCTATAGGACATATATGTCACTGTACTTTCAAAATTTAGAATGCTTCAAGCACCTTAGACTCTCCCCTCATTGCAGAAAAAAACAAATGGAAATAAAACGGAGAAGACAAAATCTCAAAGAATTTTAGGTACAGATACGATTTTCTATGACACGAGAGGCGGAGTCAGGATCTGCTTAGTTCATTCCACTGCCGCTAGGCTCGCATCCTTATTTGTGGGTGGTAGTTCTCTCTCCCTCGCTTCCACAGCATTTATCGCAAACCGCGCTTTTATTTAAACAGTGATCTCTCTTGTCATAACGGTTTTTCATAATTACTACTGTTATTTGGAGTTAAAAATGATTGGAAATTGAGATTTCTGGAGATCACAGGAATAGGAAAATGAATTATCAATTTTTATGAATGTCTAAAAAACAATAGTTTTTATCTTAATAGCTCCTCACTCAATTCGTCCACAAACTCTATTTTTACTGTTTCCTCCATACTACGTACCTGAGCACTATTTGCGAATTTTCAAAAGAATCTGCCACAAACAATTTTGGGATATTAATAGAATACTGACTTAGCTAACACTTGGCCAAAGAGGCAAATTGAAGTTTCCAATTTCATTTGCAGGCATTAACGTGTTTTAATATCTTAATTATTTATAACCTTTAATTTTGGTTTATTATTTTCAGTAATGAACCTTTGGAATCAACCATGATTATTATATTTCCTACCTCGTTACCTTTTTATATTGCCATTTTGTGATCGTCTTTCCTAAGGAATAGTCAGCAATAGAATTTTTTGCGTGGACAACAATAAGATTTCTATCGAAAAGGCATTCTATTTTAATAATATAATAATAATCCACTACAATTTGCGATGCGTTCTTTGGTGTGAGCACCTAACTAGACTTTTCAAATTCTGAACATGTGATTTCTCACTAATACTCGTGTTTTTATATAATTTTATGCAGCTTTTTTAAAATTCTTCTATGCAACCCAAGGTAAATCATGACTGACCCAAGCCTTTTCTCATCTCTTCCGAAGTTGTCACCCTACAATTTAATAATAAAAGGGGTTTTTTAAAAGGTTTCTTCACTATTGAACTTGAATTTGATAAAAAAAGAAAAAGTCCCAAGGCACACTACCTTACCCTACCTAACTAGTCCTCCAACCACTCTATTGCTCAAGCTGGTGTCTATAGCTATGCCTACTTAGCACCTAAACACACCAAGCTTAGTTTTATTTATTATGATATATTTATTATGATGTTCGGTATACCATGTGTTACGCCATGTGTTACCGTGTTAAAGACTGTAAACATCACATTTCCTGTTGTTATGCCTTTCATTTCCTCTCTCACTTGAGTCAAAACACACCGTGACAATGACCTCGCTCGACTGCTGACTTGTTCCAGCGAGCATCTGCTGAGCCAGCGGCCTGCAGTTCCCTTCGTCATTCGTCCGACCCCAAACCAGCCGAGACGGCTGGTATTTGACTCCGGGGAAATGTTACGCTCCAGGAAAATAACTCTCACAGTCGAAGAGGTTTGGTCACCCTGGCCTCTTAGCTCTGGTCGTTAGAGCGTTGCAACTCCGGGAAATTAATAATAATTTCTCGTAGTTGTGACGACGCGAGCTCGAATTCCTGTCGAGGTATCAAATGTTTTTGGGCCGTTACACATGCCTTCGGGCAACACGTCACGGGACGTGCGGTTGACTCCAGCAGTCTTCTACATAGTATTTCCAAATTGAATACGACATTTTCCACAAAGGTTTTGAGATTTTCCAAAATGGTTACAACACTTTCAAAATGCAATTAAGGAACTCTGTGCTCCTTTATAAATAACGCTTTATTACTAATATAGGTAGGTAGGTCGTGAAAATTCAAGAAAAACTGACCGCCCAGACATTGTTTCGGCAAGTCTTCTATAGGTAATGGTCTCCGAATGTTGCGGATAACGCTAAAGAAGCATCAATATTGACTTTGATAGGATGAAACGGAAAGAACCATGCGACTTCGACAGGAATATGCGATCCATTTCAATGAGGTAATCCCTGAAAACCGGGAAAACTTGATATTCATAGATGAATCAGATTTCAATTTACCTATGAAACGCAGCCAGGTTCGAACGAAGGCCAATACCCGGGCAGTTGTCACTGTACCTACCGTTAGAGGCCGTAATGTTTCTTTAATCCTCGCAATTGTTGCTCACAATGTTGTGCACCATAAAATAATATCATCTGGTACAACTCATCATCTTTTTGGAGAATTCTTATCAGAGGTACGTGAAAAACTGCCATATTCCATCACCAACTACGTTTTTGTAATGGACAACTCGAGAATTCATCTTTCTGAACATAGTCAAAATTTGACACGTTTGACTCAAATGAACTTGTTTCTCCCTCCGTACTCTCCCATGCTCAACCCCATGGAAAATTCATTTTCCAATATTAAGGCAATAGTTCGGAGCCTCTTGAGTGAACGAGGTGAACGTCAGTTTAGAGGAGGTGATTTCAAGGGGCGTTCAAACAATTACTTCATCCGACTGTAGTAATTATGTCATGAACACGTTCCTCCTTCTACCTGCGGCAGCAGCTGGACGACCTCTTCACTGAAAATCAGTTCAAATTCGGAAAAAAATTGTTCTTTAACTCCAGTTCTGGAAACCTGTTTTGTAAATTTTCACGACCTATCTTCCAATATTAATAGTAAAGAAGTATTTATAAAGTATCAGAGTTCCTCAATTGTACTTTGAAAGTGTCGAAACCATTTTGGAAAATGTCGAAACCTATTTGGAAAATGTCTAATTCAATTTGTAAATGCTATATATTAATCATGATCACTTAATTGTTATAGGTATTTAGCTACAAAGCGTCTTGTAGAAGCATTGTCAAGTTTGGTTCGGTGAACAACTGAGCATGGAAAATTTGGACCATAAAAACCTGAACATACAAGGGATCTAAACAACTAGGACTAAGCAGGTAATATATTACTAATTATTGTGAAAAATTATGAAGCTTCACTACCTACAAAATTCAGAATTTACGTCAACAGTTTGGATTTGATCATGATGTTATTTATTGTTCTTAGTTAATGTGATCTGCATATATGGTCTCTACTATTGTGTCAATACAACTTTTGCTTTCGTACTGGGATTGTACTTTTGAATAATATTTTTCTTTTGAGTAGATCTATCTACTTCCAGTGGAACGATCTGGGCCCATAACCGTTTGAATGTGTTTCTGGACGTAACTATTAAAGGTAACTAGCGAGAGAAAAATATTATTCAGAAGTACAATCTCCGTACGAAAGCAAAAGTTGTATTGACACAATAGTAGAGAACATATGCAGATCACAATAATTAAGAACAATAATAACACTAATGATAAGTAAGTACCTACCTGGTAATATAACGCACTTACTTTTATTACAGTTTCACATGTGATTGCCCATTTTTAACGCCCTTTCCCAGGGTGGTCTCGAACTTATTAGGTAAGCATTCAAACATTTCGTGTTCCTCTTTTGGGAAGATTAAGAAACGAAACAACACTTTGCCACCACTGGATTCGCATCCGAATACTTTGCAGTATGATGTATTTGTCTTTTCAGCGGCCACCAAATGTAAATTGACAAACAAACTCAGGAACCTGTCAAGCTGCTATTTCAGGAGATCCGGCCTATGAGAGTTCATTCTTTTGCCGCTAGACTTCGCATACTTAATTGAAATTGCATCTTAATTGAAATGTAGGGCAGTAACTCTTCCACAAGCACACATACGTGCAGGTAGCATTGCACTAATCGCAAAAATTACCGACCTTGCTACCTATTAGATGCCAGAGCGGGGTAATATTTTAAGAAATTTTGCTAAAAAAGGTGGGTCCAGATATGATTTCCAATAACACAAGATTCGTAATCAGGAACCACATAGTTTATCTTGCTGCCGCTAAGCTTCGTATCCTTATTTGAAATCTTCGTTGAAGAAGAAAGAAGAAGACGGTCACGAGAGGGAGAGACATCAGAGAACGACCACCACCATCACCTCCAGAAACCCAACAACGCATTTTATAACCTACCAAGCATTTAGTATTTACTTTTTACTGTCCATGTGCTCGTGTTTTCTATTTTTACAATTCCTTGTTAAAGTCGAATTTTCGATAGTATTTAATCATCAATTATCATTCATTCTTGGTTTCGGTTCATCTTTATTTCTCAAGCGAACGAGTGATGTCGGTTGATAACCATTTCGGTTTGCCTGAAGAGGTGTTTGAAATCATTTTGCTACACTTAGCTTTGGAAGATGTTCAATCTTGCTCGTTAGTTTGCCTTGGTTGGCGCAATGCCGTCAATAGCGACCGCATCTGGGAAAAGCTGTGCAAGAAAAACATATCGGAGGAGAGATTGAAGTTACGGGCTGAACGCAAGAGAGTGGGATCATCTTACGAAGTGTTCGAAACCGAGAATCTGCCGCTGCTGTGCGTTTGGAGAAGGAGATACATGGATGACGTCGATCTCAAAAGAAATTGGAAACGTGGGTGCTGCCGGGAAGAATTTATCAGCGGTACTTCTTTTACCTTGGACGGGATGGAGACTGATAATGAACTGTTATTGGTGCCTAAGTGGTCTCAGCTATTCACCATACACCGTGTTCAACATAGAGGACAGGCCAATCATGACAGGTGAAATACATCTCACGCTATGTTACCACACACCAGAATTCGTCAAATTATCCAACAACATCCTGGTGATTGTTCAAGGCACGTTGCTGCAGGTTTATATCAAAGACAAAGATAAGAACCTGGAGCTGAAGTTTCTAGCTTTGTTAGACAGGAACCATTCGGAGACCATCCCCGATACCCCAGACCTGACAAACTGGTATGAGCAAATTGGTTACCCTCGCAATCCTCACATAACGTGTGACCACAATGGTAAATATTTTGTCGCCATGTATACACGTTATGATGCAGGTGTATTATGGTGCTTGCCACTGCACATCTGGGATCTGGAATCCCAAACCAAAATCCGAGAAGTGGCTTTCCCTTGGCAGATGCCCAGAGAACAATTAGAACGGGCCTCTTTCTTTTTATGTGATAATGGCATATATATAATTTTGACATATAAGAGTTGTACCTCGATATATGCTTATCACGTGGAGAAATCTAGTTACAGTGAAACTGTTCTGCAACTAGAAGAGCGTTTTGAATGTAAACTCCTCACGGGGTCAGTGGCTATTATGAAAACTCTCTCGGAGAACAAATTGCTTTTATTCGACTTGAGAGACGGTCGGATGTTGGACACGTTGACAAATTGGCAATATTTAATGGGCAGGGGAGTACAGGCCGTAGGGAATCTCATTACTTACGCAGAACGTGCATATTATGGTGGACATCCCCCCACAGTGACTGTCTATGATACGGAAAAGCTACGTCTGGTAGACAAATTCCAAGTTGAGAGCAGGCACGGACTAGTCCACAGGATTCACATCTTCATGGACAACATTATGCTCATCGGTACAGATAGGCAGCTCCTCATTCGAGATATGAAGACACGGGAAATCCTGCGAACTCTCGAATGCTCTTATTTCCTTCCCCCGGACCCTTCCTGCTCCAAGATGGTTGTTCTAAAACCGGGAAATAAACTCGTAGTTCTCCACTTCTGGTAGGAGGTAATTATGTACCAGAAACATCTACAAATTGTCTTCACTTATATAATTTGTAATTTTTATTTTTTTTTACATATCCAATATTTACTTATTCAATATAAATATCTTGAATTTGTAAAGAATTTCTTGAATTCCCTTAATACACACAAACTTCGAAATATTTGCCTTTTTCAACAATTTACTTTAAATTCCAAAATTTTCTATCCTTATATTTAAAAAAAAAAAAAAAAAAAAAAAAAAATACAATTCTGGTGCGAGGCTTCACACTACTTCCCCTACTTGTATTCATTACACATGGATGCTATTGTGATGGGTCGTATCTATTGGAAAAATAACCAAGAAAGTGCTAAAAACTTCCAGTCATGCAGCATGATCGTATCAGCGAATTTCGTGAATTATCGTATACTATATCATGTCACATTGTCTTGAAAATTGAGGACTTTGAGGGAAAATAAATTGTTAACTACCAATTTTATGCCAAAAACCCGTTCTAAATAATATTCTGCGTTTCAAAAAGAGATTTTGGAGTTTTTATAGATTTTTTAGCACATTTTAATGAAATTTAGGTACAGGTTTCTGCATAATTTTACACATGATTTTTTTGATGTTCTATTTTATAATTAATAAACTATTTGAGCAACATTCCAAAAAATATAAATTTATTTTAGACCTGTTTTGCTATTTTTAGTGCTTTTTCAGTATTTTTCGAAATTTGACCAATTTAATGGGCTTAAAAAATGCTGTCCAACGAACTCAACCTTTTTGCCCGGAAAGCTTGATTTTTTTTTTTAGCGCAAGAACGAAATTTTTATTTCAATCCCAACGAGAGTTATCGTCCGGAAGGACACACACACATATGTATATATATATATATATATATATATATATATATATATATATATATATATATATATATATATATAGCTATATAGCTCGGAAAATTTAAAAATAAATCAATTGGAAAAATCTTTATTGAAATCCGCTTTGAGACATTCTGTAACTATTCCTGAAGTTTGTGCTTTTCCATGTGTATTTGTGTCCTTCCAGACGATAACTCTCCTTAGGATTGAGATAGAAATTCCGTTCTCGCGCCAAAAAATCAACCTTTCCAAACGAAAGGACGATTTCGTTGGCCAGCACTTTTTGAGCACATTAAATTGGTAAACTTTCAAAAATGTACTCGAAAAAAAAAAAAAAAAAAAAAAAAAAATCACTAACAACGGCTGAAAATTGTTGAATTTAAATTTTTTAGCAGAATGTTGCTCAAATAAAGTTGACCAAATATAAAATAGAATATTAAAAAAATTATGTACAAAGTTATGCTGAAAAATGTACTTAAATTTCATTAAAATTTGCGATACAATTGATAAAAACTTCCAAAAATGTGAAAAATCCAAAGGAACTTTTTGAATAGCAAAAGGTTCTCCGGAAAACCGTGTTTTTTCCTTTCAAACTCAAGTTAATCCACTTTGCCTCATTTAATTTTAACTTTGACCTCAATTTCAGAATCAGCGTTGAATTTCCTATAAGGATATTGTACTTGGGTTCTTAAACAGTACCATCCGAAGGCCTTCACATCAGCTCAAACAGACGATTTTGGAAAAATGAAATTTCTGAAAACCTTTAAAAATTTACTACTCTTCCAAAAAAATCCTGTAAACTGGCAAATCTCATGAAAACTGCTTCATCTAACACTCTTTCCAACGGTATAGTCAAATTTACTTTTGCTTTGCTGTTTAGGGGAGAAAATTATGTTTTAATGTTGAAAAATGTGGGTTTTTCAATGGTATGGGTGGTTTTTAGGAAAAATTACTCTCTATAAACCTGCGAGTAGGAGGTCGGTTTCTACGTATTTCTTCACGCTGGATCGAATGGTAACGCTTGCAGATCTCTTCAACTATGTTGTAATCGAGTTTTACACTTTAATTAACTAGTTTTTCTCCATAACACGCATACATTTCAGTGTAACAAACATAATAAACTAAATACTATAAAAATACATATTTGTGAGTTCAAGTGTAAAACTCGGTTATAGAGTTAAGTAGAGGAGTGGAGAGATCTGCGAGTGTTGTCATTCGATTCATCGGGGAAAAATACGTAGAAACCGACCTCATACTCGTAGGTTCATTCTTCAAGAAAACCATCGATTTGATGGGAAAAACCACATTCTTCAGCATTAAAACATAATTTTCTCCCCTAAATAACAAAATAAATGTAAAATTGACTATACCGTTGGAAAGAGTGTTACGAGTAGATGAAGCAGTTTTCATGAGACTTGTCAGTTTCCAGGATTTTTTTTGGAAGAGAAGTTAATTTTTAAAACAATTTTCTGAAATTTCATTTTTTCAAAATCGTCTATGTTTGAGCAGATGTGAAGGTCTTCGGATGGTACTGATTAAGAATCCAAGTACACTATTCTTATAGAAATTTCAACGCTGATTCCGAAAATGAGGTCAACAAGTAGAATTAAATGAGGCTAAGTGGAGACACTTGAGTTTAAAAGGAAAAAAAGCACGGTTTCCCTGAGAAAAAAAATTTAAAAAATCTTATCTCGAGTACGAATTGAGATAAAAATTTGCGGTTGGCGGCATTTTATTACATTTTTATGCAGGCTAACACAAAAAAATTTCGTCACTTGTCCGGTTCCACCCAGTTTATGTACACGTACGAAAAAGCGTTGAACTCTAAAATTCGTTTCAGACTGTCCCAAAACAGATTTCAATGATGGCAATTTTCGAAAATTTATGGAGCCATTTCAATAGCTTCATTTCTTACGAAAATTCGCTAAAAATTTCATTGGATCATCTGCCCCCAGCTTGACCAGACCCTCATAGACTCCGAGGCAGGTTTTGATGGTAGTGGCGCCCCCTACATGGTTTTCAATGCTCGAGTTACAGCCGTGAGAAAATTTTTTAAAATTTGTTGTCATTAGTCGAATTGTCTACTTAGGTGTTACGGAGGCAACTATTTAAGGAACGCCTGTGGTGGTGTACACATCATTCTGATCTAGTTGTCCAACTAATCTATAATTACTAAAAGGATTGGTTTAAGGTATTTTTTGATTTTCGAGATGAGAGCATCCAGACCACCAAACTGTACACATCATTCTGATTGGTGGGTTGTGATGGGAGGACGACTGGTTGTGGCAAATCCTCATGTCATGTGATTTACTTCCAAGCGCTTTCACCCTTTGTGGGCTTCGTCAGGGATGTAGAAGTAATATAGTTGGCAGTGAATTCTTCTTGCTACTAGTTCTTAACATGCAGCGCCGCTAGGTTTCTTTGGGCTGTATAACTTCAGATAGTTCAGCTGTTTGATACACACATATGTAGGTATGATTATCTACCATTATTATGATGTAGGTATCGTATTATACATTTCCTCTATGATGTTATCAATCTCTTGTGGGAAGACGTCAGTTTGCTGCAGGTGTGCCAGCCTGTTGCTCCCTGACCATGAAAAAACGCTGTGAGTTGACTACTAGTTATGCATCTAAGTCTGAGCTTACTGATGTCATATCCATACTGAGAAGGGGGGGGGGGGGTTTATCTTTATGTGAGAAATGGGCAGAAACCATAAGCTATTAGCTTATTAGCTTAAACTTCCAGGAGCACATAGGGCGTTTAATGTAATATTAAATGCCCCAATGTTATCCCTAATTTATCTATCAATATACATAAAGGAAACTAGGTTCCACAGTGTGTGCATATATAACTAGGGGGCCACCCCCTGCAGGCTTCGCCTGCCAAACCCCCCCACCCGGGACGGTGGGGAAAAACCCACTTTTGGTTTATTATTTCCAATAATAAGCCTATGTGATCGTATAGCAAAAAATTTTTATAACCCCCCTCAAACTTTGTCACTTTACGTTTCAAGGTGCGTAGAATCCAAATTTGAAATGTCCATCCACCGTTCGCCGTCCGGCCCATAAAAGGCCTAAGAATTCACTTAAAAAACCCGTTCTTTCGCACATAGACTCCATTTGGGGTCTAGTTGGTCCTAACGTTTAACCATCCCGATCGCTTTACTCGCATAGATGCTATGGGCCAAAAACGGGCGAAAAAGTGTCTTTTTCAAGGCTTTGAGTGTTAGACTTACGCACGCTTGGCAGGGGGTCACGGTGGGTGGTGAGGGGGGGGGGGGGGGTGGAGTGAGGAGGCACCACAGCACCTTGTGGTGTCTGGGGTGACCAGGGGCGTAGCCGAGGGGTGTAGGAGAATGGATATTTATTACTTTTACGTGTTATACCCATATAATACACCGCGGCACCATGAGGTGGGTACGGCGTTCCTTCGAGGCATGAATATATGTTTTTTCTAGGTCATATTTGAGTGTTAATACCAATGCTTTTCCTACGCTCATTTAATAACATATCCTCTCGACTTTTCGTACGTACTTAGATAATGATATTATTAAGGCAATAACTATTTGAATAGATAGGAGCTCAAATCGAGAAATATAAACATGCGTATATAATTATAGAAGTATAGGTTGTGGCAACTCGAAATAGGACACGCCGAGGAGTCTGGAAGGGCCTTATGACGTACGCAAGCCAACTAAAACTACGATCATACTCAATTGAAAAAATAATAAACCTTTGTGAAATAATTTGCAGCGTTTTTTGACACACTTTCACAATTTAATCTAATATGGTTTGAAATTTTGGATAACTAAGATAATTTATTGGTCAGGAGATCTAGGGCTTGAATTTGAGTAGGTACCAATGTGCTTGAGCCCTGTTACCATGGGCCCTGTTGAGCCGAAATGGGCGATCTTTTTGGTCCTCATCATCATTAGTTTTATTATATAGAATATTGAAATAAGGAATCCATTTGTGTATTCATAGACTTAATTTAAAATTAGGGAAAAAAAACTACTGTAACAAGGGGGAAAAAATGTGTAAGTGTGTAAATGAATACAAGTATTTGAAAGAGACCAAACATTATATTTATTATATTATGCACATGTCGTTAGGGAGAAGGAAATTCCAAAAAATAATTACCGAATCCAGAGGATTCAAAGCAGCCAAACGTCAGAGGAGATGTTGTATTGCTTGAGAGAAAAATAGTTGGAAAACTCTGAATACATTAGAAAGTTTGGGAAATTGAGTTAACCCGAATGCTGTGTCTTAAGCATGTCTATAACTGGTGTCGTTACCCTTATATGAAGATTTTTTCGATCTAGCGCTTTTCTTGAAAAGTATCGTGATTAGAATTCCGTGAATGACTGTGGCAATGATCAACTTCAGGGGTCGTAAGTCACAGTCGAATGAACGAAAATCAGGTTTTACTTCCTCCAACAACTAGGTAACTCGTAAAAAGTCCAGTCATTTGGTTTATGAGACGGCTCACTGGGAAAGGGAGAAAGAAATCACCGCAGGAGCAGCCCAGGGTTCAGTTCTGGGCCCACAACTATGGAACGCGTCATACGATAGTGTTCTACGTCTGGAAATGCCAGAAGACTGCTATCTTGTTGGATATGCGGATGATGTTGCGGCAGTTATCCTGGCTAGAACCACGGAATTGGCACAGAATAAACTGAATCAAGTAATGGTAAAAATCGCTAGATGGATGGAAGACCATATGTTGACATTAGCAGCAGCTAAAACCGAAGTAGTTGTGTTCACTCGAAAACGGATCCCTACCATAATCCCAATACAAATAGGGAGTACAGAAGTCACCAGCAAACCAACAGTAAACTACCTGGGAATCACATTAGATACTAAAATTACATTCTGGGAGCAAATAAAGAAATCAGCAGACAAGGCATCAAAGAAAACAACTGCTCTTAGTCATCTCATGAGAAATGTCAATGGGCCAAGACCATGTAAGCGTCGTCTCATGATGACCGTTGTACAATCAATACTCTTGTACGGTGCGGAGGTATGGGCAGATGCCCTAAACATTGCCTACTATCGCAAGACAATTATTGCAGTTCAACGAAGAGGAGCGCTGAGGATTGCATGTGTCAGCCATACTCGTACTTACAAGCAGCATCCCAATCCATCTATTGGCTGCAGAACGCAAACGAATCTTTGATAGAAGAGAGGAAGGAGAAAGAGCTCATTTAGCCGCTGAAGAGAGAGAATATACAATGGCAAGATGGCAGGAAATGTGGACTTTAGAGCAGAGAGGGAGATGGACAGCACGCTTGATTCCTCAGATCAAGGTATGGCTAGATAGAAAACATGGAGAAGTAAACTTTTTCCTGACTCAGTTCCTTTCTGGGCATGGGCTGTTTTACGCTTATCTCTATAAAATGGGAAAAGTAGACTCCCCAATATGTCCATACTGCCAGGAAATGGACGATGATGTGCTCCATACTTTCTTTGTATGCAAGCGATGGGCTACAGAAAGAAGAGGGCTACAGGATGCTCTGGAATTACCACCTCAAGACGTGACACCGGAGGTGGTAGTAGCCAAAATGATTGAACGAGAGCAAAAATGGAATTTTGTAGCTGCCTACGTTGAAGACATCCTCCAGAAAAAGATCATCTTGGAACGGGAGAGACAGAGGAGGAGGGAGCACATGGATAGAGAGGACTGAAGAAATTTCTCAAGGACTCGGCCTGAAGTAATGTGTTAAACAGTTGCAGGCTGAGTTCCAACGTGGGAAAAGGAAGGTGAGGTTTTAGTGTGTTTGAATCTCACATAACCCGGAGTGCGGTCCCTTTTGGGTATCTTACGAGATCCGATTACCACCTTAGGATCTTAAAGATTTCTTCACCTGCCTACGTAATAAAAAGAAAAAAAAAGAAAAAAAAAACTTATTAATTCATTTGCTTACTAATAAATGGGGTATGCGCCAACACTATTTTAATATTCATCATTGAATGTAGATATGATTCTTAGAATTATGAGACTAACGCGTTCTCTTAAGATTAGCAGTTGTTTTTCCATGATTTTTCAAACATTCATTGTAAGATGGAACAGACAGTAATTATTATAAACTTTGAGAAATCATAGAGAAAAATAAAACGACTAACACTTTTTGTTTTAGACAACACGCTCGAGGTAAACGGGAGAGTGAAAATTTTAGCAGTGGGGAGGCGAAGGGTGTAAAAAAAAAAAAGATGTTGCTAAGAGGGTGGGTCTTTTGGAGTGGGGCGGAGCGAGTGTTGACCTCCCGCCCAAAGGGAGGTTGTTTCCCGCCCTTTCCACATTCACCTACCCTAGCGCTACCTCTTGACTGCGCAGTAAACTAAACCAAGCTAGCACCGACGGCGACAATCAGCGCGCTCCGTCGGCTCAAGTCAGGTTCCCAACTCGCGTTCGCACAGCCTTAAGGGGAATGTAGACGTTACTTCTCGGTTGAGAAGAGATGCGTAAGACGTACTGCTAAAGCGTTGGTGGTACAGGAAATACGCATCCCCGACAAATTAGGGGATACGTTCGAGACGATACGTTTTTTCCTATTGGTCACTAAAATTTTAGAATATCTACCCATGTTGAGCGTGAAATATGTACGGAAAATTACAATTACCTATAGGGGTCTCCATCCAACCTACAGCCCGCGGGCCACATCCGGCCGGCGAGCAGATTTTGACCGGCCCTCGGAAAAATTACAAACTGAAAAAAGATTTTTTTATTTAAAATATATTTTCCTTAAAACACTTTTACCGGGGCGGCTACTGATAGGAGCATAGGCGCATGTGCACTCCCAGTCAAACCAAAATAATAATAATAATGTTTCAAAATTTCTCCACTCTCATTTGAAGTTTAGTGACAGAAGACAGGAAATCTAAATCTACGCGCGAAACAGAGAATGTTGCGGTAGGGAGGGGCTGAAGAGGGAAGCTCACCCAACCTGATCAATCAGAAGCGAGCGGGCGCAACAAGTCGTAAGTGCTCCACCTCAGACTTGACTGCATATCTCAGGACTGAGAATTTTCAGTTTGAATTGAGGCGGGCATGTAAGATTGACAAATCAGAGAGCCCGTAACATCCCATACGGGATGTTAACAGGAGCATTCTTAGGAGCATGCTCATCCGCTAGGTAGCGACACCGAGTAGGTACTTTCCGTTCTCGTTATCATCCCTTCTCATCCTAGTGATCATTTTTATCAGTCGCACTTCTATTTTTCCCGGTGTTATTTCATTTAGTGTTACGATTTTTTGAAGTTATTGAGTGTTGAGTAGATACTTTTACTATGAATAATTCAGTTGAGTTCATCAAGTTGAACTGGTCCCATTTGTCAATCGAAGAAAAGTGCAGGATTCGCGATGCTGGCCGCCCCTTGTCATCACTACAGGAACTAACGCAAACTTTGAAAATCAAAAATCTTTCTGATTCGGTCCGTAAGTTCAACCCCTATAATGTGATAGATTTTATTTTTATATTCCCCATTATTTATCTAGATTATGACTAACCCTTCTCTTTCCCCATGAACATCTCCTCTCCCTTTCCTTCCCCTCCATGGCAAGATTTGCTTTCACCTCCACGATGGTTCTTGCTGGGCGGGTATACATTTCAGCTATTGCAATCAATCCTTGGGTTAACTCCTTGGATTGTTAAGTATTTCAGAATTTCTGTCTTCCATTTGAGAACGTTTCTCGTGTCTGGTGTACGTATTTAGTATATAAGCACCTCTACCGTCCCCGCGATAGCCCTTGTTGATCTCTGTGCACCCCCTGAGTTTCAAGACAGGAGCCGACACTGATACTACGAGTACAGTAATCTTCTTCATTTTTGTCCCTTCCGTTCTCAATAAGTGTTAAGTTATCTGTAAACCAGCAGCGATCAGCCATTCATCGATTGGTCAGTGTTTTGCACGGACTGTACTGTGGTGGTGTAAGCGCAGAAAGCTTACCCTGACTGTACCTAAGGCAGGACTAAAAATAACTCATCATGTTATATTAATAATGTATGGGTATTTGAAATAATCATTGAAATTTTTAGTGAAAGTAGGCCTGAGTAAAAATGATTAATAATTGTCTTACTTATGTCTGGTATATTTTTTTAACAACATTATTTTAAAAGAACATGATTTGAGTTATCCAACAACAAAGATATATAAGGGAATATAGCTACTTAGAAGACTAAGCCGAGAATATCTCAATAACCACCACTGAGCACTCTTAAATAAAACGAAACTTCGTGAATGTATGGGGGGGGGGGGGGGGGGGGCTCGGGAAATATTAGTAAATTGTTTAGCCTTGTCTCAAATATTTTATCGTGTGGCCCTTCAGTAAAAAAGGTTGGAGACCCCTGACCTATACTATTCCACAGCCAACTAACTTATTAACTAAACTCAACGATTCAACATCTAAATGGAGGTAGGATAATGAAATGGCCAACAACCAAATTGTAAAATTAGAACTTATAAAAAACTGTCAAGCCACCACTAATGAACGAGACGCGCCGATATAAGTATAAGTTCCTGTCATGCAGCATGATTGTATGAGCGAATTTTCGTAAATTATCGTACTATATTATGTTATATTGTCTTGAAAATTAAGGTCACTGAGGGGAGAGAAATTGTTAACTACCAATTTTATGGCAAAAAACTCGTTCTAAAGAATATTCTGCGATTCAAGAAGAGATTTTGGAGTTTTACCATTTTTTACATTTTTATCGATTTTGTAGCACATTTTAAAGACATTTTATTACAACTTTGAGCATAGGTTTGAGCTTCAATCTTTAAATTACCAACTTCATAGTTAATAAACTTTATTTGAGTAATATTTATTGTGATTTTTTTTAGTACATTCTTTGAAATGTGACCAATTTAATGTGCTCAAAAAGAGTTGTCCAACGAAGCCATCCTTTCTTTTGAAATGCTTGATTTTTTGGCGAAAGAACGAAGTTTTTATCTCAATTCTATCGAGAGTTATCGTCTGGATTGACACACACACACGCACACACACACACACACACATATATATATATATAAATGCGTTAAAATCCAGGAATCATTTCAGAATGCCGCAAAACAGATTTCGATGGAGAAAATTTTTGAAAATTTTTATTTTAATATTTTTGGAGCCATTGCAATAACTTTATTTTCTAAGAAAATTCGCTAAAATCAAGTAGGTGCAAAGAAACACCTGCAACATGACTGTACGTTTGTAAGAATCTATTATCACTTGAAAGTAGGCTAAAGGTACTTGAAGTATTATAAAACGCCTTTTTCTTAAGTTTTTTACTTTTTTATTATTATTATTATTTTGTTGTCAAGTTTAAAAATTCAACTTAGTAACTAGTTATTTTATGAATTAGGGCCCAGCTTTGGTCGTCAAAACGTTGTCAGAATGCTTCTTACCTAAGAATGAAAAATGTGATGTCAATATATTCCATACGTACAATAATGAAATTTCATAATTTCTCATCATGATTAATATATTATCAGAGAAACGTTAGGGTCATTACATCCAGAACTTACTAATAAAACTGTATGTGTTTGTGCCGTCTCACAGAACTGAGCTGACTAACTCAGCTATCATGGGCGGAAGACGTCTCCCCTGAAAACAAAACATCATATTTTAATTTATATGAAATACTTGATACAATGGTATCAGGCATTCGAATTCTCATCAGTTAAAAAATGTGCTTTATATTACGTTTACAACAGGAGGACTAATAAACCTGCATGATTCCATACGTATATTTTCTTATCACCAAGGTGACTAACTTGGTGTCGCTACATAGCGAAAGGGTGGGAGCTTATCAGAAGGGGAGATGAAAGAAGAGGAGTGGGGAGAGAGGGAAGGAGAATAGGTAGGGGTCAGAGGACAGTATGAAGAGAGAAGAGGACGAGAAGAGAACTAACATTGGTGAGTCGTATAAATAACCTTATACCTATATACATTATTCGTACATAATATTTTAATAGATTGCTTCAACACGATTCCAGTCTCTCCCTTGCGTAGGGACTACGCACGGTTGACAGTGGATATACATTGTCCCAAAAGGGACATACTTCGAGGTACACAAACCTCGAGGTGCCTGTAGAGCACAATTCGGAAGTGTACACAAACACTTTCATTATTAATACCACACAAGGTATGCGTATCGAGGTACAAAAACCTCGAGGTGCCTGTAGAGCACAATTCGGAAGTGTACACACACACTTTCATTATTAACACCACACAAGGTATGCGTATTGAGGTACAAAAACCTCGAGGTGCCTGTAGAGCACAATTCGGAAGTGTACACAAACACTTTCATTATCAATACCACACAAGGTATGCTTATCGAGGTACACAAACCTCGAGGTGCCTGTAGAGCACAATTCGGAAGTGTACACGAACACTTTCATTATCAATACCACATAAGGTATGCGTATCGAGGTACACAAACCTCGAGGTGCTTATAGAGCACAATGCGGAAGTGTACACACACACTTTCATTATCAACACCACACAAGGTATGCTTATCGAGGTACAAAAACCTCGAGGTGCCTGTAGAGCACAATTCGGAAGTGTACACGAACACTTTCATTATCAATACCACACAAGGTATGCGTATCGAGGTACAAAAACCTCGAGGTGCCTGTAGAGCACAATTCGGAAGTGTACACACACACTTTCATTATTAATACCACACAAGGTATGCTTATCAAGGTACACAAACCTCGAGGTGCCTGTAGAGCACAATTCGGAAGTGTACACAAACACTTTCATTATTAATACCACACAAGGTATGCGTATCGAGGTACACAAACCTCGGGGTGACAGTAGAGCACATTATGCATGTGTACACACACACTTTCATTATTAATACCACACAAGGTATGCGTATCGAGGTACACAAACCTCGAGGTGCCTGTAGAGCACAATTCGGAAGTGTACACACACACTTTCATTATTAATACCACACAAGGTATGCGTATCGAGGTACACAAACCTCGAGGTGCCTGTAGAGCACAATTCGGAAGTCTACACACACACTTTCATTATTAATACCACACAAGGTATGTTTATCGAGGTACAAAAACCTCGAGGTGCCTGTAGAGCACAATTCGGAAGTGTACATAAACACTTTCATTATTAATACCACACAAGGTATGCGTATCGAGGTACAAAAACCTCGAGGTGCCTGTAGAGCACAATTCGGAAGTGTACACACACACTTTCATTATTAACACCACACAAGGTATGCGTATCGAGGTACAAAAACCTCGAGGTGCCTGTAGAGCACAATTCGGAAGTGTACACAAACACTTTCATTATCAATACCACACAAGGTATGCTTATCGAGGTACACAAACCTCGAGGTGCCTGTAGAGCACAATTCGGAAGTGTACACGAACACTTTCATTATCAATACCACATAAGGTATGCGTATCGAGGTACACAAACCTCGAGGTGCTTATAGAGCACAATGCGGAAGTGTACACACACACTTTCATTATTAACACCACACAAGGTATGCTTATCGAGGTACAAAAACCTCGAGGTGCCTGTAGAGCACAATTCGGAAGTGTACACGAACACTTTCATTATCAATACCACACAAGGTATGCGTATCGAGGTACACAAACCTCGAGGTGCCTGTAGAGCACAATTCGGAAGTGTACACACACACTTTCATTATTAATACCACACAAGGTATGCTTATCAAGGTACACAAACCTCGAGGTGCCTGTAGAGCACAATTCGGAAGTGTACACAAACACTTTCATTATTAATACCACACAAGGTATGCGTATCGAGGTACACAAACCTCGGGGTGACAGTAGAGCACATTATGCATGTGTACACACACACTTTCATTATTAATACCACACAAGGTATGCGTATCGAGGTACACAAGCCTTGAGGTGCCTGTAGAGCACAATTCGGAAGTGTACACAAACCTCGAGGTGCCTGTAGAGCACAATTCGGAAGTGTACACAAACACTTTCATTATTAATACCACACAAGGTATGCGTATCGAGGTACACAAACCTCGAGGTGCCTGTAGAGCACAATTCGGAAGTGTACACACACACTTTCATTATTAATACCACACAAGGTATGCGTATCGAGGTACACAAACCTCGAGGTGCCTGTAGAGCACAATTCGGAAGCACAATACGGAAGAGGTACATAAACCTCGAGGTGCCTGTAGAGCACAATACGGAAGTGTACACAAACACATTCATTATTAATACCACACAAGGTATGCGTATCGAGGTACACAAACCTCGAGGTGCCTGTAGAGCCCAATTCGGAATTGTACACACACACTCTCATTATTAATACCACACAAGGTATGCGTATCGAGGTACACAAAACTCGAGGTGACTGTAGAGCACAATTCGGAAGTGTACACACACACTTTCATTATTAATACCACACAAGGTATGCTTATCGAGGTACACAAACCTTGAGGTGCCTGTAGAGCACAATTCGGAAGTCTACACACACACTTTCATTATTAATACCACACAAGGTATGCTTACCGAGGTACCCAAGCCTCGAGGTGCCTGTAGAGTACAATTCGGAAGTGTACACAAACACTATCATTATCAATACCACATAAGGTATGCGTATCGAGGTACACAAACCTCGAGGTGCTTATAGAGCACAATGCGGAATTGTACACACACACTCTCATTATTAATACCACACAAGGTATGCGTATCGAGGTACACAAAACTCGAGGTGACTGTAGAGCACAATTCGGAAGTGTACACACACACTTTCATTATTAATACCACACAAGGTATGCGTATCGAGGTACACAAACCTCGAGGTGACTGTAGAGCACAATTCGGAAGTGTACACAAACACTTTCATTATTAATACCACACAAGGTATGCGTATCGAGGTACACAAACCTCGAGGTGCCTGTAGAGCCCAATTCGGAATTGTACACACACACTCTCATTATTAATACCACACAAGGTATGCGTATCGAGGTACACAAAACTCGAGGTGACTGTAGAGCACAATTCGGAAGTGTACACACACACTTTCATTATTAATACCACACAAGGTATGCTTATCGAGGTACACAAACCTTGAGGTGCCTGTAGAGCACAATTCGGAAGTCTACACACACACTTTCATTATTAATACCACACAAGGTATGTTTATCGAGGTACACAAACCTCGAGGTGCCTGTAGAGCACAATTCGGAAGTGTACACAAACACTTCCATTATTAATACCACACAAGGTATGCGTATCGAGGTACACAAACCTCGAGGTGCCTGTAGAGCACAATTCGGAAGTGTACACACACTCTCATTATTAATAATACACAAGGTATCCGTATTGAGGTACACAAACCTCGAGGTGTATGTAGAGCACAATTCGGAAGTGTACACACACACTTTCATTATTAATACCACACAAGGTATGCGTATCGAGGTACACAAACCTCGAGGTGCCTGTAGAGCACAATTCGGAAGTGTACACACACACTTTCATTATTAATACCACACAAGGTATGCGTATCGAGGTACACAAACCTCGAGGTGCCTGTAGAGCACAATTCGGAAGTGTACACACACACTTTCATTATTAATACCACACAAGGTATGCGTATCGAGGTACACAAACCTCGGGGTGACAGTAGAGCACATTATGCATGTGTACACACACACTTTCATTATTAATACCACACAAGGTATGCTTATCGAGGTACACAAACCTCGAGGTGCCTGTAGAGCACAATTCGGAAGTGTACACACACACTTTCGTTATTAATACCACACAAGGTATGCGTATCGAGGTACACAAAACTCGAGGTGACTGTAGAGCACAATTCGGAAGTGTACACACACACTTTCATTATTAATACCACACAAGGTATGCTTATCGAGGTACACAAACCTCGAGGTGCCTGTAGAGCACAATTCGGAAGTGTACACACACACTTTCATTATTAATACCACACAAGGTATGCGTATCGAGGTACACAAACCTCGGGGTGACAGTAGAGCACATTATGCATGTGTACACAACACATACATAGGTACTGCACACAGTACCAATCGTTTAGAGAGGCATTTGGGTACGGGTGTAGGGGAGAGACTGGTTCCTACACATGAAAATCATTATAGATCAAACACCATATTGTGGCAAATCGTAGATAATTTATATGTTTGTATAAACAACTTGGTACGATGTAATTACGATAACACCTCAATTATCCTACACAGCTCGAAGGGTTGTGTAGACACTTGGTATCAGACTTGCCAGGCGTATGGTTTCTTACCAAGCTGTCCAGGCAAAAATCGAAACTTGCACTGAACGTGAAATATCTGGTTTTCACAGAAAGAGGAGCGGCAGATGTCTGGTTTTTGATTTCAAACTAAGATAATCGTTGTTTCATTTGTTAGAAAACTTGATAGAAAGGCTTTTTATTATGCCGCGTGGAAAAGGAAAGACTTAAACAACCGTCATTTGGGTTTTTTGCTTGGTGATGAATCTCGTATTTATTTATGTGAATGGATAGACAATCGTAAATTACTGAATGCTTGTAAGGAGGCCAAGAGAATGAACAAGCTGAAGTTCGTTTGGTTGCGTAATGGAAGAATTTTCATTAAATTGACCGAGAACTCTGACAGACTACGAATCAAGTCACTGGAAAAACCTACGGCAAGTTACACGAGCGATCTCCAATTAAATTATTATTATTATAATTTCATGATAATTGATTATATTTAATGTGTTCATCTAATTTTTAAAAAGCGAACTGATTCTTTTCTACATAATAACGATAAAATGCAAGGTATTCAATAAATTTAATATGTATTATAACAATTACAAAAAAACATTAAATTAAGTAATAATATTAAATGTGTTCGATAAATTCAGAATTAAGGCAATATTTTTCATTTGAGAGAGGAAAATTAAATGTCGCTCATGTTAATGCGGAGTCATTATTAGCACATTGGGATGAATTTCAGTTGATTTTGGTTTATTATTTCAAATAATAAGCCTATGTGATCGTGTAGCAAAAACATTTTATAACCCCCCCCCCCCCCCCCCTCAAACTATGACCTCACTTTACGTTTCAAGGTGCACAGAATCCAAATTTGAAATGTCTGTCTGCCGTTTGAGCCATAAAAGGCCTAAGAATTTACTTAAAAAACCCTTTCTTTCGCACGTAGACTCCATTTGGGGTCTAGTTGGTCCTAACGTTTAACCATCCCAATGGCTTTACTCGCATAGATGCTATGGGCCAAAAACGGGCGAAAAAAAGTCTTTTTCGAGGCTTTGAGTGTTGGGCGTGTTAGGCGCACGCCTGGCACAGGGTCACGGTGGGTGGTGAGGAGGGTGAGCTGGGGGTGGAGTGAGGAGGCACCGCAGCACCTTGTGGTGGCTGGAGTGACCAGGGGCGTAGCAGAGGGGTGTAGGAAAATGGATATTTATTACTTTTACGTGTTATACCCATATAATACACCACGACACCATAAGGTGGGTACAGCGTTCCTTCGAGGCATGAATATATGTTTTTTTCTAGGTCATATTTGTGTTAATACCAATGCTTTTCCTACGCATATTTAATAACATATCCTATCGACTTTTCGTACGTACTTGGATAATGATATTATTAAGGCAATAACTATTTGAATAGATAGGAGCTCAAGTCGAAAAATATAAACATGTGTATTTAATTATAGAAGTATAGGTTGTGGCAACTCGAAATAGGACATGCCGAGGAGTCTGGACTGAATTTATCACAGTAGTTGGTGAATGGAATATAAATCTTTTTGATAATTCATATGGTACTAAATATTTTATTAACTTATTGGAAACATATAATTTCAATATAGTTCCATTAAATGCTACCCACTTTTCAGCCTTCCCTGTCACTGCCACGCAAATTGATCATATTTTCACTAATAAAATATGTGCAGTTGTAAAGTTTGGGTAGATCAAGACTCCTGGGCTTTCCAGGCATGATTTGATTTATTGCACAGTGAATTATAAAGAGAATAAATTTAAAATTACTAGTAGAATGATTCGTATAGCAAAAAATATACACAAGGATAAATTAGCGGAAGAAGCTAAATTAGTAAAATGGGATGAGGTTTATGAGGGAACTGAAGTTGATATGAAAGTCGAAATACTTATGAATAAAATTATTGATTTGTTGAATAAATACATGCCGCTAAGAAAAATAAAAGTAAAACGCCCGCCAGCCCCATGGATAGGTATAAAAATTAAAGATTTAATGAAATTACGAAATAAAGCGTATAAAAGATGGACTAAATCTAAGTTACATAACGATAGAGTAATTTACAACAGATTGAGGAATAAAGTAAAACAGAAAATTAAGAACGCACACGGTGGTCTGCTGACTGATTCAAGGCCGTCTGAAATGCCGACAAAAACTGACTACAAGGCGGTGTTCCGGAACCTTGTACGAGTAGAAATTGACCCCCCGGGAAATCCCAGCTGATCGTTTACTCGTACAAGACGCAAATCAAACATTCAGTTTTCGGGTGTTGTAACAACCTAAATTATGGGCTCAGTAAAAAAAATTGGGTGAAACTAGACCCCAAATGGGGTAGAATGCCACCAACCGCACTTTTTTATCTCAACCCGTTGCCGAGATATGATTTTTTAAAGTTTTTTTCGACCAAAACACGTTTTAGACAATAAAAACCTAATTTTCTCCACTATTGATACACGTTTTTCAATTTTTGACCACATATCTGAAATCAGCGTTGAATTTCGTATAAGAATATTGTTCTCTGGATCTTCAGAAGTTCAATCCTTAAACCATAATCCTTGTTCAAACGTGAGAAAATTATAAAAACCAAGTTTCCCGAAAATCTTCGAAGCTGTACTGTCTCCCGATAAATAATCTGGAGACTTATTAGACCTCACACATTTATTCTTCATTTAAAGAGCTTTCAAACAATGGAGTCGCTTTTGAAATTTCCTTTCAAATTGGTGCAGTTATTTAACCTGGAAGATGAAAAAACGTGTTACCTTTTGGTTGTTTTTTTTTTTTTTTCTTGATGGACGGGCTGGGATGAGAAAACAAATAAAAACTTGGCAACGGAAAAAACGCAATTTCAAATGAAAATTACTCCTGGATAAAGAGAAAACAAATTTACTTTTACATTTATATTATTGCTTCAAATGCAACTCACAATTTTGTGTTTTCTCATCCCAGCCCGTCCATCAAGGAAAAACAAACAACCAAAAGGTAACACGTTTTTTCATCTTCCATGTTAAATAACTGCACCAATTTGACAGGAAATTTCAAAAGCAGCCTCCATCGTTTGAAAGATCTTTAAATGAAGAATAAATTTGTGAGGTCTAATAAGTCTCCAGATTATTTATTGGGAGACAGTACAGCTTCGAAGATTTTCGGGAAACTTGGTTTTTATAATTTTCTCACGTTTGAACAAGGATTATGGTTTAAGGATTGAACTTCTGAAGATCCAGAGAACAATATTCTTATACGAAATTCAACGCTGATTTCAGATATGTGGTCAAAAATTGAAAAACGTGTATCAATAGTGGAGAAAATTAGGTTTTTATTGTCTAAAACGTGTTTTGGTCGAAAAAAACTTTAAAAAATCATATCTCGGCAACGGGTTGAGATAAAAAAGTGCGGTTGGTGGCATTCTACCCCATTTGGGGTCTAGTAGTCTAGGTTCAACCAATTTTTTTTTTTTTTTACTGAGCCCGTAATTTAGGTTGTTACAACACCCAACGAGTAAACGATCAGCTGGGATTTCCCGGGGGGTCAATTTCTACTCGTACAAGGTTCCAGAACACCGCCTTGTAGTCAGTTTTCGTCGGCATTTCAGACGGCCTTGAATCAGTCAGCGGACCACCGTGCGCAAAAAATAAATAATATCGTGATCTTTTTGGAGTGAAAATGAAGCCAGATAAATTTTGGAAAGTTCTAAAAATGCAAGGACTAGGGAAGAGTAATGCTGTTCATATACCGGTTTCTTTGAATTTAAATGAGTTGAAACAACATTTTTGTGGTGAGCAACCAGCAGATGATCATAGCAGTGTGCTAGCATATTATGACAATTTAGCTCGATTATGTAAAGGTTATTGTAAAATAGATAAAATTGATGATGAAATGGTTAGGAAAAGCATTTATACAACTGTAAGAAAGGAGGAATGGTAAAGAGGGGGCATGACGAAGTACGAGACGTTGTTGCAGGAATAGCCAACCTTGCCTGGGGGGTTAATTGAGCCAGTGATGCAAGAGCCAGCCAACAGACAGCCAGCATTAGTGGGTGATGTTATGGTGAATGGTGTCTGGGCGAGTGGGAGACCAGCGTTTTTTGATAATCGCATAGTTAATGCTGACGCTGCCTCCCAAGACTGGAATCGAACATCAAGAGCAGCAGCAAATGTAAAACACATGAAATATGATCGAGCTGCAGAAGACCACCGAGGGTCCTTCACACCCTTAGTGTGCTCATGTGACGGTGCCCTTCACAAAGAATTTGCTGTTTTTCTGAAATGGGCAGCATACGTCCTGGCCTAAAAATGGAACTATCCCTACTCACAACTCTCAGGATGCGTTAAAGTGAAGGTTCAGTTAGCCATAATTAGAGCTGTTTCACTTCGTATAAGAGGGTCTCGAAGGAAGGTTCGACCGTTGGGGCTGGAAGATGGAGCAGCTGTACCTCAGATGGTCAACGATTAATTGAAACACTTATTGCCCCCTCCCTCCCCAGTCACTACCTCTCTTCCATTTATCAAATTTATACACCCCCGGTTACCGTCTAGTTAAAATAAAAAATTTTGGTATTTCATAGCTTAAAAAAAAAAAAAAAAAAAAAGTTAGGAAAAGCTTATTCAACATAAGCTCAGGTGCAGTTGGCCATGATGGAGTTCTTGTTCTAATCGGGTGTACCAGAGACATCAGTTAATAATACAATGTTGGTGTTATTCTATCAGGTTATGACCAAAACAAACCTGTATGCATTTTTGAATGTCGTCTCAGATTACTAAGCGCACTAGCTCGATAGTCACAGCAATCACAGGCATAGGGCTTCTCACCTGCCAAACAAGAAATGACAGCTTTTGCAATATTACGCAAACACAATGTGTAATTTCTAAAATTTGGTGAATCAGCGAGTTCACTTATTGAAGTAATGTTAATGTTATTCTATCAAGGACTAAACAACAAACCTGTATGTGATCGCATGTGTATTTTCAGACTATCAAGCAGACTAGCTCGATAGTCACAGCAACCACAGGCATAGGGCTTCTCACCTGCCAAACAAGAAACGACAGCTTTTGCAATATTATGCAAACACAATGTGTAATTTCTAAAATTTGGTGAATCAGCGAGTTCACTTATTGAAGTAATGTTAATGTTATTCTATCAAGGACTAAACAACAAACCTGTGTGTGATCGCATGTGTATTCTAAGACTAACAAGATGACTGGCTCGATAGTCACAGCTATCACAGGCATAGGGCTTCTCACCTGCCAAACAAGAAACGACAGCTTTTGCAATATTATGCAAACACAATGTGTAATTTCTAAAATTTGGTGAATCAGCGAATTCACTTATTGAAGTAATGTTAATGTTATTCTATCAAGGACTAAACAACAAACCTGTGTGTGACCGCATGTGTATTCTAAGACTAACAAGATGACTGGTTCGATAGTCACAGCTATCACAGGCATAGGGCTTCTCACCTGCCAAAGAAAGAAAAATTTTGTAATATTATGAAAACACAATGGGTAATTCCTGGAATTTGGTGAATCAGCGAAATCATTCTATAAAAAGCAACTCCAATCTCTATTTGAGAATTGTAATTTTCAACTATTACCATTGTATGCCACCTTCCATACCCCGTCGTCAAGTTCATTTATCGATCTAATACTAGTTAATAATATTGACATGGTGCCCAAGTTTGGTCAGTGCGATGTCCCTGGTATTTCTATCCATGATTTAGTGTTTAGTTTTACTTCACCTAAGTATAGAGAACCACTGAAGATGGTTCGAGATAAACGGAAGTTTAGAGAAACTTTTTAAGGAAAGGTTTAAGGAAAGTACCAGTAAACCGTTATTCAAGAATAAAGACGACAGAGCAACCATCTAACCAGCCTTTGCTGTCGGCCTGTACTGAAACAAAAAATTTACGCACTTGTAAGCATAAATTTGACTATGTTATTGAATTTAATTGTCCCCTAGATGTTAATGTTAATTTCATACTAATTGATTATATTTAATGTGTTCATCTAATTTTCAAAAAGCGAACTGATTCTTTTCTACATAATAACGATAAAATGCAAGGTGTTCAATAAATTTAATGCCTATGTATTATTACAATTACAAAAAACAGGAAATTCAGTAATAATATTAAATGTGTTCGATAAATTCACAATTAAGGCAATATTTTTCATTTGAGAGAGGAAAATTAAATGTCGCTCATGTTAATGCGGAGTCATTATTAGCACATTGGGATGAATTTCAGTTGATTTTTTATAACAGTGGAGCCCATATTATTGGTGTTTCTGAAACTTTTTTGAAGCCTGTTATAAATTCAGGTTCAGTTGATCTTAAAGGCTATAACCTTGTAAGAGTTGATCGTCAAAATAAAGGCAGGGGTGGTGGGGCTGTGTATATAAAGGATGTCTTGCACTATAGAGTAGTTTTTACATCACAGAATAATTACACCACTTCGCCTGAATTTATCTTTATTGAGGTGGGTCATAACTATAGTTTTAAGGTACTGGTCGGAATAGTCTACAGTCCACCTAAAGCAACAAATATAGTTTAGGTAATTGTAATGAAAAACCTTTAGATTATCACACATATATTAAAATACAAAGCTTTTTGGCTAAATTCTAGCCATCTTCAGATATACACAACAAACTAAAACACGGGAGAAAACCTACTAACTGGAAACCTCCATACAAACACAACCTTGCATTTCCAGCAGCACCAACCTTGAACAAATATGTTTCCCTACGAATGTTGATGTCTGAAATTAATGAATCTAAGTTACCTACTGATTAATTACAAAATTGCTGTAGTGATACATGAATATGCAAGAAAACAAATTACAGAATTGTGATGCAAGGCTTGTGTTTGTATGAAGGTTAGGTTTCCAGTTAGTAGGTTTTCTCCCGTGTTTTAGTTTGTTGTGTATACCTGAAGATGGCTAAAATTTAGACGAAAAGCTTTGTATTTTAATAAATATGTGATAATCTAAAGGTTTTCATTACAATTACCTAAATTATGGAGGATTATCACAAGAAGTCTGCACCAACTCTTCTGAGATTATTGAACAAATATAGTGTTTTTACAGAGATTACTAAGGTTATTAGTGATTATGAATTTATCACAGTAGTTGGTGAATGGAATATAAATCTTTTTGATAATTCATATGGTACTAAATATTTTAATAACTTATTGGATACATATAATTTCAACATAGTTCCCCTACATGCTACCCACTTTTCAGCCTTCCCGGTCACTGCCACGCTAATTGATCATATTCGCACTAATAAAATTAGTGCAGTTGTAAAGTTTGGGCAGATCAAGGCTCCTGGGCATTCCAGGCATGATTTGATTTATTGTATAATGAATTATAAAGAGAATAAATTTAAACTTACTAGTAGAATGATTCGTATAGCAAAAAATATACACAAGGATAAATTAGCGGAAAAAGCTAAATTAGTAAAATGGGATGAGGTTTATGAGGGAACTGAAGTTGATATGAAAGTCGAAATACTTATGAATAAAATTATTGATTTGTTGAATAAATACATGCCGCTAAGAAAAATGAAAGTAAAACGCCCGTCAGCCCCATGGATAAAGCGTATAAAAGATGGACGAAATCTAAGTTACATAACGATAGAGTAATTTACAACAAATTGAGGAATAATGTAAAACAGGAAATTATTAACACAAAAAATAGATACTATCGTGATCTTTTTGGAGTGAAAATAAAGCCAGATAAATTTTGGAAAGTTTTAAAAATGCAAGGATTAGGGAAGAGTAATGCTGTTCATATACCGGTTTCTTTGAATTTAAATGAGTTGAATCAACATTTTTGTGGTGAGCAACCAGCAGATGACCATAGCAGTGTGATAGCATATCATGACAATTTAGCTCAATTATGTATAAGTTATTGTAAAATAGATAAAAATGATGATGAAATGGTTAGGAAAAGCATTTATACAACTGTAAGAAAGGAGGAATGGTAAAGAGGGGGCATGACGAAGTACGAGACGTTGTTGCAGGAATAGCCAACCTTGCCTGGGGGGGAGCTTTGATTGAGCCAGTAATGCAAGAGCCAGCCAACGGACAGCCAGCATTAGTGGGTGATGTTATGGTGAGTGGTGTCTGGGCGAGTGGGAGACCAGCGTTTTTTGATAATCGCATAGTTAATGCTGACGCTGCCTCCTACCTCTCCCAAGACTGGAACCGAACATCAAGAGCAGCAGCAAATGCAAAACACATGAAATATGATCGAGCTGCAGAAGACCACCGAGGGTCTTTCACACCCTTAGTGTGCTCATGTGACGGTGCCCTTCACAAAGAATTTGCTGTTTTTCTGAAACGGGCAGCATACGTCCTGGCCGAAAAATGGAACCGTCCCTACTTACAAATCTCAGGATGGGTTAAAGTGAAGGTTCAGTTCGCCATAATTAAAGCTGTTTCACTTCGTATAACAGGGTCTCGAAGGAAGGTTCGACCGTTGGGGCTGGAAGATGGAGCAGCTGTACCTCAGATGGTCAACGATTAATTGAAACACTTATTGCCCCCTCCCTCCCCAGTCACTACCTACCTTCCATTTATCAAATTTATACACCCCCCGTTACCATCTAGTTAAAATAAAAAATTTTGGTAATTCATAGCTTAAAAAAAAAAAAAGTTAGGAAAAGCTTATTCAACATAAGCTCAGGTGCAGTTGGCCATGATGGAGTTCCTATTCTAATCGGGTGTACCAGAGACATCAGTTAATAATACAATGTTGGTGTTATTCTATCAGGGTATGACCGAAACAAACCTGTATGCATTTTTGAATGTCGTCTCAGATTACTAAGCGCACTAGCTCGATAGTCACAGCAATCACAGGCATAGGGCTTCTCACCTGCCAAACAAGAAACGACAGCTTTTGCAATATTATGCAAACACAATGGGTAATTTCTAAAAAGGTACTGGTCGGAATAGTGTACAGTCCACCTAAAGCAACAAATATAGTGTTTTTACAGAGCTTACTAAGGTTATTAGTGAATATGAATTTATCACAGTAGTTGGTGAGCGGAATATAAATCTTTTTGATAATTCATATGGTACTGAATATTTTAATAACTTATTGGAAACATATAATTTCAACACAGATCCATCAAATGCTACCCACTTTTCAGACTTCCCGGTCACTGCCACGCAAGCCCCATGGATAGGTATAGAAATTAAAGATATAATGAAATTACGAAACAAAGCGTATAAAAGATGGACTAAATCTAAGTTACATAACGATAGAGTAATTTACAACAAATTGAGGAATAAAGTAAAACAGGAAATTATTAACACAAAAAATAGATACTATCGTGATCTTTTTGGAGTGAAAATAAAGCCAGATAAATTTTGGAAAGTTTTAAAAATGCAAGGATTAGGGAAGAGTAATGCTGTTCATATACCGGTTTCTTTGAATTTAAATGAGTTGAATCAACATTTTTGTGGTGAGCAACCAGCAGATGACCATAGCAGTGTGATAGCATATCATGACAATTTAGCTCAATTATGTATAAGTTATTGTAAAATAGATAAAAATGATGATGAAATGGTTAGGAAAAGCATTTATACAACTGTAAGAAAGGAGGAATGGTAAAGAGGGGGCATGACAAAGTATGAGACGTTGTTGCAGGAATAGCCAACCTTGCCTGGGGGGTTGCTTTGGTTGAGCCAGTAATGCAAGAGCCAGCCAACGGACAGCTAGCATTAGTGGGTGATGTTATGGTGAATGGTGTCTTATGCTGGGAGAGTGGGAGACCAGCGTTATTTGATAATCGCATAGTTAATGCTGACGCTGCCTCCTACCTCTCCCAAGACTGGAATCGAACATCAAGAGCAGCAGCAAATGCAAAACACATGAAATATGATCGAGCTGCAGAAGACCACCGAGGGTCTTTCACACCCTTAGTGTGCTCATGTGACGGTGCCCTTCACAAAGAATTTGTTGTTTTTCTGAAACGGGCAGCATACGTCCTGGCCGAAAAATGGAACCGTTCCTACTCACAACTCTCAGGATGGGTTAAATTGAAGGTTCAGTTCGCCATAATTAGAGCTGTTTCACTTCATATAAGAGGGTCTCGAAGGAAAGTTCGACCATTGGGGCTGGAAGATGGAGCAGCTGTACCTCAGATGGTCAACGATTAATTGAAACACTTATTGCCCCCTCCCTCCCCAGTCACTACCTCTCTTCCATTTATCAAATTTATACACCCCCAGTTACCGTCTAGTTAAAATAAAAAATTTGGGTATTTCATAGCTTAAAGAAAAAAAAAAAAAAAAAAAAAAAGTTGGGAAAAGCTTATTCAACATAAGCTCAGGTGCAGTTGGCCGTGATGGAGTTCCTATTCTAATCGGGTGTACCAGAGACATCAGTTAATAATACAATGTTGGTGTTATTCTATCAGGGTATGACCGAAACAAACCTGTATGCATTTTTGAATGTCGTCTCAGATTACTAAGCGCACTAGCTCGATAGTCACAGCAATCACAGGCATAGGGCTTCTCACCTGCCAAACAAGAAACGACAGCTTTTGCAATATTATGCAAACACAATGGGTAATTTCTAAAAAGGTACTGGTCGGAATAGTGTACAGTCCACCTAAAGCAACAAATATAGTGTTTTCACAGAGATTACTAAGGTTATTAGTGAATATGAATTTATCACAGTAGTTGGTGAGCAAAATATAAATCTTTTTGATAATTCATATGGTACTGAATTTTTAATAACTTATTGGAAACATATAATTTCAACACAGTTCCATCAAATGCTACCCACTTTTCAGCCTTCCCGGTCACTGCCACGCAAGCCCCATGGATAGGTATAGAAATTAAAGATTTAATGAAATTACGAAATAAAGCGTATAAAAGATGGACTAAATCTAAGTTACATAACGATAGAGTAATTTACAACAAAATGAGGAATAAGGTAAAACAGAAAATTATGAACGCAAAAAATAAATACTATTGTGGGAGTGAAAATGAAGCCAGATAAATTTTGGAAAGTTTTAAAAATGCAAGGATTATTGAAGAGTAATGCTGTTCATATACCGGTTTCTTTGAATTTAAATGAGTTGAATCAACATTTTTGTGGTGAGCAACCAGCAGATGACCATAGCAGTGTGATAGCATATTATGACAATCTAGCTCGATTATGTAAGAGTTACTGTAAAATAGATAAAATTGATGATGAAATGGTTAGGAAAAGCATTTATACAACTGTAAGAAAGGAGGAATGGTAAAGAGGGGGCATGACGAAGTACGAGACGTTGTTGCAGGATTAGCCAACCTTGCCTGGGGGGGAGTTTTGATTGAGCCAGTAATGCAAGAGCCAGCCAACGGATAGCCAGCATTAGTGGGTGATGTTATGGTGGATGGTGTCTGGGAGAGTGGGAGACCAGCGTTTTTTGATAATCACATAGTTAATGCTGACGCTGCCTCCTACCTCTCCCAAGACTGGAATCGAACATCAAGAGCAGCAGCAAATGCAAAACTCATGAAATATGATCGAGCTGCAGAAGACCACCGAGGGTCTTTCACACCCTTAGTGTGCTCATGTGACGGTGCCCGTCACAAAGAATTTGCTGTTTTTCTGAAACGGGCAGCATACGTCCTGGCCGAAAAATGGAACCGTCCCTACTCACAACTCTCAGGATGGGTTAAAGTGAAGGTTCAGTTCGCCATAATTAGAGCTGTTTCACTTCGTATAAGAGGGTCTCGAAGGAAGGTTCGACCGTTGGGGCTGGAAGATGGAGCAGCTGTACCTCAGATGGTCAACGATTAATTGAAACACTTATTGCCCCCTCCCTCCCCAGTCACTACCTCTTCCATTTATCAAATTTATACACCCCCAGTTACCGTCTACCGTCTGATAAAATAAAAAATTTGGGTATTTCATAGCTTAAAGAAAAAAAAAAAAAAAGTTGGGAAAAGCTTATTCAACATAAGCTCAGGTGCAGTTGGCCATGATGGAGTTCCTGTTCTAATCGTGTGTACCCGAGACATCATTTAATAATACAATGTTGGTGTTATTCTATCAGGGTATGACCGAAACAAACCTGAATGCATTTTTGAATGTCGTCTCAGATTACTAAGCGCACTAGCTCGATAGTCACAGCAATCACAGGCATAGGGCTTCTCACCTGCCAAACAAGAAACAACAGCTTTTGCAATATTATGCAAACACAATGGGAAATTTCTGAAATTTCGTGAATCAGTGAATTCACTTATTGAAGTAATGTTTATGTTATTCTATCAAGGACTAAACATAACAAACCTGTATGTGATCGCATGTGTATTTTCAGACTATTGAGATGACTGGCTCGATAGTCACAGCTATCACAGGCATAGGGCTTCTCACCTGTCAAAGAAACGACAAATTTTGCAATATTATTCAAACACATTGGGTAATTTCTGAAATTTGGTGAATCAGCGAATTCACTTACTGAAATGTGGTTAGTGTTATTCTGTCAAGCAGTAAACGTAACCAACCTGTATGTGACCGTAAGTGTATTTTCAGATTAACAAGCTGACTAGCTCGATAGTCACAGCTATCACAGGCATAGGGCTTCTCACCTGCCAAAGAAACGAAAATTTTGTAATATTATGCAAACACAATGGGTAATTTCTGGAATTTGGTGAATCAGCGAATTCACTTATTCAAATGAGGTTAGTGCTATTCTGTCAAGGAGTAAACGTAACCAACCTGTATGTGACCGTAAGTGTCTTTTCAGATGAACAAGCTGACTAGCTCGATAGTCACAGCTATCACAGGCATAGGGCTTCTCACCTGTCAAAGAAACGAAAAATTTTGCAATATTATGCAAACACAATGGGTAATTCCTGGAATTTGGTGAATCAGCGAAATCAGTTATTGAAGTAATGTAAATGTTATTCTATCAAGGACTAAACATAACAAACCTGTATGTGACCGTAATGTGTATTTTCAGACTACCAAGGTGAGTAGCTCGATAGTCACAGCTATCACAGGCATAGGGCTTCTCACCTGTCAAAGAAACGATAAATTTTGCAATATTATGCAAACACAATGGTTAATTTCTGGAATTTTGCATACCAGTGACATCAGTTATTGAAGTGATGTTAATGTTATTCTATCAAGGACTAAACATAACAAACCTGTATGTGACCGTAAGTGTTTTTTCAGAGTACCAAGCTGACTAGCTCGATAGTCACAGCTATCACAGGCATAGGGCTTCTCACCTGCCAAAGAAACGAAAATGTTGTAATATTATGAAAACACAATGGGTAATTTCTGAAATTTAGTGAATCATCGAATTCACTTATTCAAATGAGGTTAGTGTTATTCTGTCAAGGAGTAAACGTAACCAACCAGTATGTGACCGTAAGTGTCTTTTCAGATTAACAAGCTGACTAGCTCGATAGTCACAGCTATCACAAGCATAGGGCTTCTCACCTGCCAAAGAAACGAAAATTTTGTAATATTATGAAAACACAATGGGTAATTTCTGGAATTTGGTGAATCAGCGAATTCACTTATTGAAATATGGTTAGTGTAATTCTGTCAAGGAGTAAACGTAACCAACCTGTATGTGACCGTAAGTGTCTTTTCAGATGAACCAGCTGACTAGCTCGATAGTCACAGCTATCACAGGCATAGGGCTTCTCACCTGTCAAAGAAACGACAAATTTTGCAATATTATGCAAACACAATGGTTAATTTCTGGAATTTGGCGTACCAGTGACATCAGTTATTGAAGTGATGTTAATGTTATTCTATCAAGGACTAAACATAACAAACCTGTATGTGATCGCAAGTGTATTTTCAGATGACCAAGCTGACTAGCTCGGTAGTCACAGCTATCACAGGCATAGGGCTTCTCACCTGTCAAAGAATCGAAAAATTTTGCCATATTATGCAAACACAATGGGTATTTCTTGGAGTTTGGTGTACCAGTGAAATCAGTTATTGAAGTAGTGTTAATGTTATTCTATCAAGGACTAAAAATAACAAACCTGAATGTGACCGTAAGTGTGTTTTCAGAGCACCAAGCTGACTAGCTCGATAGTCACAGCTATCACAGGCATAAGGTTTCTCACCTGTCAGAGAAACAAAAATTTTGCAATATTATGCAAACACAATGGGTAATTCCTGGAATTTGGTGAATCAGCGAATTCACTTATTGAAGTAATGTTAGTGCTATTCTGTCAAGGAGTAAACGTAACCAACCTGTATGTGACCGTAAGTGTGTTTTCAGATTACCAAGCTGACTAGCTCGATAGTCACAGCTATCACAGGCATAGGGCTTCTCACCTGCCAAAGAAACGAAAATTTTGTAATATTATGCAAACACAATGGGTATTTCTTGGAGTTTGGTGTATCAGTGAAATCAGTTATTGAAGTAGTGTTAATGTTATTCTATCAAGGACTAAAAATAACAAACCTGAATGTGACCGTAAGTGTGTTTTCAGAGCACCAAGCTGACTAGCTCGATAGTCACAGCTATCACAGGCATAAGGTTTCTCACCTGTCAGAGAAACAAAAATTTTGCAATATTATGCAAACACAATGGGTGATTTCTGGAAATTGGTGTACCAATGACATTAGTTATTGCAGTAATATTAGTATGTGAACTTAAATGTTTCCTCGGATAAAAAGCTGACTAGATCGATATTAATGTTACTCTATCAAGGACTAAACATAACAAACCTGTATGTGATCGCATGTGAATTTTCAGACTCCCAGGGTGACTGGTTCGGTAGTCACAGCTATCACAGGCATAGGGCTTCTCACCTGCCAAAGAAACGTGACATCGTTCACTATATACAGCAAACACAAGAGGCAGTTTCTGGAATATGATGTACCTACCATAGACCTCATACAATGAATCAGTGTTAGGGCTGGTTTATCAATAACTGATCACGGCTACATTATCGAGAAGCTCCGATCAAACCACTCATGGGCGCAATTATCTATTCTCTGATCGAGCTTTCAACTCTTGATCGTTGATTTCACTTTGACTGACGCCTTAGCTCTCTGATTACCTCAAAATCTTCCAATCATAGGATTATATTACATGCCAGGATGAATACACGTTGGTACAGCCCATTCGCGAATTTTGTAGTTTTGATTGTGAATAAAATAGTGTTCAGATGTTGTGGTTTTCACTTTCTTTGGAAAAGAATATTGGGGAATCTATACCTCCTTGATTAGGATTCGTAGGGCCATGACTTTTTACTTTTGGTTGGAGTGGGAACGACGACTCTAAACCATCATTTTAATATTTAGTATGGAGAGGATTTTGATGGGTGATTCCACCTGACCAAGGGGGGTTCGCCATGAGCGCGTGTAGAAGTAACATCGTGTCCGTGTGTTACCCGAAAGTTTGATTGGTTTAAGGCGGTGAAAATGTACGAAAATCGGCAAGGTAATACTATACTGACCGGGAAGGAATCAGTGAGTTAGGAAGTGCAACCAAGTGCGGAATTTTTGTAGTAAAATAGTGAATTATAGATCCATAAGTTTGTGGAAAGATCAGGATTTGGTAGCGGCGTGACAGCGAGCCGGACAGAGGCGTGGGACGTGCGGAAGGGGAAGCGGTCTTGCGCAACACGCCTATAAGTACCCCCACTTTGGATTTTCAACTGTCTCACTCTAGGTACTGTGTCAAAAGTAGGGACGAGGAGGAAAGCGAACGATTCTAAATATAGCGAATTAGTAGGCCTAGGAGGCTAAAAGAGATCATTAAGGAGGTGTAGCGTTTCTGGCTAAATAACGGGCAAATACGCGCGTACAATCACCAACCAGATCTCGTTCGTGATATTAATGTCCAGTCCGGGGATCCAGGGCCTCCAGGGAGTAAACGGGAAAGGACAGCTGATTCAGAGGAAAGAGAAGCTAAAAGGACAGTCAATATGAGTTTCTCAATGGAAGAGTTATTACTTGAGATGGGTACCTACCCTGATTGATTCCAAATTAGATTAAAAAATTGACCCTATCAATACACAGATTTGGAACCTCGCGACAAGAGAGGATTTTCGCCAAATCCAGCAGGAAAACGTAGCGCTAAGGGAGGAAAATGAAAACATTAGAAGCAAAATACAAACGTTGGAGAAAGAAGCTAAAGCCCGAGACTACAAAATTTGTCTACTGGAAAACGAGATAAGAAAGAACAATATAATTTTAGGGGGACTAATTAGAACGCCAAACCGCAGTCTAAATGAGGAAGTTAATGAATTTTTTCGGACAGTTTTGGGCTTTGAAAACGGTGTACCTAGGGTGATATCTTGATAACTCTTGAAGGGCAGGACGATAAAGACGAAATCTTTCGGAGATCATCATCGCTGCGGAATACAGGATTCTGGATTAGTTCCGATTATACCTTTGAAATAAGGGAAAAACGGCGCCAGTTACAGACTATCAGGAAAATATTGCTGAGACTAACGCAAGGAATAAATGTCAAGGTTACATTTGATAAACTTTTGATAGGAAACGAAGTATTTGTATGGGACCGAGAGAGAGGATTAATACACCGACAGGGATGCGGCTACGCGAAGATCAAAGCAATGGTTGGAGTTGACATAGAGGAGGAACTGGAAAAAGCTGGTCTAGCAAACCAAACAGATAGAAGAAAAGGCGAGGATAGCGGCGGACAGAGGGGAAGAATGGAGGAGCCGACAATTTGACTAGATGGCAGTGAACTTCCAAACCCAAGGTACTGCGAAGAACTCATTAAAATTATGTCCCTGAATGTTTGTGGATTAAAAAACAAAATTAAGGATAACCAATTTAACAACTTTATACCAGGAAATTACGTGTTTATGCTTTGTGAGACATTTTTGGTGGAAATGCAGGTCGATAAAATAAAACATATATTTCATGAATTCGAATTGTACTGGGATGCAGCTGTTAGATTTAGTAGTCTGGGGAGACCCAGCGAGGGAAGGTTATTTGGAATTAAGAAAAAATGTTTAGGGAGTAGAGCAAATTTTGATATGTTAGAGAGTATGAAGTGTATAAATATTAAATTGGAGGAAGGTGAAATTGTAATGTTGCCAGTATATTTAAATTGCACTAACGGGGAGGCAATGTTTGAAAACGTTAAGCAGGTAATTGAGAACAACAGTGAAAAAGTATTTATAATAATTGGTGATGTGAATGCCTTGGGCGCCTTACAGTATATGCCGGTGGACCCGGGTAGACACCTTGATAAAATTGACAACTTAAGAATATCTAAAGATACAAAGGTAGATACTAGAGGTAGAACATTGGTGAGTTTGTTGGATGGGGTGATGAACAAATTGCACCCGTCCTAGAATAAGGGTACAACTCAAAAATCGCGAGTTAGTTGTGGTTCTGAGAAGTAGAAACGGTCTAGTTTGTCTGTAGAAGGTGGAGATATGTGTAGGGCACTCTAATTCCGCTAGAGAGTGCGTGTGTCTTTCTTCTATGGAGGGAGTAACCAATTCACGTCCTAGGAAGAAAGACACAACTCAGTTGAGTTCACGCAGTCTGTGTCTCGTTTTGAGTTGTTTCCTTTTTGTGTGGACAATTTTAACTTGTATCTTTCTTTTCTGAACATTTTGGATCCTGGCTGGTGAGATTTCAGTGTTTGAGTTGGAACAACTCAAAAATTCTTACAAAATCAACAAAACCGTTCCCCCTACTCCCTTCCCACTGGCAAAAAAACTATTTATTCACCATGGGGCGTTAGAGTAATAATGCAGGAAACAAGTTTCGCAAAGATAAATTACGTTCATCGTGTTCCAAAGAACGGGTAGCCAATGGTGTGGAAGGAAAACTTTGAATGCGATTTGCCGAAAATGACAATTTTTGAGTTTTACCCTGATTCTCGGATGGGTGCAAAATGTTCAATGTGCAAGTTAAGTGAGAATGAGACATCCTTCCACTTTTTGGCAGTGTGCCCAGTCCTTAGAGAATTTCGAGGGATCTGCTTAGGGAAGCCAACTCTTACAGAAAATGAAATAGTAGAAATACTGAATGCAAAGTGCAACATAGACAATTGGTGAAATATATCAGGGAAGCGGGAAAATACAGAAAATTTCTAGTTAATGAGGTCAACGACGAATAAAAAAGAGTCAGGGAAAAAATTGTTTAAATGTGAAAACAAGAAAGTAAATAACAAGGTTATAACCAAATTTTTGTAATAATATATTATCTACTGCCAGAACTGAATGTTAAATAACTGATTTACACACTTATGAGTTTAATAAAGTAATATGATAAAGCTATTAAAAAACCAATAACAATAAATAAAATAGATGTATCAAGAGGATAGAGAAATTAACCAGCAATAACAATTATCTAACAAATAACAATAGGTAAGCCGCAAGTACCACTAAAAATACATGTACAACGAAAACAGAATAAAATAAGCTCGAGCGATCACCCTCTGCGACGGCTATGTCCAGCAGTATAAGCACAGTAGACGCACAGTCAAGATACCCTTTTTGGTGCAAAATGTAAAGGAAAAAAGATTGTTTAATATATAATTTTGTACCCACAGGTTGTTTTTGCGCATTATGAATACATAATCATTGTTTTTTTTTTTTTTTTTTTTTTGGATGTAAACACGATAATGATGTATTGATGATGGATAATGTATACAATGTATTGTAGTAATACATGTATTGTAGTAAGTAAATTTGAACTAAATATATGCTTCAACTCTCTCTCTCTCTCCACCTGACCAAGGAAACAGTTCTATTTGTATTGCCACTAATAGAATGAAGAATTGAAACCTAGTCAGATCGCAACCGCAATAGCTCAAATCACGAAGTTACTGTTACCACGCCACATTTACGCACTAGGTAAGTGGGCGTAATATGCTCAGAAAATACACAATAATGGGCATTCGACGAGTGCTTTTCCTTTATATGTTTTTCGTAAAATAGATCCAGTCATAATATTTGTTACATTGTTTTGAAATTTGAGCACGTTGAGAGCAAAGCAATTGTTAACTACCAATCCTATGGCAGAAAACTAGTTTTGAAAAATATTCTGCAAGTTAGAAAAAATCTGGATTTTTTTAAAGCTTATTTTTGTAGTTTTCTCGATTTTTCAGCAAATATTAATTAAATTTAAGTGCATTTTTCAGCATAATTTTGTACAACATTTTTTGAATGTTCCAGTTTATTGTTGATTTTTTAAAATAAAACTGTGTAATATATATCTATATATGTATGTGTCATTCCAGATGATAACTCTCCTTAAGAGTGAGATAAAAACCCCGGTTTTTGCGCCAAAAATTCAAGCATTCCAAAAGAAAGGATTATTTCGTTGGCAGACAATTTTTGAGCACTTTAAAATGGTCAATTATCAAAAAACATACTAAAAAAACCATTAAAAATGGCTAAAAACGACCAAAAATCTTTTAATTTAAAAATTTTAGCAGAATTTTCGTCGAAATAAAATTATCAACGATTAACTGGGACATTAAAAAAATTTGCACAAAATTATGCTAAAAAATGAACTTAAATTCCATTAATATTTGCTGAAAAATCTGTAAAAACTGCTAAAAACCCAAAACTCCAAAATCTATTTTGAATCACCAATTTTTATTTAGCACAAGTTTTCTTGCCATAAAATTAACAATTATAGTGCGGTCTTCACAATGTGTTGCAGTAAATTTCAAAGAAATAATTTATTTGAAAAAACCCGTGAAGGCGTGGTTTTGCGAGCGGTCGGGCGGGCGGGCTTCGCAGTCGCCTCTCTTGATGGTCCTCCAGTCGTTACTTTCTTCTTTTTCACGCTCTAGGGTGGCCTTGTCAACTCGTGGATTCAGGCCTCCAGCAAAGGAAGAGGTGCCCCATCTTCCAGCCCCAGCCCTTCTGATATTACTGGACCGGACATGTTGTATTGAAGGCGCTGTCTGCCTCCCCTCAGTCGTAGCGAAACTGCCCGAATCACTGCCATCTGGATCTTGACGCTTACCCAACCGGCGATCTGAGATCGAGGCTTTTCCCACTTTTCTGCCAGTGCCTCGGTGAGCTGTTTTTGGAACCTCAAAAATTCCCGGTGGAGTACCCCCTCACATGAACACACGAGGGGAGTGAAGGAGGCCCGGAGATCCTCGGCTGCTTCGTCGTACTTCCTATGTTTTGCCCTTGCGGCCTCGCCTGAAACATCGGACCGGGGTCGGGATGAATACGAGGGGGCGTCGGCGTTGATCACTCTGTTATCAAAAAACGCCACCCTCGCTCTCTCCCAAACCCCCACTGCCTTTACATCAGCGATCAGCCCCGGAACCCCCTCTGCTCCCTCCCGCAGCACTGGTTCGGTTGCGACTCCCTGCCACGCAAGGCTGGCCATTCTTGCCACCTCGTCACGAACCATGTCGTGGCCATACTTCACAAGGCCGCCTTTCTTGCAATTCAATGCGTGGTTCGTCGACATATGTCCGCTGCAGCCATCACAGATTGAGGGAAGTCCAATTACCTCTTTTCCATACCGTAACGCAAGAGCATCTCGGAATTGGGTGGCGGACAGGTCCAGATTGTCGCTTGTCAGGGGAATAGCTGAAAGCCACTGTGAAGCATTTCCCTCGACGATCCTCTGCACCGTGTGCTTCACCGTTTCAGGAAGTGACGCAATGATCCGCTGGCTTGCTTCTGCATGCCTTTTCTCCTGCCGGGTCCTTTCTGCTTCCAACTCCCCCTGCATATGGGCCATGTGCTGCTCCCCTGAGAACTCCCCTTCTCCAGCGACGCCATTTGCCAGAATTGTTGTCACCCGTGTTGATGTGGAGAATGCATAATCCACCGTTGCCACCGGATCCTCAAGTGCAAGGCCCCCCATGTTGCACTGGCAGCGCCATTAGCCTCTGTTCTTCCTGGCTCACCGCCTGTCCAAATATCGCCGGTACCAGCCTTTACCGGATCGCATCGCGAAGGGGGGCCAATTTTTCAGAACAATCGCCAACCACTCGCTGAACGTACCCCCACTCCCGCTGCAGTGACTTTGTGAATGCTGCATACACCGCCTGAGGACTCTCCTTCGCATGCTCTGCAAACATCTTCACATAGTCGACCCACTTTTCGACTTTGGACTCGATGTACTCTTTCTTTTCATGCGAGGGACCCAGCACTCCCCCTAGGAACCTATGTGACCTCACGACCCTGATATTATATTGGCTAAACAGCCTGTCGGCCTGCTCTTCCATCCTTCCTTTACCACTAGATAGCTTTTTGCGGGCTCCGGATGGTATCCCCATTTCGGTCCCTCCTCCACTAGGAGGCGGAGCCAAGTTGCTACCTCTTCCAGCTTTCCTCCACAAGCCGCATCATCCGCATACCAGTTCTGCCGCCAGGTTGTACCTTTTAGCTTCCGGATGAGGGGTAACGTACCAACTGCGTACATCAACATACCCAATGGGTCGCCTTGGGTTGTACCTTCGCGGCTGAGGTTTTTTTGAATCAGTCTTGTGCGAGAGCTCGAGGTGTCAACATCGGAGCGACCTCCCACGACAAAGGTTTATTAAACTGGTGTTTCGCTTCGTGTTTGGGAATGTTTACTTAGTGGCATGACCGACAAAGGCGACGCCGATGGCGAGCAGACGCTCCAGGACATTGTTGAACAAACAAAGCGAGAGTTATTGCAACACCGCATAATAACAAGAGCCTTACCGATTGCCGACCCCTACGTAAGTGATACTTTCAATAATTAATATTCTGTTATAGCTTCCTTATGCGATTACCTCAGTCAAGCCAACGATCATATTGTTAAATTAAATGCAAATCAAAAGGACAAACGAAGGGCGTCGAAATTGACTCAACCCAACGTCCCTACATCCTACAGTACGGACGAAGATGAATTGTCGAGAGAAACTGACTGGATCCTAAAAAGGGCCTGCAAGAAGCGTAAGGCTAGGCGTTCTCCGGAGGTTGAATGGCCTACCAACAAGCCTAAGATTGACGAGGATGTAACCAAGGTAGAAATTATTAAGCCTAAAAAGGACCCTCCTCCACCACCCATAAATGTTGTAGGGCTAAAGAGCTACGCAGCCTTCAAAGATATGTTACAGAATATCCCTAGAGAGCAATTCAAGGTTACTGCTCTCAATAATAACGTTTGGAAAATAAACGTAGATTCAAGAACTAATTGGAAACTGATCACAGATAAACTACGTACAGAGAAAAAACAGTGGTACACGTACCAAGATAAAGCAGACAGACCTATAAAGGTCATGGCTAGAGGCTTACATGAAACATGTAAGAAAACTGATATTATTGGAGACCTTAAGGAGCAAGGTCTTGCCATCTTGTATGTTACCAACATTCTCAAGAAAGAGAAAAGGAAAAATGATAGTGGTGAAATTGTAACCATCCATAAACCTCTTCCTCTCTTCATGTTAACCTTCGACAAAAATGAGGATGTAAACAAAATCTATAGTATTGAGGCCATTCTCAACATAATTGTGAAGATTGAGCCGGTGAAAAAAACTTCCAAACTCATTCCCCAATGTAAGAATTGCCAGTCACACCTGCATACCCTATCCTACTGCGGGAAGGAATCTGCATGTGTGAAATGTGCTGGACAGCATAAAACTACTGAATGTACCCTGAACAAAGCAGATGCCCTCAAATGTGTCAACTGCAAAGGGAATCATCCAGCAAATTATCGAGGATGCGAGGTAGCTAAGGAGCTACAAAGAATGAGAAACAAAATTACTAAACCCCAACTGAAAGAACAGACCAAGCGCGATGCTTCAGTTGAGAGGAATTTTAATAGGCGGAAATCGCTTACTACAACCATGACAGGAGCAACTACTCCAAAGTTTCATATGCTACCGCTGCTAAAAAAGAGGTTAATGTGTCGAACACAGAAAAAATGCTGGCAAAGATACTGGAGAGACTGGATGAACAAAAACATACCAATAAACATGTTTGATATCAGTGTAGAACACTGAATACACTTTCAGGAATGATGAATGCTTAAGAATTTTGAGGAATGGGGAAATGCAATGATTGATAGAGTTGTGAGTCTGGTCAGTACAGAAGAGAGTGGAGGGGGGTTGTGTGAACTCAACTCACCAAGACTACACCCAAGGTACACACTATTTCCTAGAGAATGAAAGGTTGATGAGGGAAATATATGATGAAGTGGTTGATCAGTAGCAGGAAGTACTACCACCACAGGTGATACTTAAAGGGTTAGGTAGGTACCTACTACTGGAAGCTTGCAGGGGCAAGCTGAATAGAGGGGGGTTGGTAATGTTGGAGTGTGAAATGCACATACAAATAACTCTAGGAAGTGAAATCAAGTGTGATACCTTGTTATTTGGTGTTCCAGTGGGATGGATCCTGGCCAGGAGTCCTTGTAGGTAGGTAGCTGCAAACAGGTGGTTGATGGCTGACTCCCTAAGTGGGCAATTCGCGAAAATACGCATAATGTCGAGGGGAAAAGCACTTTACCAGCGCGCACAAAGCTATCACTGAAGATATACAGGTGAATTTCGAATGGATGCGCACAGATTGAACTGATATTTAAGGATTTTGATCGACTTAACTAGAGCGTCAATGGCGGTTGAGAGGCACACTTTCAAACTGTTCTTGATTGAGGTTGAACTAGAACTGATAAAGTCTGCTTCAGGGGGGAGTAGAACGCAGACAATCCGCCAGAGTTCACTGGCTGCACCAGGAAATTCATGTATCCTTACGTTTCTGTGTTTCTCTTGATCCATGAAGTGGTGTGTTTTGTTGATTCCAGCAGTTTAGAGACACTTGCATGACATCCACAACTCCAACTTAATTGATTAGGGAATTTATGAATTATTAGGATCAACCTGGCTTTAGATAATTGTGACAAATAAATATGAATAAAGCAGGGTACCAGTAGATGAAATGAATTTATGATGGTAACCCTGGGTGTTTTCCAAACGATGCAATCTGATTGGTTGAGACACAATCAAGCTTCGAGACACAACGACAATGGCCGTCTTTGAATTAAGCAGGAAACTTTTCTGTTATCAGAAGTTCTGAATATTAATTTGCCGGTTGAGTTTCATGCATCTAGTGGAAAGTGAGTTGATTTCATCAAAATACGTACAATTAGTGGGTGAAAAGAGTGATGGTAACAAGAAAAACAAGCAACAACAAAGTTAATATGATCATCAACATGGATAACAAAAACAGGTTGGTTGAAAAGTAAACAAATGCTAAACTAAGTAGGTAGGTAGGAAAAGTGGCGTAAAATTATAAAATCCAAACAAAACAGTTATTTGAAAGAATAACAATGCTAGAAAAAGGACTTACTAGCTATGGACTAATTTAATGGGACCGACTTTAAGAATAGCAACATGGAATGCAAACGGATTGCTAAATCACATCAAGGAAGTCGAATTATTTCTCCACTCCAACAAGATAGACATCTTACTTATTTCTGAAACCCATTTCACTCGGACGTCATACATCAAAATAAGAGGATTCACGTGTTATCATACGTTACACCCAAGTAATAAAGCTAGAGGAGGTTCGGCAATTCTCATTAAAGCTAACATCGCTCACCATGAAGAACCAAAAATCGAAGAGGAAAAAATGCAGGTAACTTCGGTCAAGGTACAACTCAATAATAAAAGCTTTAGTATAGCCGCAATATACTGTCCCCCCAGGTTTAACTTAAAGAAAGATGATTATACGGTCCTTCTTAAATCGCTTGGTAACAACTTTATAATAGGAGGTGACTACAATGCCAAAAATACCTTCTGGGGTTCGCGATTAACCACGGCTAAAGGTAAAGAGTTGTATGAAGCAGTAGCTTCTTTCAAGTGCGACTTCCTCTCAACTGGAAGGCCTACATACTGCCCACGGATGCTAAAAAAACCCCAGACCTAATAGACTTTTTTATAAGCAGAGGTATCTCAAGTGGTTACATAAATCTAGAGGGCAGCGACGACCTACCCTCTGACCACTCGCATGTTATAATAACAATCAGCGAAAAAGTAATCATTAGTGAAAATTCTCCGAGTTTATTCAATAGAAATACTTGCTGGTCCTGTTTTCGGCAGCAATTGGAAACATCGATCGACCCTAAAGTTCCTCTGAAAACCCCTTAACAACTGGAAGACGAACTCGACTTATTAATCAATAACATACAACAAGCAGCCTGGTTATGTACCCCAATAAACCAAAACAGTAACTATAACACTAATTCGAAATCATATCCGCTAGAAGTAAGGGATCTCCTGTGCGCCAAACGTAAAGCCAGAAGGAAATGGAAGAATAACAGAACCCCTGAAAACAAAACTATTCTCAATAGACTCGGTAACAAACTTAAATATCTTAGATCAATAGATAACCAATCAGTTGAACATTTTTTGAGTAACCTAACTGCAGAGAAAGACACCGAATACTCCCTCTACAAGGTAACCAAAAATATAAATAGACCTAAAGTTCATTCTCCTCCAATCAAAAAGGATGACGGGACATGGGCCAGAAGTAACCAAGAGAAAGCTCAACTTTTTGCAGATCATCTCTATGAAACTTTTCAACCTCTTCCAGTACAGTCACCTGAAGAAAACGCAACACTGATAGAAAAAACGGATGAGCTCGATATTCGGCCCGTTATGTTAAAAGAACTCAAAGATGAAATTAAGGGCAACATTAGTCCTAAAAAGACCCCTGGCTATGACTTGATAACCGGTCGAATTGTGAGAGAGCTCCCTGAAAAGGCTATAACAAAACTACTTCATATCATCAACGCCACGTTCAGGTTACGACATGTACCTTCCCAGTGGAAAGTAGCGGAAGTCATAATGATCTCCAAACCAGGAAAATCACCAAATGAGAAGACGGGGTACCGACCCATATCCCTCCTCCCGGTCTTATCAAAACTGTTCGAAAAATTGTTGCTCAAACGGCTTAAACCAATTATTGAAGACAGAAAATTGATACCAAACCACCAATTCGGTTTCAGGCAACGCCACTCTACGCTAGATCAAGTTCATAGAATCACTAACATAATAGAAAAGGCTCTAGAAGGTAAAAAAATATGTGCCAGTATCTTTCTGGATGTGGCCCAGGCATTTGACAAGGTCTGGCACAAGGGACTTGAGTATAAACTGCACAGGGATCTCCCAAAACAGTTTCACTTACTCCTAAAGTCCTACCTAGCGAACAGACACTTCAGGGTAAAGCAGGGTGACCAGTACTCTGTCTTGAAGCCTATAAAAGCAGGGGTACCACAAGGCAGTGTCCTAGGTACTCTACCTGCTGTACACACGAGATCTTCCGCAACAGGAAAATACAACTGTAGCTACTTTTGAGATGATACTGCTATCCTCTCTGTTGGAGATGACGCTGAAACTGCAACTCGCACTGCAGACGTCCACTAACAAGGTTGTCAATTGGACCAAGATGTGGAGAATGAAACAAAGTCAGTGCACATCAACTTTACTAATCGAAAAATCTCAGCCCCAGAAGTTGAGATCAATTCAAATAAAATACCATACTCTGACACTGTAAAATACTTAGGGATGCACCTTGATTCCAAACTTAACTGGAGATACCACATTGAAAAAAAGAATCAGGAACTAAAAATCAAGTTCAGAAAGATGTACTGGATGATGGGAAGGAACTCCCATCTCTCACTACACAATAAATTACTCATATATAAACAGATACTGCGCCCTATCCGGACCTATGGGATTCAACTCTGGGGTTGTGCGAAAAAATCAAATATTAAAACAATCCAAACCCGACAAAATATAATACTGAAAAGTATAGTTCGGGCCCCCGGGTTCATGCGGAATGATGATATTCATCGTGACTTGAGGATAGAAACGATCACTGAAATTATTGCCAAATATGCAAGGAAGCACGAACATCGCCTCCACAAACACGAGAACCTGGAGATGCTCAACGTTTTAAACAACGAAGGAGAACTTCGGCGACTCAAGAGAAATAAACGTCTGGACCTAATTGTGCTGTGCGAATAGTGCAAGTGTAATCCAGTTCTTCAAATGTTTCAAAGATTTTCAGAAATTTCATTTTATAGAATTTGTCTACGTTTGAGCAGTTGTTAGGGTCTTTAGACGGTACTTTTTAAGAATCAAAGTACACTATTCTTATAGGAAATTTAACGCTAATTTCGAAAATGTGGTCAAAAATTAAAATTGAATGAAGTAAAGTGGAGAAATTTGAGTTTAAAAGGAGAAAAACACAGTTTTCCTGAAAAAAACTTTAAAAAATCATATCTCGAGAACGGATTGAGATAAAAATATGCAGTTGGCGGCATTTTACTCCATTTTTGATGAAGTTTCACCCAAATTTTTTGTTTTGCATCTGCGAGGGAATCACCCTGTATATATATGAAATGATAAAAAGATTAGTAGTACAATTTTCTCCAGCAGACTTCGCCCTCGGAATGCGAACCATCTCTGGTCGACCTACACTTATCTAGGTAGGTATGTACCAGACCACCAGCCTAAAAGATTCGCTGTTAGTTGAAAGTAAACAAAGGAGGCCGGTTGTTGCTATGCCCTCCAATACAACTGCTGATCAGCAACGTTGTCGAATATCGAATTAGGAAATGTGCAAAATGAATTGAAAACCAGCTTTAAGGAAAAAAGCTTGAAATTCATCCTTCTGAAGGTAAAATTCATAAAGACGGCGTTGTCAGTGCAGTTATTACCCGAGTTTTGCAGTTACACAAATTTTTGCGACAAAAAAGTTAATTAGGTACTGATTTCGGTTTTTGCCAGTGGTAGTAGGTATGTGACAGTTCCCGTGACATTCAAGAGAATGCGCGTCTGTCGCTCTCGCGCCGGGCGTCATGCTCAAGTTCTTGAAATGCTTCGATTGGCAATAGATGAGGATCCGAGAACCGGAAAATCATCTTCTCCGAACATAGCACATATGCTATTAGTACGAGTTGTATCTCTTATGGTACTGTCACACCCGTCTCTCTCTATGAGTGCGGATTTGGGCCCCCATTGCACCTCTGGGGCGGCCTAATTCCGATACAGTATCTAATCTATATATTATCAAAAGGATTGATTTAGCATGAGTTTTTAGTCTTGAGATGCGAGATAGCGAGCATCCAGACCACTAAACTATGCATATCATTCTGGTCCATTTTAGCGAATTTTACGTAGAAAATGAAGCTATTGCAATGGCTCAGAAAATTTTAAAAACAAAATTTTTGAAAATTTTCTTCATTGAAATCCGTTTTGAGGCATTCTGAAACGAATCCTGGAGTTCAACGATTTTTCATATGTATGTATATATATATATATGATTGATAATATATAGATTAGATACTGTAACGGAATTAGGCCGCCCCAGAGGTGCAATGGGGGCCCAAATCCGCACTCATAGAGAGAGACGGGTGTGACAGTACCATAAGAGATACAACTCGTACTAATAGCATATGTGCTATGTTCGGAGAAGATGATTTTCCGGTTCTCGGATCCTCATCTATTGCCAATCGCAGCATTTCAAGAACTTGAGCATGACGCCCGGCGCGAGAGCGACAGACGCGCATTCTCTTGAATCTCACGGGAACTGTCACATATATAGGTTTTTCAATTCAAATAAACGGTTTCCCATAAAGCGTTACGGTTGGTTTTCTGATGATTTCCGCTTAGAACCGAGTCGTTGCTAGGGAAATGTCTTTCATCCCACAAAATTCGTTGACCATTCGCTCGAAAGCTCTCGATTCATCCAACCATATTATGTTAACTACTGTGAAGTGCGTGGCCAACAAGCTGAGTTATGAGCATGGTTATTCGAATAATTGTGTACGCTCAGGTGATCATTCTCAATAATTGATATTGTGAACATGATTGCAACCGCTTTTTCATTTCTGATTATTTCATTGAGCTGGTGTTTAGATGATTTGATTCATAGCAGGTGATCCGAATATTGCAAGAACGGTTTGATTTGTGAAGCAGTGGTTAAATCATTTTAATAGGTATTTTCTATACTTTACACTCTAGAAAGCTGTAATTTCGTATGTAGCCTCTTTAGGACATATACTTGACGATGCCCAGGGTCCGGATCAGCTGAGTGGCTCTTAGAGCTTGCATACGAGTCTGCAACTGAATACATAAAATGTCCCGATGTGTTGCAGACTCGTATGCAAGCGTTTTTTGTAAAGTTTTAAAATAATTCAATTTGTCCGAATAAAGAAAAGTTGCAAAAAATTTTTATTTAATATTTTATGGTCTCTAATTTTGAGATCTGAAGCTTTTACCAAGACTTTTAAATCTTTTCTTCTCGCCTAACAGTGAGAAACTTAAAATAACTTCATTCCAGACAGAAAATCCTTGTAGTATTCCTCCTGAAAAGGATACAAGAAAGTTCCACATACCCTGGCATCTAAAACTAATGGAACTGGATTGGTACAATCATCACTCCTCCAGAAAGAGAAGCACATTTTCATTACTTAAAACCCCGTCAAAAAACCATAAATGGTGCCCGAGTGTTGCCCCTGAGATGGGGTTTGAGTAAGGGAAACCCTTCCTATGCAAGGAAAGCCTATTGTTTCACCTACATACAGGGTGGGCCCCGGGAATAGACCAAAAGACAAATAGGCATAACTCAAGTTTAAACGTACAACCATTTTATTTAGATTTTCATAAAGGGAAATGAGTGCCATTTCAAGTTTTAAAAATATCATCCAGTGCTCAAATTTTTTAAAGAGATGAGGTGGTACATCGTATCCGGGCTGTCGGCGTTGCATATTGAGCAACTTGTGGAACTGTCAAAGCGATTGACTATTCCATGAAGAATCGCTCGGCAAAAAGAGGGGTTCACACACCTTATTTGGCACAGAAGTGTCTTTGTAAATAACGAGTAGTCATTCTCGAGGTACAATGCACTCTGCTGGGGGCTAAAATGAGAATTTCGTGAGCAGTAACTGAAGGAAGACGAAGAGGACCACTCCAAATCAGCCTGATACAGTTTATTGAGAAAGGCATCTAAGAAATTCTGCTTTTACCCCATAATCATGGTGAGATCTCTGGATGTCCACAAACTTTCTAGATTTGCATCTTCAAGGATGCTCTTCAGTTGGAAAGACCAGTTGAATTTTGTATCGGGAAAACTTTGGACGAGGGACAATCATCTTTCAAAGCAAATTCTGGGAAGTCTGTCTTGAGGCATGGCCAGGAGTTTAATCCACCAGCCAAACATCGCCTTGGCTATTAAGAATTTTATGTGACTAATGCCAAGTTCCAATCTAACGATGTAATCTGGTGTGTTAAGCTCTAAACCCATTAGTGATTTGAAGGCCCTAACCTGAACACGTTCCAGGATTTCCGCGTATTGAGAGGCCCACACTTCAGAGCCATAAAGCATAGTACTCACTATAGCCCCTGAGAAGAGCCCATACCAAGCTTCGGGGGATGTGGCTTGAGTTTTGAAAATAACTGGCCAGACGTTCTTATAAGCAGCAATTCCCTTATTAACAGTGAATTGGGCCTGCCGGAAAAACATTCCTGAGCTGGAGAAGATAGCACCTAAGTAACTGTATGTGGAAACTGTCTGAAATCCATCCGAATCACACCAAAATAATTTGAACTAGTGAATTTTCTAAATGAGCAATTTTCTATTCTATCCATTACTCACCTTCGAGTTCTGCAGCTCTCACTAGCTGCCTCTGCCTCTTGTTTTTCATCAACTCCTTCTTTCTCGCCTCCTTCCTCGCCTGGTCCATCGGGTTCATGTACTTACCGCTCTTCGTCGTGTTTATCGACCTTCGCCCCATGTATGCGGTTTTCTATTACTGACGGCGAAAGAAAAACCTGGAACATAATATGTGCCATCATTTACCACTTAGGGCCGGTTTATCAATTACCTACATTAACTGCAGGATAGCTATACCGAGTATAGCGCTATACTCCAGATAAAGAATGTGAGTCGTTTATCAATGCCGAATTACTATTGCTACTATTACTATTACTAACCAATAAAATTATCTAATTCTAATTCAAATTTGCAATTTACAGAGTCACTAAAAATTCTAAAAAATCAGTTTTTCCACAATAGGGCATGTGGGGTGTCACAGTCGAAGTATTTTCCAGTGCTGATTCGATTACAACCACTCCCAGATCTCTAAGATTCACAAAGTCCTAGGTTATGTATACAAACTAGTTGTTGGGACTCTCGATGGATCAGTCCACTACTGTGCTTGGTATGCTCCCTAGTTCAATACTCAGTTGATTTTTCCCACACATAGTTTACTACTAAGTGTTTTAGTAACCAAGAGCCAAAGACATATCGATGTCACAATGTATCTGCGTGTTACTCTTTGAACAATTTAACCACCACTCTTGGTAATTATTTTTGACATTCGGATGACCCACCTATGAAATAATATAGTGTGATGAAGTAGACTATTGAAGTTCGATTGTTTAGGGGTTAGAATATACCTAAGAACGCTGCGAATTATTACACAAAGTTTTCATTAAACAAATTCCCTGACGATTCCAGGTTTTCCCTGACTTTTCCAGTTTGTAGCCACTCTGTGATGGTTCTATAACCATGAATTGCGACAGCTTTTTTACAAAAATGGATAGTTTGTTGGTTGTTTGAAATGGTTGTTTGTTTGCTAGTTAGGCTGGCTGGTTTTATTATTACAGGTTATTGCATAATGAGGAATTCGTTTGTTTGTTCTTGATTTGGGAATGGTCACAAATTCCAGCAAAGCTTTCATAGGGCATTTTAAGAGTTGCATGGCGAATTCCTACGGCGTTACCTAACTGACTCCTGAAGAATCAAAAGTGTGAGGACATGGTTACGTGACAGATCTAACTGACTCCCTTAAGCCCTCATCCCCGACAAAAATGCAAACCCCGCAGATCCCAACTGACTCCCGTGAAAATCGGCGTTTGTTCGGGAAGAGGGCCATGACATCCTTATCAAAAGGGGTAATTTAAGAATGACGGGGGCAATTTGGGATTCGCAAGAATTTGGCAAGAGAGGGAGAGGAATTGCAACATTTGCTGAATACCTGCACGATAATTATGTATTGTCAAACACTAAGTAACCTCCCGCTATTCGGGCATCCAAGTCAGCTGAAGTGACGTTGACCACAAACGCCTGTCAATCCTTCAAGTCGTGGTACAACAAAGAATTTAATCATCCTCATCCGAACATTTACCTTACAGTAGATGCCCTTAAGCCAATCCAGACTGAGACGTACGCCAAAATCCAGTCTATTGAGAACGGTGGAATCCATCAGTCAAGGCCAGAAATTGTGAGAGGACAGAAATGGATAACAAAACACATTGAAAAGGAAAGGGAAGGATATCCGATTTATAAATTCGTCAAAAAATGTCCTCAAAACTCCGATCGCACGAACAACAAAAAGTTCAGGATGGCGAACAATGCATTTTGTATTTAGAGTGGTTTTGTACATATTTCTACTTACTTGACGACATGTTGCTCCACATTGATTAGGGTAGGCATGACGAGATGTTTGCTAACATCGAGTAGCACTACGAATTTTTAACCTCACCTGCACTCTCTTGTGGGGACAATTACAAGTCTGAGAAGTGGGAAGGAAAGTTTGGGAAAAACACTTCTTCATACGATCAGGGAGTCAGCTAGGCCCTTTCAACAGTTTTGTTTCTCCTCGGGAGTCAGTTAGGAAACACCCAGAGATTCTCCTGGGGGAAGTTTGACCTAACCTTTTGACATGCCAGACGACCATTGTTAGCCTGGACGTCATCTGTTGACGAGGTTGAATGGCTAGTGGACATATAGCATGTGTGACATGCACTTGATGTCAGCTCAATTTAGACATATGGCATGTGAGACATGTCGCCACTTTTATCCTCCAATACTTATTCCTACGAACTTCTAAGTAATTTCTGGGCTGTATTTAGCCATCTGAGATACCTAGGCAACGAAATGCTTCAATAATTCGGGCGGCAAACCTTTTTCCACTCCCTCCATATGAATTGCCAAATGAGAAACTGGTGGAATGGATTTCCAGCTGGGAATATTACGGTTGTGATCATAATTTTTTCTTTTCCAACTGTTTTATTCAATCAGTCATTCAAATATTGTGAGAACCTATGTGTTTGTGACTAACACATAGGTTCTTGCAATATAAACTATTAAAAGCCAGTGCCAAATCTTACCTAACTTTAAAGAGTAAAATAGTAATAATTTTAGAAGAGTTACAAAAAAATTAACTTGATCATAGGGTCCAGCCATTCATCAAGATTACAAATCAGTCGGGGAAATTTCAAAAATTTGACTCTATTTGGAACACAAACAATATTTGTAACAGTGTTAAAAAATGCCAATATCGATGTAAATACCATGACGTTCAGGGTAACTCATCACAGAATGAGCTTCGTCCTGGTTAGCAATTGGCAGCTGGCATGTGACACATGCCATACGACCGCAACGCTTGATTCACCTTTACAGCCTTGCGTCCGCAAAAGTTCAACTGTTCAAGTCAAGACAACCAATTCTGGTGGCAAAAGGAAATCTTATCTGCCTACACTGTTTACAAGATAATAATAAAACCGTTTATTCAGAATAGGAACAAGTTCCCGCCTAGCTCTGAATACAGAAAAAAAAAACCATAAAAATTGACAAAATAAAAATAAAATCAGTAACCATTGTGAAAAATACAATAATACAATGCGGAGAAATGGAGAGCAAAAATAACAATGGGAGGAAATTATCAAAACAGTAACGAATACAATACAGTTGACATTAGGAGAGGAATGATATAAGATGAGGAAAGAAGAAGGAAAGATAGGGTAAAAGAGGAAAGAAGAAAGAAAAAGCTCATTACTCGGGAAAGACTGCTGTTAAATATCTGGGAGTATCTGGACAATAACATGTCAGGTATACCACATACCAAAAATGTTAAGGGAAGAATAGAAAGGGATATACGGATAAAATGGCAATGAAAAACATGAAGGGGGAATAAATGGGGCAACCATCGTAGAGAACAATTACAACTCTACATAATGGCAGTACGACCAAAAATTGAGTACGGTTCGTTCATGTATTTATGGCCAAAACCAGGTAGTATATCCACATTGCAAAAAACTCAAAATCAGGCACTCCGTCAAATACTGGGTGCAGCTAAGACCTCACCCATCAACTCTACGCGTGCTATCGCCAGCATCCAGCCTCTAACCTTCAGGGTAACTGAATACATTCATGAACAAATCTTAAGGCTTATTGCTACTTCACCTACAATTCTGGGAGCTGTCTACAACACACACTGCACCCTGTCAACTGAATGTCCCAGACAACACTACGATATTCACAGAGATTCTACGAATAAAACAACAACACAATTTGTTAATATCAACTAAAGAAGAGACGCAGAGGCGCAATACAACACCTCTAACAAAATTATTTTGTACTACCATTCCGGGGGTGAGGAAGGAAGATAACAAGGACTCCAATATGACCACTGCACAAAAAGTACTGGATCACCTACACACCGAATATAACAATCCAATACTGACGGATCCAAACGTAAAGAAGGGTCATCAGCAGCGTTCTACTGCTAACAACATGGAAAACGCAGTGGGGGCTGTCCTGTCTCAGGTTCAGGATGGAAAAGAAGTAGTCATTGCATACTACAGTAAGTGTCTGTCTAAGCCTGAACGGAATTACTGTGTTACCCGGAAGGAGTTGCTGAGTGTTGTCAAAGCTGTAGGCCACTTCCAGAACTTTGGTATCGCCAACGGGCTACAGTTGATGGTCCGATCGGATCATGCTTCGCTGAGATGGCTTCTAAATTTCAAGAATGCAGATGGGCAGATGGCACGATGGCTAGAGCAGCTGGCACCTTTCTCCATAGTCATAGAGTATCGTCCTGGGAAGGAGCACGGGAATGCAGATGCGGTCTCTAGGAGGCCGTGCCTGAAGGATAGTTGCCAATATTGTGCCCGTTGTGAACTGAAGGAGGGAGCCCGGCTGAATCGATGCCAGCTTCAGGGGCCTGTTGTGGAAGAAATAGGGAAAGCACAGCGAGCAGATCCAGTTCTGAAGAAAGTGATTGCTTGGCTGGAAGCGGGTGACCGCCCCGAGCCAGCTGTAGTGGGACAGTACAGTCCAGATATCAAAGCACTCTGGGCCATGTTTCGATCTCTATGTCTCGTGGAAGGCTGTGCCTACCGCAAGTGGGAGAGCACTGATGGTAGGAGCATGCATCTTCAGCTTCTTGTTCCGGAGGCCTGGAAGAGGGGAATTTTGGAGAAAGTTCACGAGACTGGCCATTTTGGGGAGCGGAAGACGAGTGCAATGGTCCGCATGCAGTATTACTGGGTTGGTATCCATCAGGATGTACGAAACTGGTGTAGATGGTGCACTGCCTGCGGCCAGCGTTCCCAAAAACCAGGAAGAGGACCACTGAAGGCTGAAGTCACGGGAGCCCCTTTTGAAAGACTGGGGATTGACGTGATGGGACCATTGCCTGTTACTGATCGAGGGAATCGGTATATTTTGACAGTCCAGGACTACTACACCAAGTGGCCGGAAGCCCTGGCCATTCCAGATCAGACTGCAGAAACGGTTGCCAAAGCGTTAGTTGAACACATAGTCAGTAGGTTTGGTGTCCCTAGGCAGCTGCACTGACCAGGGGAGATCATTTGAAGCCTCAGTCTTCCAGGAAGTTGCCAAGCTGCTCGGTATCCATAAGACTCGGGCCACTCCTCTGCACCCACAAAGTGATGGTCTAGTGGAGAGGCTGAATCGTACCCTTTGGCAGATGCTGGCGAAGGTGGTTAATATGGGACCAACAGCTGGGGGGAAAAAATGAGACATCTCACTTCAAGCTACCAGGCGGAAATGTATGCCATTGAACTTGCTCTCCAACATATCGACACCCAACATAAAAATCCCACCTTGATTCTCTCTGATCCAAAATCGGTCCTTGATACACTTGGGAACATTAAAATTGGTATGCTACCCCCAATCTCCACAGCAAGACACCTAGCTCTCATAAAATCCATCATTGAAAAAAATTCATTAAAATTTCAATGGGTTCCATCACACATGGGCATTTTGGGCAATTGCTGGGCTGACCGTATCTGCACCCTGACCATCTCCCATTGCTCAATAGATCTCAATACTTATATGATACACACAGATCTATATCCGATCATCAAGTCACAACAAGAACAAAAATGGCAACAATCATACTCCAGCACAATAGGCTCAGGTTCATGGACAAGAGGGGTCGTAGATAACCCAGCACAGCCACAATGGTTCATTGATGAAGAAGAAATGTCTATCAAAGACATAACCTACATCAACAGACTTCTCACAGGACACGGCAACGAGAATCTCTTCAAGTGGAGAATGCGGAAACGACAAGATCCACAATGCCAACACTGCAACAATGGTGATACATTTCCTCCTATGATGTACAAAAGCACAGACAATCATCAGGGGTCTCATAGGCCAAGATTGGACTACAGATGAACAGGATAAAGCACAACTGATGACGGCATACATGAAAAGGAGCATAAAAAATAAAGAGCTTTTGCTCAACATGAAGAACTCGCTGGTAGAGGCAGGCATAGAGCTGTAAGATGACAATAGCAAACAAATAAAATAACATTAAAGTAATATACACGTATAGTAGCTCAAATAAATTACTATCCTTAATCAACAAATAGAACAGGAGAGGTGAAAATTCACCATCAAAACACGTTTGGACACAAATCTCCATGAGATAGATCCAATTAAGAAGAAGAGAGGAAGATGAAATGCTCCTTAAGGGCAGAAGTGAAGGCACTAAGCGATGGAAGGGACTTAATATAGGCAGACCATTCCAAATCCTTGGCCCTGCAACGCGTATGGACTCATCAGGATTGTGTCCACTGCTGTACTGAACAGGGTCAAGTTGTGCTTGCGCAGTGAAGAAGGAGTAAGAAAAAGGCGTTTCCGCAGTCCCCCATATTCGGTGCATATATGATCCAAACTTGCTTTCTGCTCCGCCGGAAGACCAGGTGCAGCTTGTTCCGCGCATGCGCGCTATGAAACTTTGGATAACCCTATATATCCTTCCTCAAACTTCCATAACCTTACAGAGAACATCAGCAGAAGGTCAGACGTCGGAGGGCACACAAACAAGGGTTTGTTTGCTAAAGTTCCGCTAACGTGACTCAATTTTCATGGATCTTCATGTATCCATGGTTACTGCTCGAAATATGTCCTTGAGCGTTTCCGCTGCCATCTGAACTGAACAGCCATGGAGGTGCTCTTGCTCTGCACTTGCTCTGAAATGAACCTGCTCCGGAGAAGCAATGGAAACAAACCTATTGAACAGTTCAGTTCTCGCAAAAATTCGATTTAGAGTAGCTAGCCTAGTGGATGAATCGGACGAAAATCAGGAGTCCAGGTATGATGGTATTGAGGTGGATCTGCGCAAGTACTTGAATATAAAGTGTAGCAGACGAATCGTCAGATAGTCAAACAAACCACATCCCAAAACTTGTATACTCAGCCCAGCTGCGCCTCTCCACTCGCAAGTGGTCTGCCTTATGACAGAAGATGCAACTCAACTCTTCTTTGGGCTTGTTCCGGATTTCTTGATTTTCTTCCTCTTGTTGTCAGTCTTGGCTGAGGGTTTTTGTCAGATTGGGTGTTGATAAATTTGGGGTGTCGTTGGTTCACTAGTTGTGTGTGTAGAGGTCGTTCTTCAACATTCTTATGGATAGTCAAAGGGTTTGTTGGGCCATTTGGCGAGCTAAATCTAGAGGTAGGTTTAATTCCCCTAGAGTGTTAAGGAAAAGATCGGGTATGGTCCCTCTAGCCTCTATCATCAGCCCGATAACCCTAATCTCTGTCAGGATGTACTTCTCCTCGAAGAATGGGATGGTTGGGACATGTTTGGCTTTCTTCTCGTCATTGATCTTCTGTGGCTGGTCAGCATGTTCCTCAACATCCACTGTAGGGTCTAAAATCACTTCCTTCCTGGTGATCCGGTCGAATGATATGCAGTGCGTTTCGAATCGCGATCGCAACGCCACTTTCACCCCAAACCAGAAGCCATTTGACGTTCCGTTTCCTGCCATGATAGCCCATTTCGCCACATCGATGACTTCACGGATTTCTCCCACCCTTAAATATGGTGAATGAATCTTCCATCATCGACCAATGTCTGGAGCTGGGTCAGCGTGGTCGTTGTGATAAGACAACAGATATCGCAAATGAGCGTGAATTTTGACATTGACATGTCTTGATTTTGACATGTCTTTACTTTGGCACTTTGACAGAAATCGTTCACCATTCGTTTGAAAGCTCTCGATTTATCACGTATTTCTCTCGTAGGTACTTGTTCTTGGTATTTATGTCGCCATTTTATATTTATTAATGTTATTAATTAATGGATGTAGTAAACAATGCCGCTTGTTTTGTTGTTATTAGTTTCCACGTTAGAAATCACTCCGAGAAAACGCCAAAATGAAGCCGTGGGTAGAGATAATTGCTTTATTACAAGAGTTTATTGAAATCAATGAAACTGTTTTGAACATTATTCGTCAAAATTATTTGTTCAAAATAGAATCCAACATATTAATGTTCATTCTTGAACTAAAGGCATAATGCCCCAATGTGTTGCAGACTCGTATGCAACACAAAGTCGAAATGTGTAAGATAACGTAGGTACGTACATTAATATACATTACAATAATTGGAGCCGTTTATTGAGTAAGTACTTGTAGCGAATAATGTTGGTGTAAACCCCTTCATGGTAGTCCGTTTTGGCTCAATATGTAAGTATTTAGTATGATTAGTATTACAGAAAAGCCAAATGTCCACCTACTAAGATCTTCATAACCGAAAATTTCTAGTTATTCCCAAAAATCAAGAACCCTGAAAATAGGATGATATCTAAGAACGCGTTTCGTGATTACCAATAGAGATGTACTACCTATCCAAGATGTGCTTCGAAAAATCTGTAAATTCGTATAGTTGAACAGTAGGTACCTAGGTTCCTAATTGAATATATCAATATTTAGTCATATATGGACCAATTCCAGAAATTTCATTTTATACATTGAAGCCCAACCCTTTGCTTGAAAAAATAAATTAAGTACTTAGGTAGGCAGGTACTAGAACTAAAAGATCACTGTTTAAATTAAAGCGCGGGATGCGATAAATGCACGAGATGCGGGAGACCGAGGGGAAAGGGGACTACCACCCCTCCGTGACGTCATCGTTGTGAGGGGAAGTGCCTTAACTGGCTTTAACCGGAGTGGCGAAAGTGGCGTTGCGATCGTGATTCGGGACGCACTGATGATGTCGGCTCTCCGGACTTGCTTCTCCGTGGAGCACACATAGAGGGATCCCCCACTCTTCTTTTCTGCCATCGAATACTCTCGATACTATCGATTCAGCCTCCCAACACATCGATTTGATTTTGAAATAAAACGACCATCTGAGCGCCAAAATTGAAAAAGTTCCAGTCAGGCAGCATGATTGTATGAACGAATTTTCTCAAATTACCTATTGTAGTATTGTGATATGTTAAATTGTATCGGGATTTGAGTACAAAGAGATTGTTAAAACCAGCAACAAACTGAATAAAATTCGGCAATTCAAAAAATATTTTTTGCAGTTTCTATAGATTTTTCAGCAAATATTAATTAAATTTAAGTACGTTTACAGCATAATTTTGTGCAACCATTTTTTTTATGTCCTAGATGATCCTTGGCAATTTCGTTTTGACTAAAACTCTGCTAAAATTTTTAGAAAATTTATAAAACATTGAAAATCAAAATTCCTCCCGACTTCATATCAAGTTAGTGGCTAACTGAGTAACTTTTAGGATATGTAGAATAATTTACAGAGCACTAAAGCGCACTGATTAGCTGAGGAACGTCTAAGCCTAATTGTTTGCTTCCTCACTACCTAAGGTGGGGAATCTTTGTGTTCTTGATTGAAGTCGAAAAAAATAGTTCCCTCCAAAATCAAAATTTCCACTTGATTTTTGCGTTTCAGAGCTTGGTGATCAATTTTGGTTCCGTGTCTGTCTGTGGTAAATCCTTGTCACGGCCAAAACTATACCAAGTCTCAGTCCAATTCCGATGAAATTTTCAGGGATTGTGCGGGTTAGCATCTAGACGGTCCCCTTATACTTTCATTGCCGTCACATAAATAGCAGTAAGTGCGCATGCGCAAACGCTAATTCGATATAATGTCGTAATAATGTCGATTTCTTATCATCTATTATTACGATTTCGTTCAAACTTGGGGAGTAGATAAATATAGTTGTCAAGCTATTAGTCAGGTAATGACTGTTGGACTCGGCCCTGCTCAATCTTAGAGAGTCTAGGGGATTTTCTACCCTCGATTCCAACCACATCTATTTGCCAACTACTCTATTTTTACTAAAAGGATTGATTTAGGATATTTTTTATTCTTGAGATGCAAGCATCCAGACCAACAAACTGTACACATCATTCTGATCTATTTCTCGATTAATTCATGCTTTACTAAAAGTATTGATTTAGGATGTTTTTTATGTTTGAGATGCGAGCTTGTGAAAGTCCAGACTACTGAATGATACATATCACCCATATTTGTTTGCATCCAATTAAAAACATAAAATTACAAGATGAGAAAATGATGTTTTGAGTGGAAGAAATCTCAGGTGATAATGGGGTTGAAAACATAGTTGTTTTGGAATGGCATGGAGTTGACAGAAATAAGAGAGAGAAAATTGTACATGTATTGAATAAAAAACGTACGTTTTTATTTCTCAACAAGACTAATATAGCCAACAATCTTTAATAATTTTAAATAGGAACTTTCCCAATATAATTTTTAGGCATGTAACTAATTCAAGTCAGGTATTCCTTCAAGTCTAGTAGGTAACTTTACAGACAAATGAATGTTAATTAAATATCTAAATCAAGTTAATTAAATATCTAAATCAAAGGGTGACTTCTAAATAAAGTAATGTCAATCAGAAAATGTTAGAAATAACGAACGTTCTAAAATTACGAGTATTAACTTAAGAAAAACAAATTTCTGTTCTAGAACCAAAAATTTCAACCATGTATCATGTTTTCTCCTCGATTCCAAGCGGTTGCAATCATGTTCACAATATCAATATTGAGAATGATCACCTGTGTGTAAACAATTATTTATATAACCATGCTCATAACTCAGTTTGTTGGACACGCACTTCGCAGTAGTTAACATAATATTGTTGGATAAATCGAGAGCTTTCGAACGAATGGTCAACGAATTTTGTGGGATGAAAAACGACGAAGTACCATTTCCCTAGCAACGACTCGGTTGTAGGCGGAAATCACTGTAATTTTTTTCGTGCGCGGAAAAAAATTGACTCGCAAAATTTGCTAGGACCCCAGGGCTAAAACATGATACATGTTAATTAAGTACCTACCTATCACTTCCAACAATTGGCTGAGACTGACTAGTATTTGACCTGTTGGTTCTAATAACTAATCTTTATAATGTAGCATAACTAATAGGAATAAAAATGTTCAATACACAGTAGTAGGTAATTAAAATAGTGCTACTTTTCTTCAAAATTGCAATGGGAATAAAACAAGGAACACTACGACAAGACAGAAGACAATTCAGCCTTTACAAAAATTAATCAAACTGCATGAACTGAGGAATTCTTCTTTAGTGTCAAATATTTTGGATTCTTCTTCCAAGTTCAGCTGATGATCTACTGTTGGATGCAGTTCCATCTCGCTCACCGAAGCACAATCGAACGAGCAGAGACAGCATCGTATCAAATGAACAATTTGTGAACCAGCAACCGGCGATAAATGAAACCTGTTTATGTGCCTCCTTACGCTTGCTTTACCGCACAGCTTTTTCCCGCAGTGATAGCAAGTGCACCATTCGCGGGCGTGGGTGAGAGTGTTTCTTAAAATTCAAATTGAAATTGTCCCGGCACCGTTGGCCGCACGCACGACACAAAAACGGCATCACACTACGATAACAGATAAGAGTTAACTGCATCTGAGATCTGACTGCATTGATGTGTTGGGAGGATGAATCAATAGTATCGAGAGTGTTCGATGGCAGAAAAGAAGAGTGGGGGATCCCCCTTCTTCCTTTATGTAAGGGGACACATGAACTCTAGGCTTGAGAATACAAATATACCTCACACGACTGTTGAGAGCCACTTCAATACGTCTCTTGGAGGCTGCATCACAAGAGCGTATATAAATTATGTCACCATGCGTGAATATCGGCAAAATTAGAGCCTTGAACAACTTAAATTTAGTTTCTTCTGGGGTAGAGGGTAGAATATGCTAGTTTCTTTAAAGAATGCAGTGAACCATACATTTTTTGGCATATTATTAAAGAAGCATGTTCAGACCAGATCAAGTTAGGCGTTAAAATTATTCCTGAATTCTTCACGGAATCACATAATTATACTGAGATAGAGTTCAGCATGTTCCAAAAACTAACTGCCTACGTGATAAATTTTGAAAGAACGTAAATATAAGATTTCTTACCTTAATAGAATGCTTACGAATGCAAAAAAAGTCTGGATTTATCAAAAGGCGGTGGCGCTTCGATCGGTGAAACTCGTCGCCCCGACGCAAGTTCACATTGGAACAGATTTTTCAATCTAAAACTCAACAAAACTCCACTACCACGAAGAAAATCCAAAACTCACGAATACATTGAGTGAAATTTACTGAATTTGATAAAAAATATACGCGCAGCAAGAGTTGATGAGCTTACAATGTTATAACACTAAACACGTGTTACATGAAATTGTAGTGTGTGTTGATTTCTTCGTTTCACTCCTGGTTCGTCATGGAGGTGGTGGTGATGCAATTTCTGTACTACGTTGTATGTCGGACACAATTGATTGGGGTTTATGTTTATTAGGGTGCCCGCTATTTCGAAAAAAGGTGGAATTTTGATTACCTCCACCCGAAATTTGGTTTAAAAACTCAAAAAAAGACCCCTGAATTTTTTCAGATTCTTCGCATAACACAAACTTACGCCTGTAGCTCAATTTTGGTTTTCGAAATATGCTTCATTTTGCCAATATTAGACTTTTGAATATAATTTTTACAAACTTTGTAAAATTGTGAAACTTTGTATAGGTACTTACGTTTTTGGGGTCGCTCGAATATGCAGTCAAAACAAGTCGACAGCAACAACTTATGATAGTTTGGAATCTCAAAATCGTCAAAATCATGTCAGAAAATGACAATTTTTCAAAATTCATTGTAAAATTATGAAAATTTGTGTTATGTTTGTTATGTATTTGACTTATTATTTTACAAGTTTATGTCCATTACTTTTCAAAAAATTGATTTTTGACAGCAAATTCGAGTTCAGCAACTCAAAAAAATATAAGAATACGAATTTTCATAATTTTACAATGAATGTTAAAAAATTGTTATTTTTTGACATGATTTTGACGATTTTGAGATTCCAAACTATCATAAGTGGTTGCTGTTGACTTGTTTTGACTGCATATTCGAGCGACCCCAAAAATGTAAGTATACAAAGTTTCACAATTTTACAAAGTTTGTAAAAATTATATTCAAAAGTCCGATATTGGCAAAAAAAACGTATTTAAAAAACCAAAATCGAGCTACAGGGGTACCTAGGTTTTTGTTATGCAAAAAATCTTAAAAAATTCAGAGGTCTTTTTTTGACATTTTAAACAAAATTTCGGGTGGAGGTCATCAAAATTCCACCTTTCTCAAATTAGCGGGCACCCTAATGTTCATTAATGATTTTTCTCAATAAAACAAAACAAAGTTGGAGTAAACTGTTCTGCAATCAATTCAGAAAAACCTGTCTGCAGCAAATTTTTTTTTTAAATATGACATACAGCGTGCGTTAGCACAGTTCAACTTATCAAATAAACCTAAGTTCAAACTCCTGTCAGGGTATCAAATATTTTTGGGCCATTCCAACCACTTGCGACACGGCCCATTCGGGAAGTGAAACTAGATAGCCAATGATATAACGACGAGTTCATTGTTAAAACCGATTTTTCCCCGAACCTCTAAATTCATAAATATTCAATTATTTTATCTATTTCCCCTGTGATTATTTAGGTCTTCTGTTGTTTCTTCTCTCAACTGAACAAATTATAGGTGCACATATCTGCTGTGTATTTGTTTCTTGAATTTTACTTGTTTTTAAATTTTTAGCTTCAAACTTCACTCCTTTGATTATAATCAAACTGGCAGAGTGGGTAAAAATAACGATTTTCTTGTTAAAATCCTGTAAAGATAATGATTTTTTGCTTCATACGACACAAAATCAAATCATTTTGAATTGTCCATGTCGTTTACACATAAACGGCTTTCATGCAGTCACAGGAATATGACTTGTAAATAATTTCAACTTTTCTTCGAATGAAATATGCCTCGCTAATTATTATTAGGAAGTAGGTATTCTGCTGTATTTCGTTGTTATGAACATACTTCACGTTATTACGTTGGTCGTTTGTTTCAGTTTTGGGTAGTCATCTAAACCTTCATTATGTTAGATGGCACCTACTTTTCGCAATCCTGGTACTCACGTTTAGTGTTTACCTATGTATTTTCTTCATAAGAGAATGTGGTTGGTGTGGGAATTCTCTGTGTTTGCAGAGTTGAAACTCTGTGGGTTCATAGTTTATGATCACAAAACTGGAGGGTGGAGGTCTTGAGGAGGCAAGTTTTGAGATGAGATTTTATAACAGTAATGGAGTGATGGGCCCCCAGGCTCCGCCCCTTCGAGAAAACTGGCTTCATGAGTTCCCACAGTTTAACAGACACATGTCCTCTCCATCCTATTACAAGCTCTTTGGCCTCAACGGCTTTAACTGGAGTGGCAAAAGTGGCGTCACAATCGTGATTCGGAACGCACACCTTGTTTACTGGGTTCCACACTCTCCCACCTGTTGCCTATTCGCGATTTCAAATAAGGATGCGAGACTAGCGGCAGTGGAACGAACTACGTTGATCCTGACTCCGACTCTCGTGTCATAGAAAATCGTATCTGTACCTAACAACATTCTTTGAGATTTTGTCTTCTCCGTTTTATTTCCACTCGTTTTTTCTGTGATGAGGGGAGAGTCTAAGGTGCTCAAAGCATTCTAAATTTTGAAAATACAGTGACATATGTCCTATAGAAATCGATTTTGGTGAGATGGTCGAATGTTGCCTCCCTTCCCCTAATTAGGTAGAGTTACGTACATAACTATATAAAATTATAGTACATATCGTTAAGGGATATGACGGGCAGTATAAAATAGAGCAAATTTGGATTTAAAAAATCGACCAGAACACAATAGCCTCTCGTTTGTTTCCCAAACAGACTTTACAAAACTGCCTGGTGCTAACTGGAACACAGGGATTCTACCAAACCACAATCCTACATTTGCAAATGTAGTACATTCCTATCGTTCCTATGCTCAATATTATGAAACGAAAATCATAACTTTTAGAAATTGCCAGAACTCGATGTTTACAAGATTTTCAAAAGCTTAATTATAAACACCGTTCAAACAAAACATGGGATCCTAAACACCTGTGAGTTCGAAAACACAGGAATAACTGTTGCACCTGCTGCAAGCCGTTGTTGCCTCCTAGTCCAGCTGGAGTCACATCCTTCCATGAATGCGTCTGCAGTTGGAAGAAATGGAGGGGATTGCCGAAATTCGACAGGGTGTTCACAACTATCTGGCTGTGTTATCATTGTGTCATCATTGTTCGTGTCTTCTATTGCAATTGCATTACCCAAATAGACATATTTCCATCCTATTTCCTCCCGCGTCATCCCTACCTATCAAACATTAATTTGATGGACATTTAGGCTCCATAATGGACATTAAGGCGTTTTTCGACATATGATTTATCAATGCTGACGCCGCTTCTTACCTTTCTTAGTCCTGGGGCGATGTTGCTGCACGAGCCGCCCATGAAAATTATTTGAAGTATGATAGGGCCACCGCTGAAGACTTGAGAGGCTCATTTTCACCCCTAGTCACGCCTGCAAGCGAGTTCTCCATAAAGAATTTACTGTATTCTTGAAGAGGATGGCTGACAAATTGTCAAATAAGTGGACAATGCCCTTCCCCCAGGTTCTCGAATGGGTAAGGGTAAAAAAGCAGTATTCGACAATAAGAGCAGTGTCACTTCGATTGTGAGGGACAAGGAGAAGAGTGAGGAGTCTCGGATCCTACTAACATGAAAAAGTCCAGTCATGCAGCATGACCCCATGAGCGAATTTTTGAAGAAATATTCGACATTTCAGTCGCTATTGATCGTGTAGAGAAATTTTAGTTTATGATTTTGATAGACAAACATTTTCATGGCTGATATTTTCTAAGCCACAGTCAGTATTAAAGCTACATTAAGTCCGTCAAAACAGTTGAGCGTAAAACATTAAAGAGAGCGACCGAGAGAATCAGAGGACGGAATATTTCACAGAGTAAACTCATCAGTCGTGATAACATTTTTTTTTTTTTTTAAACAAGCACCTACTAGCTACGTTTTAAACAGCATGGTTCTAGGATTGGTTATACAGGGATACTTCCATAAGAGTAGTTCAATCTAAATTTGGACAATGTTTCATGCAAATAATACCGATTTTTACAACTAGCGAACGGCATTATTTCGATTTTTGACTGATTTTTCAACTTTGAAATTTTTGAAAACTTGATACATATTCTCATAGGACATTTTACGCTGATTCCGAATATACCACATGTTAGTATGCTGAAAAAATTATTTCGCACATCAAATCGCAAAAAACAGGCTATTTTGAAATTTTTGACTACATTTTTGAAAATTTCAACCCGAAGATGTAATCCGATCATGCTGGCCAACGAACTTGAACTTTCGTTTTATGTCCTTAACATTTTAAAATTTGTTTGAAGTTTCTAGCACAATTCTACGGACAGTTATCGTCTGGAATGACACATACATATATACATACATACATACATACATACATAAAAAAATGCGTTAAACTTCAGAATATGATTCAGAATAGCCTGAAACTGATTTCTGCATAAATTTTTTTCAAAAATTCAAATTCTACAAAATTTGAGGCGAGAGCAATAGCTTAATTTTCTTCAAAGATTCGCTAAAAGAGTGTTCCCTGGATCGTGTCATTGAAGATGAATAACCCCGAACTGTTGATAGTTTATTATTATTGCCATTGTTTATATATATATATATATATATAATAAAATATATACATATATAAAAAAAATTAAGCTCCTTAAACCATGACAGTGTTTGAATGAATAATACACTCATAAGTTATGAGGACATATATAGAAGAGATTGAAATGTTGGTAGGTCTTAATGTACCTAGTTGGTTTATTATTTTCAATAATAAGCCTATGTGATCGTATAGCAAAAAAATGTTATAACCCCCCCTCAAACTTTGTCATTTTACGTTTCAAAGTGCGTGGAATCCAAATTTGGAATGTCCGTCCACCTTCCGCCATTCGCCGTCCGGGCCTTAAAAGGCCTTGGAATTGACTTAAAAAATCCGCTTTTCGAACATAGACTCCACTTGGGGTCTAGTTGGTCGTAACTTCTCGCCAGCTTGATTGCTCCACACCCATGGCTGCTATGAGCCAAAAATAGGTGAAAAAGTGTCTTTTTCGAGGTTTGAGTGTTAGACTGACGTACGTGCGCACGCCTGGTGGGTGGGAGAGGGTGGCGAGAGAGAGTGACAGGAATGCGAGGCGGTGGGAGTGAGAGGGAAGGAGGGTGAGGGAGTGTGGGGGAGGCGGAGAAAAGAGAGTGAAGGGAGGGGAGGGGTGAGGGAATGAGAGGGAAGGGAGGGGAGAGGGAGTGTGGGGGAGGCGGAGGGAGAGAAAGGGAAGGGAGGGTGAGGGAAGGCAAGAGAGAGAGAGTGTGATGAAATTAATTCCAATTAGAAGAGATTGTTTATGAGTATGAAAATACTCATAATTCTATTCTACGCTTTATGATACAAAGCTTCGCTTCCTTTGGGCGTCCCTAGACGGCCCCATTTACTTTTTTTCCCTCAACTTTACTATAAAGCGTAAAATTATGGGGTCCTGGAGCTGTAATGCAGTGAACGAGTGAACCAAATATTGGAAGCGCGAAGCCCCCGAGTTTCAATAGTAAATATACTATGTGAGGCTAAATAATTTTGGTCAGTTTTCCACGTAGAAGGTCTGTATGATACAGAAATAATAAAGCTTTGTGTAATAATTCGCAGCGTTTTATTTTTCAGCATCATGATTATTTTTTCCAATGTTGTAGATATCTAAGTAAGCTGTTATAGTCAACTGTTGCATGCAGCATTTGCCAATTTGAGAGAAGGTACTATAGTCGTATAAATTATACTAAAATTTGGCACAAAATATAACATTGATTGGGTTTAAATTATTTACAATAGTAAGCTATTGGAAAAATGATATAGATTCGATATTGATATATCGATTATTCAAGACCGATATATCGGTATAATAGATGGTGGGCTTTCGATATACCATTATTTGATTGTAATATCGATATTTTGATTATGATATTGCATCCCTACTTTGGCTGTCTACACATTACAAGGCTATTGCAGTGATTAGAAAAGAGGATAAATGTTGCAAATCAGTACCTAATCCTTGTTACTGCAAATTGTTGCACTGTTAAAACCTTCCGTAGGGAGTTGGTTTGTAATGTTGTCAACAACAATGTGAAGGTGTTTTCAAAATATATTTTTATACCTATATTTTATTTATTTATTTTATTTTTTTCAAAATACCTACCCATATTGGGAGTGAAATGATTAGATAACGATAATTACAGTTATAATATTCCAATAAAAAACCAACTCATTAATTAAACTGGACGAGTTAACATCTAAATAAAGGTAGGAAAGCGAATTGGCCTACAGCCAAATTGTAAAATTAAAACTTACAAAAAGTCAAGTACCTACTGAGAAACACATGAAACATCATTCTATGTACGTAGATAAGATTTTACTGTAACTAAAATTAGGCTATACTTGCGTTATTAGGAAACAACTTATTTAAAACGTAATAGAAAATTCAACTTAGCAACATAATAGCAAGTAATTTTATGAATTAAGCCCCCGATTGGTAGACAAATGTAGTCAGAAGGCTAAGAATGAAAAATCTGATATCAATGTATTCGACAAGTACAATGATAAAATTTCATAAATTATAATTCCTCATCATGATCAATTCATTCATTATCAAGGAAATGTTGGGGTCATTACATCAAGAACTTATGACAAAACCTGTATGTATTTGTAAGTGTTGTCTCACAGAACTGGGCGGTCTAGCTCGGAAGACTCAGCTATCACGGACGGAAGACTTCTCACCTGACAACAGTACGTCATATTTTAATTTATATGAAATACATGATACAAGGGTATCAGAATAATCAACAGTTGTATAACCTGCTTTATTTTAGTTTTACCCTAGGAGGACTAATAAACCTGCATTATCAAGGAGATAGGAAAAAGCCTGGTAGCAGGCTTGCCAGGTTTCTTACCAAGCAGTTCGGGCAAAAACAGAAACGCGCTCTGAACGCCAAATGTCTGGTTTTTGATTTCAAACTACGCACGTGCCTTCTATTGTAGGACGTCGAAACAACCGTTGAACATACATTTGAAGGCTGCAGCCAAACAACCGTTTATGCTACAATTTTTCGAAAATGAGTTCAAGATGTCAACCGTAGCCCACACACGAGAGGATCGATCCGTGAGAATAGAGTTTTTGTTCTTCCCGTGATTTTCTACCCGTGTATGTGAAAAGACTGAAATACCAACTGCGCATGCACGAACTTACATGTCAACGCGTAGAACTACGCGTGTACAGGAAAAAGGCCTACCTACACGTAGGCGGGAAAAATGCTTCCGTTGGAATCTTGTCCAAAGCGTAGTCTTCATAACCAGACTCAAAGGTGACCACAGTTTCAAGAATAGGTTAGGTATTCGGTCTCCTTCTGACTGTCGTCTAATAACGTTTCCCTGCCACATTTCCTACCTAGTCGAAAAAAGTAAAAACCTGTGACAAATATAATTGTATTATGAAATAAAATTCCCTTGATTATGTGAACAAAGTACCTACTTCGTCCGACAGCCAGATATCCTGTTCACATACTTCGGAGCAGAGGCGTAGCCAAGTCATTTCTCATGGAGGGGAAACAGTCAAGGATTTCATTTCATTTTATAGTTTTAGTATTCATTTCTAGCAATTGTAGCTGAATATACGAAGACTGTAAAATAAATGGTCAAACGGTCATATTAGTAGATATTCAAAGGTTTTTCGAGATGATTTGAAATCACGTACACTTTCATATTTACAAACCTTCCTATGGATTAATAAAGCATACCTAATACTATTTAGAAAAAATATCCAATTTACTAATAATCAAACGTTGAAACAACGATAAATACGAATACCTACGGATGGACTGATACCCCGGAGCACTATTAATTATACTAGACTTACTGCCTGCAAAATCATATATTTAGGTATGTGATTGTTCAATCCTTACAGGTTTATCCACAATTGTTACTTGTTGATCTGGACAATGGGTATCACACAATTCTATTATAAATGTAGGTACGCGGAATAAAAAAAGGGGCATAAAACTGAGAATGAAAAATAACAAAATGTGAACAAAACAAACTCAAACCAGCAATATGCTAGGTTAGAATAGAAATACCTACTGCCACAATAGATTGTTTTAATCTTTTCTATTAAACTATTTCAATCACCACAGAAAACTTCTATTCTTTTCTTTACGAGCATTTTAACTGTGATTCAATTCGTAAATGGTATAATACAAAGGAAATAGGGATATAACTACCAACAATAAAAAATTAATAAAAGAACACGGTTAACAACCAATCTTGATCAAGTAGGCCGTGAAAGTGGGGGAAATTCGTAGGGTAATTTGGTGGATACTGATCAATGCATAGTTTTCTAGGGAAAAATCGCATATGGGCTAGCCCCAGAAGGTAGTAGTGGGGAACGGCTTCAGTTTGCAGTATCCACATTTCAGTCCCGTTGACTAGGTGATTTTACTCTGAGGGGCTGTAAAATATCCACGCAGGTTTGCCCTTGTACAAATGAACCTAGTAAGAACACTTTTATTTCGAAGAGCGTCTAAAGTTGCTAGGCAACAGGATCCGTATAATGATAGTAGTAGTGTGTTTTGCTAATTACATTCTCCAATTGAAGGTGTTAGGTACTGAAGTTAGAATCGTAAAATTATTAATTTTGATTGTATCCATACCACGAACTTCTGCATCCTCTGAAATTCATGGAGGGGCTCTGCCCACCCTGCCCCTCCTAAAAACTACGCCACTGCTTCGGAGTAAATGCAGTCTTTGATACTTTCCCGATTTTAAAGTAGATACGTATTCTTCGTAAGCATTCGCAAGTACATTTCGTACTACAAAGTTGTATCTACCAACATAAAGATTCAGACAACGAGCACGTTTGTGTTTAAATAATAAGTTTGTATACAAAAGTTGTTGTCAGCTCAATAACAAATTGAGTAGGTTGGTAGTAGAATCTGTGCTAGGTACCTTCTCAGATCCTGGAAATTACCATTTGATAAAGCAGGGAAGGCACTCAAAACGAACTATTCCACAAGGCCTGATTAAGTAAACTTGATGTAGCTAGATGAAAAATTGAATAATTAGACTAAAAATAAAAAAGATGCAGTCATCGCAGCGCTTCTGGACGGTCACCCATACAAGTACTAACCAAGCCCGATGCTGCTTAACTTCAGTGATCACACGAGAACCGATGTTTTCTACGAAATAAGCGTTGGCGAATATTATTTTTTCTTAGGTCGAACCTAGTTATTCGATGCCTGTGAAGATAGCTGATAAAGCAGTGTAAAATGATTTCAAAATTCTTCTACTTGATCTCAAATTCAAGAGAATCGTTGATTTTGAAATACTAAAGAGACTTTACCGTGACGATAGCATTTGGTTAGTCGTGTATATACGTGTAAAATACGTGTAGAAATACGTGAAGAGCTAGCATCTGCAGTTACTTGCTCTAGACGCTGCTCTACGCGTTAACGGGTGAATACCGTATGGGAAGAACAAAAACTCTCTAATATCTGCGGACCTGATCCGCAGAAAAAAATCCGCTTGCGTATGCGGTGACCAGACAGATATCCATCGTCAGATCCGCGGATCCAGATCTCAGTATCCGACAGTGGATCTAGCACTCAGTGGCAGTTTAAAAAGAAAAGTATTGCATTGCGTTGTTCGGTTTGTTTTGAGTTGATTATGGACCACGACAGGAAGAGACAACTTGTGGTAGCTGGTTGTGGGACCCACACTACTAAAGCCGCCCATCTGAAAACACGACTCATGCTAGTAGGCGATCCAGTGGCGTAGTTTGAGGAGGGGCAGGGTGGCAGAGCCCCTCCATGAATTACAGAGGATGCAGAAGTTCGTGGTATGGATACAATCAAAGTTAATAACGCTTCTAACTCCAGTACCTAACACCTTCAATTGGAGAATTTAATTAGTAAAACACAATTACTACTATTGTTATACCAACAATACCGGTTGCCTAGCAACTTCAGACGCTCTTAGAAATAAAGAAATTCTTATTAGGTTTGTTTGTATAAGGGGATACTGCAAACTGAAATCAAGTCGTTCCCTACTACCTTCTGGGGCTAGCCCACATGCGATTTTTCCCTAGAAAAATATCCATTGCACAGTATCCACCGAATTCCCCTACTTTTCACTGCCTACTTGATCAAGCTTGGTTGTTTCCCGTATTCTATTATCAATTTTCGAATGTTGGCACATCGTTTGTACTATATCATTCACAAATTAAATAACAGTTAAAATACTCGTAAAGAAAAAAAAAAAGATGAAGTTTTCAGTAGTGATTGAAATAGTTTACTAGAAAAGATTAAAACAATATATTGTAGCACTAGGTATTTCTATACTAATCTAGCATATTGCTGGTTTGAGTTTGTTTTGTTTACGTTTTGTTATTTGTCCTTCTCGGTTTCATGCCCCATTTTTTAAACCGCGTACTTATATAATACAATTGTGTGGTATTGTCCAGATCAACAAGTACAATTGAGGATAAACCTATAAGGGAGAAACGACCACATAACTAAATAGGTAGGTATATGATTTTGCAGGCAGTAAGTCTAGTATAATAGTATATAAGCCTAGTGCTCCTAATTTCATCCGTAGGTATTCGTATTTATTGTAGTTTTCAACGTTCTGATTATTAGTTAATTGGATATTTTTTCTAAATAGTATTAGGTATGCTTTAATAATCCATAGTGAATATGAAAGCATGCGCAATTTCAAATCATTACAAAAAACATGAGTATCTACTAATAGGTATGAACGTTTGACAGTTTATTATACAGTCTTTGTATATTCAACAAGTGCTATAAATGAATAGATACTAAAACTATAAAATAAAATTAAATCCTTGACTGTTGCACCTCCACGAAAAAAAAAAAAAAAAAAAAAAAAAAACTGGAGGACTACAGAAAAAAAATTGTAACTTTTCACTTCAGTGTTGAGGTACGGGAAGGAAGCGGGGGGGATGACACCATACAGAATTTCTCGCGGGATTCGCTGCAATGAGGTTCCAACAACACAGCATGTGGGTATTTTCACACTCACTAATTAGTTTGTTGTATCAAAGGTGGAGGTTAATCACCTAATGAATACTTCAAATGAAGATTCATTAACAATCCATCCTTTTATAATTTCTCTTTTATTATGCAGCTATTAATTAGTGAGCATCAGTTCTCAACCAGCAAACAATTCCACCTAGTTTACATACTTGCTCTTAAATCAAGTATGTTTTTTGAGGGGGGATGTGTGACAGTTCCGGCGAGATCCAAGAGAATGCGCTTGTGCGTCTGTCACTTCGGCGCCAGGCGTTTGTTCTCACGTTCTTGAATAGCTATGGCTGGGGCTAGATGAGGATCCAGGAACCGGAAAATTATCTTCCCCGAACATAGCATATATGCTATTAGTACGAGTTGTATCTCTTATGGTACTGTCACACCCTCCTCTATCTATGAGTGTGGATTTAGGCCCCCCATTGCACCACGGGGGGGGGGGGGGGGGGCCCTAAGTTTACTACACATTCACCAAATACCACAGAAATAATCCGTCCTTGCCTACCTGTATTGGTTAGGGGTTGTTATTGAGTAATCTTTTTCAGTGGCCTGTCTTCAATTAATCAGATTGGGTATCCGTTGTACGAATATCACTAGGTAATCATCTTAGGGCCATGTCATACGAGCGCTATTGCCGTCGCGCTGATGCCGTCGCGTTAAAAACGCTCCAACCCGGCAATGGGGTTCTTTTGGAGCATGTCATACGGACGCTAATGCCGTCGGCGAGTCCGCTTTAGCCGGACGCTGAGCGCTGCCAATGCAGACAGTCGCGTTAGCCACGCGGCGCACATGACGCGGGGACCCTGTCATACGGAGCGCTAGCGCCAGCGGGACGCATTTGCCGCGAGAGCACTGGCAGAACAACTAGAACACCCTGGATGGTGTCCATCTTGGTAATAACATAATTGCCGCGACGGCAAATGCGCCCGGAAGACGCTACGTATGACAGGCACCTGGCGTTGGCGGGACGACATCAACGCGACGCATTTGCCGTCACGTATGACATGTACTTTTTCCGGCGCTATCTCGACGGCATCTGCGCGACGGCAATAGCGCTCGTATGACATGGCCCTTATCTGTTGAAGCTTTCAAGTAGGTCATATCTGAGGTTTTACCTGAATATTCATATTATACCTATACGATGTATGAGGGGTGACGATTTCATATCACTTTAAGGAACAAGTCCTGCAGTGAGCACCACCTCTAAAATGGTTTTCAAGTGTTTCGTGCCTGGTGGCAGAGGAAACTATGATGAAGGTTCTAAAGTAAGCGCATTTTGTTTCCCTCAGGATGAAGAGTGGAAGAAAACCTGGTCAGGGTGACCCCTAAACGGAAATTTTCAATCTCCCTGAAATTTCCCTGACTCTTCCCAAACCGAACTTACAGATTTCCCTGAAAAAATACATTCAAAATAATTTTTTTGTTTTCTCGTCATATTAACGTACCTTTACTGCTTCTAAAAGGAAAAACGTATGATTTAAAGAAGAAAAAAAAAAAACAGAGTACTTATATGTAATCTACTTATTTTTAACAATTTCATTGCCCTCTAAGTGCTCAAATATCATAACAATTTAACCTAAATGTAATACGATAATTTACGAAAATTCACCCATACGATCATGCTGCATGACTCAATTTGTGATCAGAAGCTATTTGTTGAAGTAAAATTTTTAATCATTTGAGATTAATTTTTTCTCCCCTTATATGCACGGTGGTTCGCTGACTGATTCAAGGCCGTCTGAAATGCAGACGAAAACTGACTACAAGGCGGTGTTCCGGAACCTTGTACGAGTAGAAATTGACCCCCCGGGAAATCCGAGCTGACTGTTTACTCGTACTTACAAGACGCAAATTAAACATTCAGTTTTCGGGTGTTGTACCAACCTAAATTATGGGCTCAGTAAAAAAATTTGGTGAAACTGGACCCCGAATGGGGTGGAATGCCACCAACCGCACTTTTTTATCTCAACCCGTTGCCGAAATATGATTTTTCAAAGTTTTTTTCGACTAAAACACGTTTTAGACCATAAAAACCTCATTTTCTCCACTATCGATACACTTTTTTCAATTGTTGACCACATATCTGAAATCAGCATTAAATTTCGTATAAGAATATTGTTCTCTGGATCTTCAAAAGTTCAATCCTTAAATCCTTGTTCGAACGTGAGGAAATTATAAAAACCAAGTTTCCCGAAAATCTTCGAAGTTATACTGTCTCCCAATAAATAATCTTGAGACTTATTAAAACCTCACAAATTTATTCTTCATGTAAAGAGCTTTCAAACGATGGAGTCACTTTTGAAATTTCCTTTCAAATCGGTGCAGTTATTTAACCTGGAAGATGAAAAAACGTGTTACCTTTTGGTTTTTTTTTTTTCTTTCTTGATGGACGAGCTGGGATGAGAAAACAAATAAAAACACGGCAACGGAAAAAACGCAATTTCAAATGAAAATTACTCCTGGATAAATAGAAAACAAATTTACTTTTACATTTACATTATTGCTTCAAATGCAACTCACAATTTTGTGTTTTCGAAGTGGCTCCCTCGAGTGCGGATGCATGCTCTTGCCCTTTTTTGGACCGAACCCACCATCCATCACAGAGTGAATGGACGAACTGACTCATTTTCTTCAATCAAAACAAATTCCAACGCGTTATAAGCAAAATGATGAGAGACAGAGTTCAACTATTCAATGAGATTAGGAAGTCTCCGACGTTTTTTACAGCCGCCGTGTTTTTATTTGTTTTCTCATCCCAGCCCGTCCATCAAGAAAAAAACAACCAAAAGATAACACGTTTTTTCATCTTCCAGGTTAAATAACTGCACCAATTTGAAACGAAATTTCAAAAGTGACTCCATCGTTTGAAAGCTCTTTACATGAAGAATAAATATCTGAGGTTTAATAAGTCTCGAGATAATTTATTGGGAGACTGTACGTAGGGTGGTTCAAAAAAAAAAAAAGTTCTGGGATTTCTTGTCCCCATTGCGTTTTTGCTTCCTCGGTATGTCAGGATGACCCTCCTAAATTATTAGCAAAAAATATTAACCCTAACCACTTTACCTGGGTCGATTTTTATCAGTTGTCGACCGCTATCGTAAACCAACCTTTAAATTGGTGCCGAGGTGATAATTTGAAGGACGGATTTCAATTTTTTTAGGTCAAATTATGGGTTTTCGCATGCGCTGAACACGATGAACTTGTTTATTTTACGCTCCGTCCACTAGATATCCGGTAAACTGGCAGAGGGAACTGCTTGAAGATAAGTAAAAACCGAAAATTTCACCGAAAATGCTGTGTCCTGGTTAAGAATTGTACTAGAAACATGCTATTATGGTCGGAGAATATGCTTTGGCATGTTCTGAACATGATCCCGTTTTTTACTATACTTTTCCGCCGATGATTGCTCCGTTTATTGGCCATAAACCTCAAATTAATTTTAGGGTAATAGACAAATTCACCCTAATTTCACCGGAAATTATGTCGCGTTGATAATTTAAGGTCCCAAAATACCTTGTATCGATAAAATTTTGTATTTTCCAGGATACTCGGTACAAAGCCGTTGGTAATTTGGCAAGGATTTGAACCGGCATTGTACTTATTCGCTTAACGACCCGATATCATTGTAAAAGCTTATACACGTGAACGGTACGGCTGACAATAGCTAACCCTACGCTCAAACGATCCAATCACAGTTCATACAATTCAGAACTACGAATTTGACCCCGGAAAACCGATAGAAACTAAGTAATTTTACAGAAAAATGGGGAAATGAAGCTATTTTCTCCATTTTGCCGCTATATTTGGCAAATAAGTACAATGCCGGTTCAAGTGCTTGCCAAAACCAACTGCTTTGTACCGAGTATCCTGGAAAATACTAAATTTTATCGACACAAGGTATTTCGGGACCTTAAATTATCAACGCGACATAATTTCCGGTGAAATTTGGGTGAATTTGTCTATTACCCTACAATTAATTTGAGGTTTATGGACGATAAACGAAGCAATCATCGGCGGAAAATATAGTAAAAAACGGGATCATGTTCAGAACATGCCAAAGCATATTATCCGACCATAATAGCATGTTTCTAGTACAATTCTTAACCAGGACACAGCATTTTCGGTGAAATTTTCAATTTTTACTTAACTTCAAGCAGCGCCCTCGGCCAGTTTACGGGATAACTAGTGGACGGAGCGTAAAATAAATAAGTTCATCGTGTTCAGCGCATGCGAAAACCCATAAATTTACCAAAAAAAAAAAAAAAAAAAAAAAATGAAATCCATCCTTCAAATCATCACCTCGGCACCAATTTAGAGGTTGGTTAACGATAGCGGTCGATAACTGGCAAAAATCGACCCAGGTAAAGTGGTTAGGATTAATATTTTTTGCTAAAAATTTAGGAGGGTCATCCTGACATACCGAGGAAGCAAAAACACAATGGGGAACGGAATTCCCAGAACTTTTTTTTTTTTTTTTGAACCACCCTACTGTACAGCTTCGAAGATTTTCGGGAAACTTGGTTTTTATAATTTTCTCACGTTCGAACAAGGATTATGGTTTAAGGATTGAACTTCTGAAGATCCAGAGAACAATATTCTTATACGAAATTTAACGCTGATTTCAGATATGTGGTCAACAATTGAAAAACGTGTATCGATAGTGGAGAAAATGAGGTTTTTATGGTCTAAAACGTGTTTTTGTCGAAAAAAACTTTGAAAAATCAAATCTCGGCAACGGGTTGAGATAAAAAAGTGCGGTTGGTGGCATTCCACCCCATTCGGGGTCTAGTTTCACCAAATTTTTTTACTGAGCCCATAATTTAGGTTGTTACAACACCCGAAAACTGAATGTTTAATTTGCGTCTTGTAAGTACGAGTAAACGATCAGCTCGGATTTCCCGGGGGGTCAATTTCTACTTGTACAAGGTTCCGGAACACCGCCTTGTAGTCAGTTTTCGTCGGCATTTCAGACGGCGGTAATTGTTTACAATTACTTTGTCACCTCCAACTTTTTCAGTATTTAGATATATTACACTGCCCAACAAAAATATATTTTTTGGTAGTTTCTGGGATCTAAATAGCCAAATTTTACTAATTTTGGGTCGAGAAACACGAATATGACAATGAAATTTTTTTATTAGCTCTTGTTCTCAAGATACAAACACAGCTGAGTGAAGGTGAATGAACTGTAAAAATCAATCGTCTCGCCCGAGAAATTCGGTGCGCTTACTAATTTCTCTTCTCCTATTTCTTCTACTAATCTTATTTATTTGACAATCTTCTCCAATAGTAAAGGAATTGGCTGAAGCCTATTCTTGAGAATGTTTTCTCTTTGATTGCCTCTTGTACGTCATATCCGGTGCATCTGGTGTAACAGTCGGTGTGTGATTCGTTCCAACGAACTTTATACCTGCGTTCAATTGCAGAAATATCCTGGTGGAATCTTTCCTGTGCTCATCACTTAAGCCTCACAATTCTCTGGGAAAAAATTAAGATGAGAGTGAAGGAAATGCGTTTTTAGGGACATGTTGCAACCTAGGTCTAGGTACGTTTGAAGGTGTTCACTCACTAACTGTCGGTAGTTGCCTTCTTTCCTGTTGCCAAGAAATCCTCTTACCATATTTCGGAAAGATTCCCAGGCTACTTTTTCTTTTCCCTTCCAAATTTCATCAAAAGCAGAGTCCTTCAAAATTTCCGCCAATTTGAGGGCCAATGAAGAAGACTCCTTCCTTCACCTTTCCATCACTCAATCTTGGGAAATTCGCTCTCAAGTATTTGAAGGCTTCTCCACCCTGATCCATGGCTTTCACAAAGTTCTTCATTAATCCCAGCTTAAAATTGCAACGGAGGAAGTAGGATCTTACGGGGATCTACTAGAGTCTTATTTTGGACATTCTTCTCCCCTGGATTTGATGTTCCTGAAGGCCATTTGTCCTTAATGTAGTGAGATTTCCGATCTCGGCTGTCTCATGAACATAGAAAACAACAGTACTTGGTATAGCCCAACTGCATTCTAAAAGAAGAGCAACCACTTTCAAGTCACCACAAATCTGCCACTTGTAATCTTCGTATTTGATCGACTCGAGAAGTACCTTCATGTTCCTGTAAGTTCATTCATGTGAACAGCATGGTCAATGGGGATGGAAGGGAGAAGGTTGCCATTATGAAGCAGAACGGCTTTCAAACTGAGCTTCGAAGAGTCTACAAAGAGTCTCTATTCACTAGGAGCATGACCTATGTTCAGGGAATTCATCAAACCATTGATATCGATGCAACTTACAAGGTCGTCGGCTTTTTTGAAGAAATATATCAGGTTCTTTTGACAAGGTCTGAACTCAGTGATCTTGACACCTGGTTTTAGGAGATTCCATTGCTGCAGTCTAGATCCCAGAAGCTCTTCTTCCTGCTGGTCCTTGGACAAACCAAGATCCCTTACATGATCGCTCAGTACCATTTGATTTAGTCTGTGGGGCTCGTTGGGTCTGCCAGCTTCAAAAGTAGGGTCATATGAAGGTCCAGCTCGAACAGTTCCTTCTTCATCATCATCTCAATTTAATTCATCATCAGCATAATCCTTCATAACGTCATAACTCTCAGGTGGTTCAGGGACTGGCAGTTCATCTGAATGGAGCACAGGACGCAGAAGGAACACTGGGATAATTCACTGGTACTTTCTTTTTTGTTGACCATCGTTGCTCCAAAGAGGGTGTCATATCGTCGAAATTAAGCTTGAAAACTAATTTAAACAAATGAGTAACCAATAGATCACCTGAAAGTTGATTCCAATGTTCAAACAGAGAGTTCAACCAATAGGAATTATAGCAGTCAGGTGTAACAACCTTCGGAAATTCAATATCCCTCGATCCCGCCATATTCATCATTTTTCACCCACCTAGGTTCTGTATCTTTGAAACAAGAGCTAACATGAGATTTTCGTGGTTATTTTCGGCATCAGCACGATAAAATACTTGGGAAATGGCGATGTTCAAGCCCGAAACATTTTCTGTGTTGAGCAGTGTTATCAGTAATGGACTACCAACGACAGATAAACATGTTTGAAGGGCCGGAACAACCAGATATTGCTAGTTACATGGGGTCAAAGTACAGGTCTCATCCGACTAATCTGTATTTTTACTAAGGGATTGACTACTTGATGTTATGTAATTTTGAGATGCGAGCTTGCGAGCATCCAGACCACCAAGAATGCAGAATGCTGTGTATAGGTTGGTGGTCTGGATGCTCGCAAGCTCGCATCTCAAAATTACAAAACATCAAGTAGTCAATCCCTTAGTAAAAATACAGATTAGTCGGACATGTAGGTCAGAATGTCTACGGGCTCAAACATGTTCCTGGCATTCAAATAGTATCCATTTATATTTTTATACCTTTCCACTACAATATATGTTAGTATCAAAACGATTAGAGGTGACAAAGTAATAGTAAACAATTACCCAGACGGCCTTGAATCAGTCAGCGGACCACCGTGCATATAAGGGGAGAAAAAATTAATCTCAAATGATTAAAAATTTTACTTCAACAAATAGCTTCTGATCACAAATTGAGTCATGCAGCATGATCGTATGGGTGAATTTTCATAAATTATCGTATTACATTTAGGTTAAATTGTTATGATATTAGAGCACTTTGAGGGCAATGTAATTGTTAAATATAAGTAGATTACATATAAGTACTCTGTTTTTTTTTTTTTTCCTCTTTAAATCATACGTTTTTCCTTTTAGAAGCAGTAAAGGTACGCTAATATGACGAGAAAGCAAAAAATTATTTTGAATGTATTTTTGCAGGGAAATCTGTAAGTTCGGTTTGGGAAGAGTCAGGGAAATTTCAGGGAGATTGAAAATTTCCGTTTAGGGGTCACCCTGACCAGGTTTTCTTCCACTCTCCATCCTGAGGGAAACAAAATGCGCTTACTTTAGAACCTTCATCATAGTTTCCTCTGCCACCAGGCACGAAACACTTGAAAACCATTTTAGAGGTGGTGCTCACTGCAGGACTTGTTCCTTAAAGTGATATGAAATCGTCACCCCTCATACATCGAATAGGTGTAATATGAATATTCAGGTAAAACCTCAGATATGACCTACTTGAAAGCTTCAACAGATAAGATGTTTACCTAGTGATATTCGTACAACGGATACCCAATCAGATTAATTGAAGACAGGCCACTGAAAAAGATGACTCAATAACAACCCCTAACCAATACAGGTAGGCAAGGACGGATTATCTGTGGTATTTGGAGAATGATAAAACGTTAATTTTAGTACTCACCTTTGATACCACAAAATGATTAGTGAGTGTAAAAATACCAATTCGTCGTCTGAGGAGTTACGATTTCATATCACTTTATCTTCCGAAGGAACAAGTCCTGCAGTGAGTACCACTTCTGAAATAGTTTTCAAGTGTTTCGTACCTGGTTGCAGAGGAAACTATAATGAAGGTTCTAAAGTAAGCGTATTTGGTTTCCCTCGGGATGAAAAGTTGAAGAAATCCTGGTTGAAGAAAATACCCAAATAGGATTTCACACCTAACACAGACCACAATTCTCGACGGATCTTCGAGATTATTTCTTTGTTTGATCCCAGTTTGAGTCTAGTTGTGCAAAAAACCTCACAAATTTTGAGTTTCAAGATTGCGGAGGGGGAATGGAGGGGGCAAGTCCGAAAAACGTGGTTTTTCTCGACCAATTTTATTGACGCCACCCAGGCTACAATTTTCAACCGATTTTCATGATTCTTATTTTGTTCGATTCAAATTTTCGTCTAGTGGTGCAACAAACCTTGGGAATTTCGGATTTGCTGTTGAGGTGTTGGGTGGAGGGGATCAAGCATTGCCCAAGCTACAAATCTCGACCGATTTTTGTGATTGTTATTCTGTTCCACAATGAATTTGATATAGTTTGGGAATGTTTATCTGGATTTTTAAATCTCATCAAGAGAGGGGGTGAATGGAGGGGGTAATACTGATAAATCATGATTTTTTAACTCCCGTCCTATTTTCATGATTCTATTTTTGTTCAACTATGAGTTTGGTCTAGTTTTGAAAAATATGTCAGGAGTTTGTTATTTCATGATTGAAGGGGGTGAATGGAGGAGAATGAATTATTGATTTGGCGACAATGAAACTGATAGGGGACCATCTACAACCTAGCCCGCGCATTCTCTGACAATTTCATCGAAATCGGATAAAAACAGTGGAAATTAAGATCGTTACAAGGATTTCACATAAGCGAATGCGCAGTAGCTATTGATAATACAATCATGTTGAAATTTATATGAGATGATCAACTCGTCATCACCCAACTATCCTCAAAATTTGAGCGAGATCGGACGACCAGGGTATAAGAAAATGGAGCATAATGGAATTTACGTTTGCGCATGCGCTGAGTGGAATATTGATTTCGCAACAATGAAACTGATAGGGGACCGTCTACACCCTAGCCCGCACATTCCCTGAAAATTTCATCCAGATCGGATGAAAACTGTGGAAAATAAGCTTGTTACAAGGATTTCATAGTTAGTAGGATAGCATGTGCAGTAGTTATTAACGATACAATAATAATAAAATTAAAATAAATAAAAGCCCCTGAGGCCGCAATGGCCTTTTGTAGCTGGAGAAGGGGGCCGTACCTCCTCCCCATCCCAGACACTAGATCTGCCCGATACCGACAGCCTTGCCAAACCAAGCACTATCTGCCTGGTTCCGGCACTCCTGCCCGCCATCAGGCACTACCTGGGACCCGAGTGCTTCACTCTCGGTAAGTTACTGAGTCGCAGCCCCAGTCTGGCTTGGTGCCATACCACCAATGCCAGCCACAGCTGGGAAGTCAATCCTTCACCACCACGTTTTTTCAAAAGCGAGGAGAGTCTTAATCTCCCCCGTCTTAATATCTTGGGGATCGATGGAGGTTCTGCCCCAATTCAAAAAGTGATGTCTTGCCAATATAGGGCAATGGCAGACCACATGACTCGCTGTCTCGTCTTCTCCCCCACAAAAGCGGCAGAGAGTTGAGTCTGATTTGCCCGTTTTATGGAGATGGTATCTAAGTGGGCAGTGCCCAGTTAAGAGCCCCACACCCATACGCAGCTCTCTTCTCCCCAGGCTGACCAGCTCCTTAGCTCTCTTCCTAGAGAAGTGAATAAATTGTTTCGCCTGCCTCAGGCCCTTGACATGGAGCCAGTGGGCAGTCCTCTTCTTACTCTCCCATTTGTTGAGCTCTCCGAGGAGAAAGCTCTCCTTAGTGGCCAGGAAGGGTTCTGGGCCCACAGGGAGAGAAGCAGCACCCTTCCTAGCAAGAGCGTCAGCTTTTTCATTCCCCTCCACCCCCTGGTGCCCTGGGCACCACAGCAAGGTAACCTTATTGTTCCTGGCAAGGGTCTTGAGGATAGTCATGCACTCCCACACCAGTTTCGATGAGATGGTGAAAGAAGCTAGTGTCTTCAAGGCTGCTTGACTATCTGATAAAATGTAGATTTTCGCTCCATTCACTCGACGACTCACCAGTCTGTCAGCGCAGGAGCTTATGGCATATATTTCTGCCTAGGAAATGGTGGCGACCATTCTCAGAGCTTCTGAAATCTCCGTTCGTGGGCCAAAAATACCCCAGCCAGCCTTACCATTCATAACGGAGCCATCTGTATAGAACACTGTAGCCCCTCGTTCGAATTGGGCCTCCCTTCTGACCACATTGATCTACTGTGAATGTAGACCTTGAAGGGGAGATCAAAGTTCTGTATCTCCGCCATGTGGTCGGAAACACTGAGCGATGACTCATCCACTGCAACCTCCTTCAAGGTGGCATGGTGAGTACGCCCAGATTCCCGCTTTAAAAAGCCATTCCTCCACAACCTCACTCCCTGCAGGAAGGCTGCAATCATGTTGAAATTGATATAAGATGATCAAATTGTAATTTCCCAACTATCATCCAAATTTGAGCGAGATCGAACGACTAGGGCGTGAGAAAATGATGCTTGGTAGAATTTACGTTTGCGCATGCGCAGTGTGAGTTATTGAGTCAAGAACGATGAAACTGATTGGGAACCGTCTACCCCCCTAGCCCGCATAACCCCTGAAAATTTCATCCGGATCGGATGAAAACTGTGGAAAATAAGCTTGTTTACAGGGTTTTCGGACACACGACAGACACACACACAGACAGACAAGGCACCAAAGTTGTTCAGAATGGTCTAAAACGTAAAAGGAACGAAAGGAAATTTTGATTTTGGAGACCAAAAAAAATTTTTTCCCGAAAGTGAAAGCAATGCTTCCGCTACCTTTATGTAGACTTGGAAGCAAAATACTTATGAATGCTTGCAGGTTTATTAGCCCTTCGGGGTTGAACTAATTTAAAACTGATTTTTCAACGGATGAGAATCCTGATTCCATATGATATGTATTGTATGTGTGTGTATTATGTATTTCTCATAAATTAAAATATGATGTTTTGTTATTAGGCGACGGGTCTTCCGTCCGTGATAGCTGAGTCTTTCGAGGTATTCATCTCAGTTGAGACACCAAAACGCATTCAGGTTTTTTTGTGAGCCCTTGATGTATCTAATGACCCCAAAATTTCTTTGATAATTAGTTGATCATGATCAGGAATCATATTATGACATTTTAATATTGTACTTATGTATTGACATCTCATTTTTCAACCAAATCAAATCATTTGTATCTTAGATAAGAAGCCTTTTGACATTATAACTACCAAGCTGTGCTCTGATTCATAAAATCCCTAGTTAGTTACTAAGTTAAATTTTCAATAACATTGTAAAAAGCTTTGGAAAAAGGCGTTTTATATTGCCTCAAGTATAGCCTGCTTTTAAGTGATAATAAAATATTACAAACATACAGTTGCAGGTGTTTCTCTGTACTTGATTTTTATAAGTTCTCATTTTACAATTTGGTTGTTGGCCAATTCGTTATCCCGCCTCCGTTTATATTTTAACTGGTTGAGTTTAGTTTATGAGTTGGTTGTTATTGGAATAGTTTAATTGTAATCATCCTTATATTTCTTGTCTATTCAATTTACGCTCAACATGGGTAGGTATTATGTATAAAAATGTAGAAAACGTTCAACGACGAAGAATTTCAATTTATCCAGTATTTAAGGCGAAATAGGTCTTTCCGACCTCAGGACTGTGGACTGTTCATGTATTAGGCCCCTTATGTTCGAAATTTCATAATAAAATCCATTAAAAAAACTGATTTCTCATTTTTAATAATCTTCAAAACCTACGACTTTGCTCGTTTCTCATTTCAATTCTTGTGTTACCCATGGTGTAGTGAGTCAGTACCATGGCGGAAACCAAAACTGCAAATCATTATCCAAAGATTCATCATTTGGCTGCTTTTAATGCAACCTTGCAAAGCTAGTCGGTGTACATAATCTTCTATTGTGGGAATTCACCTTCAGCATCATTCATATTCATCTGCCAAAGTCTTGCAGTCAGAAAATTAGCAGAGTTAGGCTGTAGAGGCAATTGCAGTGGCGCCCCCTACATGTTTTTTAATGTTCGGAGTTACAGCCATGAGAAAACATCATTTCAAAATTGATCGTCATTAGTCGAACTGGATACTTGTGTATTATAAGGAGGCCACTATTCTTAGATCACCTTGTGGTGGTGTACAGATCATCCTGATCTAGTTGCCCAGCTAATCTATATTTACTAAGAGGATTGGTTTAGGACTTTTTAATTTTTGGGAGGCGAGCATCCAGACCACCCAACTGTACACATCATTCTGATCGGTGGGTTGTGAGGGGAGGACGAATGGTTGTGGCAAATCCTCATGTCATGTGATTTACTTCCAAGCGCTTTCGCCCTTTGTGGGCCACGTCAGGGATGTAGAAGTAATATAGTTGGCAGTGGATACTTCCTACTACTAGTTCTTAACATGCAGGGCCGCCAGGTTTCTTTGGGCTGTATAACTTCAGATAGTTTAGCTGTTTGATAATCATACATATGTAGGTATGATTATCTATCATTATTATGATGTAGGTATGATATTATTCATTTCATCTATGATGTTATCAATCTTGTGTGGGAAGACGTCAGTTTGCTGGAGGAGTGCCAGCCTGTTGCTCACTGATCATGAAAAGATGCTGTGAGTTATCAATCTAAGTTTGGTCTTACTGATGTCATATCCATACTGAGAAGGGGGGGGGTGTTTACCTTTATGTGAGAAATGGGTAGAAAATTTAGCTTTAACCTCCAGGAGCACATGGGGCATTTAATGTAATATTAAATTACCCAATGTGATCCTAAATGCGTTTATTTTTATTTATCAATATACATAAAGGAAACTACGTTCCACAGTGCGTGCATATATAACTAGGGGGCCACCCCCTGCAGGCTTCGCCTGAAATTTTGGAAAACTAAGGTTTTTCTGTAGGTCAGGAGATCTAGGGCTTGAATTTGAGTACCAATGTGCTGGGGCCCTGTTGAGCCAAAATGGACGGTATTTTTTGGTCCTCATCATCATTAGTTTCATTATATAGAATATTCAAATCAAGAATCCATTTGTGTATTCACAGACTTAATTTAAAATTAGAAGGGTCACGCAAGGCCTCTCACTCATAAGGAGAGTTTTGGTCTGAAAAATTGATACACTAACCTTGAGAACAAACCAAGTACCAGTGAAATACCTAGGTACCTCAGTAGCCTGCAACTATGAACATTGGTAACAATGTACCTTAGCTGTATAAATAAAGCATTTTTTCTGATATTTTTCGCATTTTTAATGCTGTATTGCGGGTTCGAAAACAGCAACAGAAGAAGACTAGAAATGCGAATGTTTAAGAGGAATAACTGTGAAAACAGCGCATTCTGGCAGGATGCAGTTTTATTAAGTCTCTGGTTAGGGCTCCTAGCGGTTTTCCATTGAATTGTTACCATTTTTCTTGCATCGAACATGTTCTAATTCTCGCAAGTGAATTTGAAAATGCTCCGCCAGGACCTTGGAAAAAAACACTGCCTTCTTCACGTTTGAGCATTAAAAATGTGAGAAAAAATGCAAGTGTGATACAGCCTTTAGGTTCTTAAATTTGGTTTTTGGAATCTATGAACCTACTGTTGCTGGAGGGTGTTTTGGAAAATGATAGTAGAGTTGGGAATTCACATGAAAAGTTACGTTTGGGGTCACTAAGAGCTCAGCAGATGACTTAGCGACCTCTGAGCACAATGTGTCGCAGTTCACACATACCTTCTGGATATGCCTACCACGGCACATACCTACTATATTCTACCCCCTGGAGGAATCCCAGACAAAAAATTCGAGAGAAGTCAAGTCAAATCTGGATTTTACTTTATGCGTTATCAGTTTAATGTGCAGAAATGGCCAACCTTATCAGGATGTTATTGTTTACCTTGATATCGCCAAGCTCAGGCGGACCAGTCAAACTTCTTTGCTTCCAATGCTTCATTTCTACCTTGTTTGCATTTGAAAAGGGGCTTATCCTCTCTTTTTTTTCAAACTCCCTCACTGTTCTCTAGTCTCCTACGGTTTTTGACTTTGAAATGAGTTTGGTTCGTCAAATTCCCAATACGGTCCCACCCATGGGGAAACTTGGGAACATCCTTTAGGTGAAATATAGCTAAAATCCTCCCCCACCAGAGCAGTATCTATTAAATGGGATATGTGAATTTACGACTGTGGAAGTACCTGGTGAATGTAAATAAAGGCATACAAAGAATAATAAAATGGCTTATCAATACAAGTACCTACCTACCATGTCAGGAATAGAGTATATGAGGGGGTTACTGTACCTGGGTAGCTTGGTTCCAGCTGATCTGGTCATCACCAGCTCTTTAGTTCCACTGGTCGCCAGGAAGGCAGATAGCGCTGGGATCCTACCTACTGTACCTACCTGAAGTTCAAGTGTTCCAAATGTTCTGTACTTTGTTGGCTCTTGTACTGAATCTATCTGTCCATTTGAATCAATATGGAGATGTTGAACAATTAATACCCTAACCTAGAGATCTAACTAAGCACCAGTTAAGTGCCTACATCAGTAGCGTGCAACCATGAACAAAGCTAAAAATGTACCTTTGGTTCTTAAATTTGGTTTTTGGAATCTATGTACCTACTGTTGCTGGGGGTGATGAGTTGGGATTTCATAAGAAAAGTAACGTTTTGGGTCACTAGGAGCTCTACAGCTCACCTGGCCCCCTCGCTGTTAGCAGAATGTGTCGCCCATACCTTCCGGATGTTGCCCTGTGTGTTCTGTTTGCAGTGTAGGAATGGCTGAACCTTATTAGGTTGTTGTGGTTTACTTTCTTATCGCCAAGCTCAGGCGGACCAGTCAAACTTCCTTGATTCCAATGCTTCATATCTACCTTGTTTGCATTTGAAAAGGGGCTTATCCATTTTTTTAACTCCCTCATTGTACTTTAGTCTCTTAGTGTGGTTTTTGACTTCAAAATAAATTTGGTACGTCAAATTTATACCACCAACTTGGGAACATCCTTTAGGTGAAACATAGCTAAAACCCTCTCCCCCCCCCCCCTCCCCAAAACCAGGGCGGTATCCATTAAATGGGATATGTGAATTTACGTGTTTGAAAGTACCTGGTGAATGTAAATAAAGGCATACAAAGAATAACGAAATGGCTTATCAATACAAGTACCTACCTATCTACCATGTCAAGAATAGAGTATATGAGGGGTTACTGTACCTGGGTAGCTTGGTTCCAGCTGATTTGGTCGTCACCGGCTCTTTCGTTCCACTGGTCGCCAGGAAGGTAGATAGCGCTGAGTTCCTACCTACTGTACCTGTAGTTCAAGTGTTCCTAATGTTGTGTACTTTGTTGGCTCTAGTACTGAATGTTCCACTTGAATCTATTTGGTGGTGCTGGACACTCAATACCCTAACCTAGAGATCTAACTAAGTACCAGTTAAGTCCCTACATCAGTAGCGTGCAACCATGAACAAAGCTAAAAATGTAGGTACCTTTGGTTCTCAAATTTGGTTTTTGGAATCTATGTACCTACTGTTGCTGGGGGTGTTGAGTTGGGATTTCATATGAAAAGTAACATTTCTAGTCACTAGGAGCTCTACAGCTAACCTAGCCCCCTCGCTGTGAGCAGAATGTGTCACCCATACCTTCCGGATGTTGCCCTGTGTGATCTGTTTGCAGTGCACGAATGGCTGAACCTTATCAGGTTGTTGTGGTTTACCTTGATATCTCCAAGCTCAGGCAGACCAGTCAAACTTCTTTGCTTCCAATGCTTGATTTCTACCTTATTTGCATTTGAAAAGGGACTAATCCTTTTTTTTTTTTTTTTTTTTTTTTTTTTTTTGAACTCTCATTGTTCTTTAGTCTCTTAGTGTGGTTTTTGACTTCGAAATAAATTTGGTTCGTCAAATTTATACCACCAATGGGGGAAACTCTGGAACATCCTTTAGGTGAAATATAGCTAAAACCCTCCTCACCCCCCCCCCCCCCACCAGGGCAGTATCTATTAAATGGGATATGTGAATTCACGTGTTTGAAAGTACCTGGTCTATGTCTGTAAATATCAAAAGAAACTTAAATATATAATAAAAAGTGTAAAAGAAAAATATTACAGAGACAAACTGAATTCAGTAGAAGGAAATAGTCGTAAAATCTGGGAAGAAGTGAATAAAATAATAGATAACTCTCATTGTAAAAATAATAGGGTAGTACAAATATGCCTCAATGGGAAAGTAATTGATGGGGAAAAAGACAGTAAAATATACGCCAACGTTTTCAATAATTATTTTGCCAATGTAGGAATTAACTTGGTGGGGAAAATCGATGATGAACCCGTGCGTTTGAAGAACACAGCTCATCCAATAAAATTACTAAGCAATTTTGTAAATTTAAAAATGTAACCAAAAATGATGTCATTAAATACATAGAGTCTCTGAAAGGAAGGTCCTCTCCAGGATGGGATAACATTCCCGCCGAGATTTTGAAAAACAATAAACATCTAATCAGCGAACCTCTAGCCCACATGATAAACCTTAGTTTTCAGACTGGTCGATTCCCAAGTTAACTTAAAGTAGCCATTGTTGTGCCAATTCACAAGTCTGGTGATAAGGATTTATGCCAAAATTATAGACCAATTAGCTTGGTAAGTACAATTGCAAAGGTTCTGGAAAAATGTGTTAAAGATCAACTAATGAATTATTTAGAACTAAATAGCCTTCTGTCGAACATCCAATACGGTTTTCGGAAAAACAAAAGTACACAAGATGCTGTAGGTATGTAGGATGAATAATTGGATCATTGACGATATGGATGCAGAGCACCGTTCAATAGCTGTCTACTTAGATTTAGCCAAAGCTTTCGACACCATTTCACACGTAAGGTTATTTAAAAAAATGGCCGATTTGGGTGTCGGGGACTTGGCTTTGGAGTGGCTCCGAAGCTACTTAACTGAGAGAAACCAAATGGTAAGGGTTAACGATACCTTAAGTGATATGGAATTGCTAAAAAATTATTTAATACCCCAGGGTACAGTTCTGGGTCCATTGTGTTTCATAATATACATGAATGACATAAGTAATTTGAATATACTTGGACGAATATTGCCCTTTGCTGACAACACGGTACTTCATGTATCGGGTTCAACGTGGGATGAAGTAAATCTTCAAGCAGTCTGCAGTAAAGCTTCTGACAGTATGCAGATTTTGGGGGAATGGTTTAGGATAAATAAATTGACGCTTAATGTATCCAAAACCCACTACGTACCATTTGGAGTAGATATGCGAGTTGTTCCAGAGAACTTTAGTATAAAAGTTCATGTCAAAAATTGTGATGGTTTGCAATGCACATCCTGTACGGAATTGTCGAGAGTGGAAGATGCCAAATACTTGGGAATTTACTTTGACCAACACTTAAAATGGCATAAACAAATCTACGAGGTTGCGAAAAAATTGCGCAAGCTGCTCTATGTTTTTGCAAAACTCAAAAATGTTCTTAGCCCAATGATGTTAAAAATGACATATAGCATTTCCCAATTGAGTTAAACTTTTTCCATTTAGGTTTAGTCCTTTTCCATTTAGGTTTAGTCCTTTTTCATTTTGGTTTAAACCTTTTCCATTTAGGTTTAGACCTTTTCCATTTAGATTTAAACCTTTTCCATTTATATTAAACCATTTCCACTTAGATTTAAACCTTTTCCATTTGGATTTAAACCTTTTCCATTTGGATTTAAACTCAGGAAATTATCGTGGAGTTAGAGGTAAAAGTACCCAAGTCACAAATTCAACTCGTGGGAAAATCAAATGCAGAATATTATGATTATTTAACAGTTGTTATTATTGGTGATCAATATCATCAAACTATGTATCCAACCTAAGAAAATAATCATATTTACCAAACTAACTTTTGAAATTTTAATTTGATTTTTGCACAATATGAATTTACCTCTTCGGTACTTTTACCTCTAACCCGACGTTATTATGCCACAACTTGAAAATTAAATCATGCAAGTGTTTTTTTATGCACAGAAATGTAATATAATATAATAATGAACAAATGTTTTTTGAACACAAGAATTTCTCATGAACGGAAGTTATAAATTAAGTTAAAACTATCCGTTTCCTTTTTTTTTTTTACTTCTAGCCTAATGAAATTTTAGTAGATAGGCACTTACTTACTATGATGGGGCTAACTACTGACGTTTTGATGGAGTTTAAATCCAAATGGAAAAGGTTTATATCTAAATGGAAAAGGTTTAAATCTAAATGAAAAAGGTCTAAATCCAAATGGAAAAGGTTTAAATCTAAATGGAAAAGGTCTAAACCTAAGTGGAAAAGGTTTAAACCTAAATGGAAAAGAACTAAACCTAAATGGAAAAAGTTTAACTCAATTCGGAAATGCTATATATCGCTCTGGTTGAGTCGGTACTCACTTACTGCCTTCCTCCGTGGCATACCCTACTCCACTAGAGCAAATAAAGTAGCACAGAAAGTACTTGTAAGAAAAATATCAAAGGCTCAGTTCAATGCTCACACAGCGCCCCTGTTCAAAAAATGACAAGTACTCCCCTTTGAAATGATAGCAGATACCCAGAGAATTAAACAGGTCATTAGAGATGGTTCACTCTTGCTACCCCAACACACAGCTGATACTAGATCGAAACATCAAATAAACCTAAAGCAACCGAAATTAAGAACTACCCTTGCACAAAATAATTATATATTATATAAAGGCATTTCCACTTTTAACAAACTTCCAACCAAACTTAAAGAAAAATTACTCGCAACCAATAACAAAACTGTTAATAAAGAATTAAAAACTTATTTTTTAAGCTTCCTGTTGTAATATAAAATATTGCTGAGTAAACAGAAAATACAAATAAATTTATATAGAAATAAGAGTATAGTAAATTAGGTTTAAAGTTATAAACTTCGCTATGTGATCAACACCCTATGTATGTTTAATTTAATTCTCGCTATCCTTATTGGCTAGTACCATGACCATCCCCTACCACGGACTGGGTCCCCCTAATGATTGAAATAAAAAAGACCTACATCGAGACTACAATATTAGAAGATACACTCAAATTATGTGCCCCGTGGAAATTGTACCCACCAAACGACCCTCACATATATGATAAACTGCTCAGTATAGGAAAAATCAATAATTCAAGCCACAAAACATCATAAATTTGGTTTTTCGCAATCAATTTGACCCAGTATTCGGACACCCAAATTTTTGGTTGCACCTGTGATTGACACCCTATGATTGACACAGCAGTTCTTCTGCAATAAATGATTCCTTGTATCAACAAAACATTTTATTTCAACATTTTACAGATAAATTGAGCATTTGAACTTAGTTTTATTAATCTAAATATAAAATGAATATGAGTATTCATAAAAATAAAGTTGAGATTATCACCGGATGTTTCACCACAAAATAGGTAGGTACAATGTTTTCTTGATCCCATAGGCACAATACGCTTCTAAACTAGCAGCTTGTGAGGTGCTATGTGTTGTAGTGTACTATGCTGGATAGGGAATTAACAGCATAGACCGAACATAAGAGTTGGGAACAGGGGTTCACAAAACTACAAGTCTTTCTGGTGGAAATATCGAACTCTATTAATCGTTCTACAACTGGAATACGAATCCCCCACGTCGCGCTACAATTTCCCGGCATCAGGCATTCCCCTCCTCCTTCCATATTTTCCTGACCCACTTGAATCAGCCGAAATCAGCATCATCAGAAAGGGAGTCCGCCCAGTGTCAGTGAACCACTATCAGTGACGTCACCCGCCAAGGAGTGATACCTTATCTTGTCTTAGGCTTCTTCTAGCTCCTTCCCTTCCTCCATGGCTAGTGGCCGGCATGGAGATGGCTGCATGGAGGTAACATTTCCCTGGGCTTAGTCTCGAGCCCGTCCCTGGGCTCAAATTAGTTAGGGCATTAGCCAGTTGCCATCAGCTACTTGCCAGCAGGGAGCCTCAGGTCGTGGTTGGGCCGAGTTTTGGGAGCAGTTCGGGGGCATAGTCCATTTGGCCAAGACAAGACAGGTACCACCCCAAGGGAGGGGGTCGGTCATGACAGGTTCCATCGGGCCAGAAGGTATGGTCAAATTTTGGGTAGTCGATTATTGGAGGGGAAGTGCCTGGGTCACCTGAAACGGTAAGAGTCTAAGAATTTTGTTGTACAGTTGGCCGAAAGAGTCCCTATGGCGATCGTGGTAGGCGAAAGTAAGTAGAGAAAAATTAATGAATTGAAACAATAAAGTGGATCAGACAAAACCGGTTTGAATATTATAATCATAAATACAGAAATATAAGTAGGTACCATCTTTATCGAGTTGCAACTGGAATTTAAACGAAATATTAATTTTTTCGAGAGAAAAAAAATTAATTAATATTGACAGATGTGGCAAAATCGAGGCAACAATGTCGGAAATTTCGTTCGAATTTAGCAAATTTTTGTTTAAATATAGTGATTACTGAATTAAAAATAAGTACCAAATCGTATGAAATACAACTTACGAACTAATACTTTATACCTCCACTGATATTTATCAGGGAACTTTTTTCCTTCTTTTAATCCACGTAACAAATAAAGAAATGAGAAAAAAAAATTCAATTGGAATTAATACTTTAAAAAGTGATAGCCACAACGACGTGTGGTTGTGAATCGTAAAATAGCTCGCAAAAAAAAACATTAAATAAGGTATGCGCCAAAGTTTTATACTACTAATAGTTCATATTAATTTGTGAAAAAACATGGAAAAAAATCAATTATTAATAACTACAAAGAAAATGCCCGTGTATTGAGGCAATTTTCCTGACAAAACACTGCACTGATGGCAACTTCGACCTGAACGTGAAAAAATGGTTGGACAGTGAATTATTCAATTTTTAAATATTAATATTGTTACAAAGAAATTAAAAATAAAATAAATAGGGACATGAATTGGAAACAAATTATGGATGAACAGACTTAACTATGACATTACCTAATTACCTACCCTCCGGAGGTCAGTCAGTCATGGTCTTACTTAATAGTTGTCCGTCATTGCAGCGCCGCGTTAGTCTTCCCTCACTGGAGTTATAGGAACTAAGCAGGGACTTAAGCACGGTTCACCACAAATATCAGGAAGGGGTGCAGTGGGAAGGAAAATGCAGTGGTTGGGAGCACAACAACAACATGTATATATATACACAAAGTAAGGTATAAACAAAACATGTAGCCCCCAATTTAATGTACAGAGAAACGATTTTCACTTCTCCCCCCTGAGAAGTTCCAGCCACCTCCGTGTGGCATAATGTAGGTGCTGGCTAAAAACCTGTCAGGGAGAATAGGAGTGTATACAAATATATGGCCAACATGAATTAAAGAGAAAAAAAAATGCGTAAAATTAAAGAAGCATAGTAACGTAACATATCATTATATGTGTAATGACCTGGAAACATCCTGGAAATATAATTAGGAGAGGTTCAATTAGCACATCATAACGTAGAATATAAAGATCCATTAATGAAAATAATAAATCGTAACAATAACGGATATACATATGTAATGAAGAAAAACGAGAAATATCAATATATTGACATTCTAATGAGCATATTAAACGAATACATTATATATTAATGAGGCGGTGATGGTGTGCAGGCCTGCCCTAATGTGCCTGCCGGGTGACTAACAAGCAGGAGACTAACATTCCACACACAAAAATTAACGCAGTGGACGATAGACCAGTGTTTACCCAGCCCCATTGATTGTGTTTCCAGCTTGAGTCCGTCACAATTACCTGCCCCAATCCCTCGAAAGCAATTTCGTGATGGTCCTGGCTGTGTACATGGTGGAGGAATGACAGTACCACAAGGAGTTTGGTAATTAAGGCCATTGAAATTAATTGATCACCTGGAAAAGGGTGCTGTGAGTATATGGTTCATACATCTCGACAAAATAAGCATTTTATAAAACATCTTGTTTGATAAATTTCTATCATTAAACAAAGTGAGCTAAACATAACCATTATACTTAAGATCTAATAATATTATTGTTATTATTCCTCATCACTTGAGAAATCAATTCCGGCCAGTTGCCTGTAGTCTTGGCGGTTACCCCTAGTGTAATAACGCTTAGGGATGGCTCCTTGACAGGAAGGCCCTGCTGTATTGGGGGTGGCCGGACTAGCATTATGGGGTGGCACTGGTAAATCAGGTACAGGGGTACTAAATCCTAGGAGTGGTGAGCCTAGTGTATATTCGTTCCCCCCAGGGTTATTTGATTGTGATGCATGGGCCGATACATTTTCCCCGTCCCACCAAAGGGATTGGTCCTCATCATTCAAATAAGTTAGTGGAGGAGCCCTAGTTGGTTGGTAAAGGGTCGAACAACCTGGTGAGGAAGTATCAAACCCTAGGAATGGAGTACTCAATGAGTCATCCACTCTCTCAGGGGCTCTACCCATGGGTGAACATGGGGGAGTAACCGTTGTTGGCTCATGATTTGTTGGTAATATAGAGGGGGGTCGTAGGAGTGAATTCACCCGAGCAACAGCATGCTTAATTCTATTGACGTGAACACGTTTCTTTCTGCTTCCCTCTGACTTGAATGATTACGTTGAGTTTGGAAGGGACTTGCACAATTGTATAAGGCCCTTGCCAAGGTCTACTGAATTTCTTTACCCTTCCTCGCTTGATGGTGGGGTTGTGCAAGTAGACCCTATCGCCAACATTGAAACAGCGGTTTACTGCTGCACGATTATAGGTTTCTTCCTGCCTTTGCACTGCCGTATGTTGTGTCGCTTCCACATTCTGCCATATGTGTTGTAGTGTGGATCGGAGCTGTTCTACATGGTGAACATAAGGTTCGACATCCTCTCCTAAATCCATCTCATCTGGTGCTGGTAGCCTCATGGGCTTGCCATACACAATGTGGTATGGTGCAAACCTGGTAGCCTCATGGATGTTGGAGTTGATCACCATTTGTACCAAGGGTAGACGGTCGTCCCAGTCATTTTGGGCAGAATTCACGTAATGAGACAATATGCCCGACATGGTACGATGTATCCGTTCTACCCTCCCATTGGACATTGGGTGGTAAGCAGTTGTGCACACTCTTCCTACCTTGAAGAACTGGCAGAAGTGACGCATGAGTTCAGATGTAAAATCAGTACCTTGATCTGTAAGCAACTGTCGAGGAGTGCCATAACGCCCAAAATGCTGAAGCAAAGCCTGAGCTACTGCTTCAGAGGATTGACTTGTCAATGGGTAGAACTCAATATGCCTAGAAAACTGGTCCAGAACACTTACAATGTATTTGTTTTGTTACCCCTATGTGTGAGAGGGAGTGGGAATATAATGGCAGCACTGAGTTGTTCAAAAAAACCAGAAGGCTCTGCTAATTTCCCCAGCGATGCAGTTTTTCGTCCATAATACTTCCGCTGAGCACATGGATGGCAGGAATAACATAGTTGGTGACGTCCTGGTGCAACCCAGGCCACCAGGATGATTGCCTAATCCTGCTGAGGGTGGTGTGAATACCTCCATGGCCCGCCTGAGGGAGATCATGGTGAAGCTCTAGGACGAGGTGTCGCAGGGAAGTGGGGACTACAATTTTGAGTCCGGAGCTAGTGATTTTACAAACAAGCTTGCTTGAGGACAGTTTGTATTGATCAGGTTTCCCTAGGAGTGATTTAACACCTTCCTCCTTATCCTGTTCTACTCTGATCTCATCAATCTGAATGGTAGGGAAATGCTGAGTATTTGCGGTGAAGCAAACATAACAACGAGACAGGGCATCTGCGTTCTGGTGGGCTCTCCCCGCTTTATGTACAATTGTGAAACGGTATTCACTCAGCCTCAAGGCCCATCTTGTGAGGCGAGAATTCAAATCTCTGTGAGTATTGAGATATTTGAGAGCTGAGTGGTCTGTAATTACAGTGAACTCAACACCCCACAAATATTGGTGGAAGTAGGTTATACCATACACAAGGGCTGCCAACTCGAGGTCAGTGGCACAGTAGGAGGTTGCTTCCGCATGGTTTGTCCGGCGGGATGCGTAAGCTATTGGGAGTTCTACTCCCTCTACTGATTGGGAAAGTACACATCCCAAACCCTCCTTGCTTCCATCTGTTACCAATATGAAAGGCTTGCTGAAATCAGGATAACTTAGAATTGGTGGTTGTAAAAGCATGTTTTTAAGGGTGGTGAAAGCTTCCTCACATTCCTTAGACCAGACAAATTCTACCTCCTTCTTCGTGAGGTCTGACAGAGGCTTTGCGATTGTGGAGAAGTTCTTAACGAACCGCCGGTAATAAGAGCAGAGCCCCAGGAATGATCGCACTTCCTTGAGAGTCTGAGGGATCGCATAGTCAGCCACTGCACTGAGCTTCCTGGGATCAGGAAGGATACCCTTCGAGCTTACCACATGGCCCAGGTAGGAAACTTCAGGTTTTGCAAACTGACATTTGGCTAGCTGCAATGTTAACCCTGCTTGTCTGAGGATTTGGAGCATATCTCCAAGGTCTCTGGCATGGGACTCTATATCCGGATGGAAAAGAATAAGGTCATCGAGGAATGCTAGTGCTCTCTTTGAACCTAGCTGTCTAGTCAGGGTCATCGCTAGACGTTGAAATGTTGCCGGTGCCCCTTGAAGGCCAAAAGGAAGTCTAAGATATTCATAGCAACCTTCATCTGTGACAAAAGCTGTCTTGGGGGCATCCTCAGGTGCAAGGGTTACCTGATAGTAACCAGACTTTAGGTCAAGAGTTGTGAAATACTCTGAGTGACCAAGCCGATCCAAACACTCCTCAATCCTAGGTAGCGGGAAGAACTCTGGCTTTGTTATGGCATTCAGTCTACGATAGTCAACACACATTCGCCACTGAAGCCCTGACCCTGATTTCTTAGGAACCAAGACTACTGGAGCACTCCAAGGACTAGTAGATTCTCGTATGACTCCTTGGTCCAGTTGTTCCTGAACCAACTCACGTAGAATCGGTTTCTGGGCATGGGCTACCCTGTATGGGCGAGCTCGGACTGGGGGGTTGGTTCCTGTATCAATATTGTGGCTTACCAGATTGGTACAGCCAAGTGTTTCATGACCTTCAAAGCTGAAAATGTCAGCATACTCCACCAAGGTGTCATGAAGAGTTTCTTGATCTGCTGGTGGCAAGTGGTTTAACATGGTTACTAGCATTTCTGAAAATGATGCCACTCGACCATGGTCATCAGTTACTGTAATGGAAGGCTGGGTGGTTGCTGTGAAAGTGGTAAATGAGCAAAGTTCGGGAGCCTGCCAGATACTGCAATCTACTGTGCTCAGCTCTCCAATGGTCTTGCTTGTATGTAAGGATACTTCCTTGTGAGTAGGATTAATTGCAAGAGCCATTGGGTTCATCATGGAGCACACAGACCTTGCGAGTAGTAGACCTTCACAGTGTTCAGTTTGTGGTGAGAATACTGCTGCTAGCTCGGGTGAACTTTGGGATACAGGGGCGGGTTGGCTTGAAAGCAGTTTATTCAGGGGTCCATGCATGAGAGGAATTATAGCAAGCGAGTTAGGAGGCACTTTTACCTCTTCCCTCACTAAGGCAAATGTTCTCACCACATTCTGAGCCATCAGAGGTGTGTAAGGCACCTCCGGACGTGCGGGAGAAATTCCTTCATCATTTACCTCAGTCCATGTTATTATACTGTTTCTCCGAACATCGAGAATGGCACCTCGCTCGTATAGGATGTCATATTCCACGAGCATAAGGGCAGCACGGTTCAGGTTGCAAACAGCTGCTCTCACTAGGAAAGGTTTACTCCCTTCAATTTCTACCCTGATAGTAGCGGCGACGAGGGGCTGGACAGGAGTTTCACCAATTCCCAGGATGGTAACATGGAGTGGTTCTAGGGGACCTGAATAAACTGAAGGGTCAATTATTGTGATTTCTGACCCTGTGTCAATAAGAACTATCCCTGTATGACTGCCTACTTTACCAGGCACGGTGAACAAAGCTTTACCACCCTTGTTGACTCGGAACACCTGCCTCCCTTCCTTATCGAATTCAATTACTGGGTCGGCGGGTTCAATCCGCCTGCCCCATTTGGGGGATGGCTCCCTGAACTTGATGGCTTGTTTAAGTTATCAGTACTCTGGGGTACTGTTGGTCGAGACGCTGTAGTTCTCTGGGACTGTGAAGTTTGAGCTAGAGGTACTTGCCCAGCACGTGGCCCACCATGCCTATACTCACATTCGGATGGGTAGTGGTCACCGGTGTTGCAATGGTAACAATGCCTCTTACGACCCCTAAAACGTCTGTTCTTTGAGTCGGGGAAAGTTCGGGCCGGGGGAGTTGCAGGTTGGACCTCTTCCTTTTGTTTCCCTATGGGCTTGGGTTTGTTGGATGGTGCTGAAATTGCTAGTGTACGCACCACTTTGGGCTGACTGGTCTGAGAGGGAGGTGACAATATATTTTCTACCTCTACAAGGTCCACGGCTTTGGCCACTGCGTCTGCTAGAGACGTGCACTTGGACCGGAGGACTTCTCTTGCAACATTCTCAGGTAGACCCCTAGCAAAGTACTCCCTCCCCAATTCGTCAACTACCTCACTTGTTGGGTGGTAGGCCTTCATCAGGATGCCACGTATCCTTTTGGCAAAAGCCTCAATAGCTTCTCCTGGCTGAAGGCGTGCCTTAGAGGCCTGATCTAGGTAGTATGATTTGGAGTGGGCACCTTCAAATCGCCTGCGGAGTTCTCTTTCGAGACTGGCCATTGTAGCTGTTTGTGCTACAGGGAGCTCCCGAGATACGAGGGCGCTTGCTGCCCCCTTCAACCTGCCCTTGGCAATTAACACCCAGGTTGCCTCCGGAGCAGAACACATGTTTTGCACATACTTAACGGCTGAGAAGAAATCATCGAGGCTTTCGCCCTTCCCCCTGAGTAGTGTGGAACATGTATTCCCGTAAGCTTAGACAAATACCCAAGGTCCTTGGGTGCACCAGTCGAATCAAGAATCTGCGCACCCCAATGAGTGTCAAGATAGGGTAGGGTATGTCCAGTACCCGATGCTACTCCATGCGGCGGAGGTATGGGAGCACTGCAACTATTCCCCTGTGGGTGCTGGGTGAAAGTCTCTCTGTTTGGTAGGTAAAAGGTGGAGTTAGCGCACCCTCCCTGAGTGTAGGGTGGCTGGAAGGGCTGGCTAGGGCAACCCGTTGGAAGTGGCTCCCCCTGCCCAGGGTGCAACCCATCCCCAAACGTGACCCTTCTGTGGGCATTAGTTGTGGGAGTGCTGTGCCCTCTCCCACCATATAATGTATTACCTACAACTCGGGGTGAAGTAGATCTACTCCCCGCTGCAACAACATTAGGGTTACATTGTGCACCTTGCGAAAATGGGGGTTGAACAGGTGGTTCATAGTAATCCCCTGGTTCGGCCTCCACTGGTGCTATCTCCTCCTCAAAGACCGCCTCCCGAATGTCAGCAACAACCCTGTCAGCGTGTCAAGCTGCCTGGCTACAGCCTCAATAGCCTCACGCTGGCCAGCTGATGTATCATCGGCCTGACGGAAACCATTATGAACCTCCTCACGGAGTTCATGAAGCTCGTTCGCCAGATCTGCCTGCTTAGTGCGGATACTGGCCAGCTCCTCCAGCACCAGCCCTATGGTACGGTGCATCAGGTCCAAAGTGACCTGTCTGGGAGCAGAGCCGCCATTCACGACCCCACCGGCATCTCCCTGGCCGTCCACGGCTACGTGGTGCCTTTGGTCACCCTCCTCATCCTCGTCTAAGCCTACGAAACACAGGGGATCTACATCGTGCTCATAAGGGGTAGACGAAGCCCCCACCGCTCAAACCCCTGCCGAGAATGCGTACTGATCCCTGTGCACAGGGGAGGGGATCCCCGGTGGGCCTTCCATAGGTGGAAGGGAAGTGGATGACCTAGTTCTTCTCCCCCTGCAACCCACTCCCATCATGAGCCCTACCTGGGAAATCATGTTCTGACCGAGACCTGGACTCATATTGAAACAGGACGTACAACAAAGGCTCAGGTCGCAAAAAACTCAGGAAATTATGGTCAAAAAGGAGCAAGAGAGAACTAAACGCAAGACAGATGATTCTGACAACAAGACGGGGGGGGGGTTAATTAAAAAACAAATAAATAAAGAAAAACGTTGCGACAAAATCCTTACTAAAACAAGGGGTAGACACTGAACGATTCAACCTAACAGTAATGTAGTGTGCCAAATTAGATCCTTGAAAATAAAAAAAAACGTACGAAGTAGCAATATGCACTTACTGCACACAAAATTAACACGGTAATTTCAGACAAAGGGGACAGGCCGTACAGGAAATACCTAAGTAGGTCAGTCTCAAAAATTAAACAAGAAAAACTAAATTCCGGCAGTAGGGGAATAAATCCTGTATCCGCGGTATACAGAAAGCTTAAAGAAAAAGGATAGTCTTTACTACTCCGAGACTACACTATGTACCTACAATGACAAACACGTGTCGCACCTGTACTACCAAAGTACCTATTTACTAACAACTATGCAGAAAAAAAATAGCAAAATCAGAATTCAGTACCATTAAAAATACCAACCAGCAAATGAACTTGTAGAAGTGGGAACAAGAACGTACCTACAACACGCGTTAGCTAGGGGGACACTTAGCCCAAGTGAACGCTAGTGTTGAGGGAAAAATTCAGTCCTATACACCAACTCCGAATTAAAAAAAATTAAAGTAAGAGAAAACAGGGAAATGATCCACTGAAAAACAGGTCGGATGACTAAGGGAAGGACTTCAAACAAGCGGTAAGTACTTGGCGATGTAAAAAGTAGGTCAATAACCTGACTTAACACCTAAATCATAAAATTAATAGAAAGTACAGCTAGTACTTACCTGAGAACGTGTTCGAATCGCGAGACTGCGCCAATATGTAGTGTACTATGCTGGATAGGGAATTAACAGCATAGACCGAACATAAGAGTTGGGAACAGGGGTTCACAAAACTACAAGACTTTCTGGTGGAAATATCGAACTCTATTAATCGTTCTACAACTGGAATACGAATCCCCCACGTCGCGCTACAATTTCCCGGCATCAGGCATTCCCCTCCTCCTTCCATATTTTCCTGACCCACTTAAATCAGCCGAAATCAGCATCATCGGAAAGGGAGTCCGTCAAATGTCAGTGAACCACTATCAGTGACGTCACCCACCAAGGAGTGATACCTTATCTTGTCTTTGGCTTCTTCTAACTCCTTCCCTTCCTCCATGACTAGTGGCCGGCATGGAGGTGGCTGCATGGAGGTAACAGTAGGGAGCTTTATGTTCGTGATAGAAGTCAAAAAATGTTTGTCCTCCAAAATCAAGATTTCCACATAGTTTTTGCGTTACTGAGCATGCTGATCAATTTTGGTTCTGTGTCTGTCTGTTTGTGGTAAACCATTGTCACGCCTGAAACTATACCAAGTTTCAGTCCGAATCCGATGACATTTGCAGAGATTGTTTGGATTAGCTCCTACACAGTCCCCTATAATTTGTACGCCTGCGCAAACGTGAATTTCTCATAACGTCAATTTCGTGTCATCTGTTGGCCTGATTTAGTTCAAACTCGGTAGTTGTTTGGGTATATGGTCTAGGAAGATGCCCTGTAAATTATATTACCATTGCGCATGCACGAAACTCTTATCTATTGGCACAGGCAAAACTCCGAGTCCAATCGAACTGTTTTGATTACATTTTTTCAGGGATTCTGCAGATTAGCTTCTAGACGGTCCCCTATAAATATTATTGCAGTTGGATAAATAGTAGTCTGTGTGCATGCACAAAAGTTAATTTCTTCTAACGTCGATTTCTTATCATCTGTTCAAATTTGGTAGGCAGTTGGGTCCTGAATGACGCCCTTTTTGTATCGTATTTGCTTGAATAATAGGTAACTATTACGCATATGCAAAACCAATATTTGATGACACTCCGAGAATAATGAATCTATTTCGATGAAATTTTCAATCATTGTGTACGTTAACCTTTAGATGATTTCAGCACATGTAAACATGAATTATAGCCGTCATTTGCATTCTAGCGTGTAGGTATAGACATGTATTAGATGCTGTTGTATTTTGCATTCAATCATTTCGACTCATATTTCAACTAATTCTATACATCCGTGTTACTATAAGTGAGGAAACTATACTGCCCACCCAACTTGGAAAACATTTTTCCATTTGTTATAGATTTTTTGACAGTTAATAGTGAAATTTAAGAACATTTTTCAGCATGATTTTGTGTATAAATTTTGTAATTTAGTAGTTCATCTTTGCTATTTTACCCAACTTTTTGTAGAAAACGAGGTATTAAAGCCATCAGTATGGTGGCACTTGGGGATGGGGGTGAGTTTTCCCTGCTTTTAGAGGGTGTAGAAGACATTTACAATAGTCATTCATTTCCAGATTTCTTTATATATTTTATGGATAAAATTTTGTGCTCTCTACTCCTCCTAAACCGCTGGTCTGATTTACTCAAATTTTGTTGTGTAACCATGTTGGAACTTGTCCTTGCTGACTTTGGTGAGGATCTGCTGACCTTGAGCCATAATATCAATAATAATTATGGGAAAATCGTGCTAAAATCTCTTTTATTCATTATAGGACGTCGACATTTGTTCGGTAGCCTCTCTGGAACAACAAGAGAAGAATGACTTTACAGGCTTCATCCTGATCAGCTAAGTGTGCTAAAAGTTATGCCGTCTGTCTGATTACAACGAAATTTGATAGGGAGCCTGTGTCGCGAGATGACGCGAATTGGGTTAATTGAAAATATACTTTACCTGGATATGAAGTGTTGTAAGTAGGTAGTTACCTACAAATTACAAGTAAATAACTGTATGTTTGTTGAACTGCCTCCCATACTCCCCTTATAGCAGTTCCTTGCCCATCCACAGGTCTCACCTATGTTCATAGGATTACTGTATGTAGATATGTTGGCGTAGATGAGTCCTGTTAATTGCGAGTTGTGTTCTCATTCTCTGTAGGTAAATAGGTATGAGAAATCATAGCACTTGGCTGTAAGTGAGGATAAATAAATCATGGCACTTAGCCGTATGTAAGTATGTGAGTACATCACAGCATTTGGCTGTGAGAGAGAGAGAGCACAAATAAATCATGGCACTTAGCCGTATGTTGGTATGTGTGTAAATCATAGCACTTGGCCGTAAGTATGTTATTGTATAATAGTGTACAATAATATCTAAGTATGTTGATGTGAAGGAATTTATCTGTAGGTGTGTAATGATCCGTATAGCAATACAGAAAGAGTTAGGTTACTTACAGAAGCGCTTTTAATGTTGTTCACTTACCGTTCGGGGTCCAACTAACTCTATCCCCTCTACCCTAGTAGGTAGGTCTCTCCCCTCTCTCCGACCTTCCCTCCGTCACCCCTTCATTCCCATCCAACACAACGGATGCAGCTTGGGGCAGAGACCAGTTAGGTATAAAAAGCAGCATAGAATGAGTATTGAGAATATGATCGCATTGGCGACAGCCTGTGATGGATAGTAGTTCCTCCTTCTCGAGTCTTGAATACGCTGCATCTGGGGATATGCTTGGCGGTTTAAATAACCAACAGGACAACCTCTGGGTGTAGCAGGTTAATCGCCTCTCACCTTTGAAGGAGGAACTCTCTCTTTCCGTCACCTCTCGTTGTTACAAGCCTTTCTAGGACATCTAGGGATTAATGAAATGACGGGCTCCACCCTATTCTCCAACAGACCGATTCGCGTGGTGTTTTTCGCAACATGTTCACCAAACCAGCAAATAAATAGAAGAGCATTTTCTAATCAAATTTTCCAGCGATTAAGTCAAAATTAATATTAACCCCGGTTCACCTAGTGACAAATAATCACCGAAATTTGTTCAGTGAAACTTGACTTCCGCGTATTAAGCTTGTCTTTCCACCCACTTATATCTTACCTATCTCTATTTAAAAACGCTGCAAATTATTTCACAAAGTTTTATTATTTTTTCAATTGAGTTTGATCGTAGTTTTAGTTGGCTTGCGTGCGTCATAAGGCCCGCCCAGACTCCTCGGCGTGTCCTATTTCGAGTTGCCACAACCTATGCTTCTATAATTATATACGCATGTTTATATTTCTCGATTTGAGCTCCTATCTATTCAAATAGTTATTGCCTTAATAATATCATTATCTAAGTACGTACGAAAAGTCAAGAGGATATGTTATTAAATATGCATAGGAAAAGCATTGGTATTAACACACAAATATGACCTAGAAAAAAACATATATTCATGCCTCCAAGGAATGCTGTACCCACCTCATGGTGCCGCGGCGCCTCCTCTCACTCCACCCCCCTCACCACCCACTGTGACCCCCTGCCAAGCGTGCCAGGCGTGCGTCTAACACGTCTAACACTCAAACCCTCGAAAAAGACACTTTTTCGCCCGTTTTTGGCCCATAGCATCTATGCGAGTAAAGCGATCGAGATGGTTAAACGTTAAGACCAACTAGACCCCAAATGGAGTCTATGTGCGAAAGAACGTGTTTTTTAAGTAAATTCTTAGGCCTTTTATGGCCCGGATGGCGAACGGCGGACGGACATTTCAAATTTGAATTCCACGCACCTTGAAACGTAAAGTGACAAAGTTTGAGGGGGGGGTTATACAATTTTTTTGCTACATGATCACATATGCTTATTATTGGAAATAATAAACCAAAAGTTGGTTCTGCTCACACAAACTGCTAATAAAAGTAAAACTAACAATTTTTAGCCATTTTAGTGAATTTTCGTCAAAAATGAAACTTATGCAAGGGCTCCAAAATTTTTCAATTCAAAATTTTCGAAAATTTTCTCAATTGAAATCTATTTTGTGGCATTCTGAAACACTTCCTGGATTTCACATTTTCATATGTATATATCATTCCAAAAGATAGCTCTCCATAGGGTTGAGATTGAAATTCCGTTCTTGTGCCAAACAATGGAGCTTTCCAAATGAAAGGATGAGTTTGTGGCCAGCACTTTTATGTTTTATGAAGAAATTTAGAAATCTAAAGTTTATTTTGAATTGCAGAATATAATTTAGAACATTTTTTTTTTTCAAAAATAAAATTGGTAGTTGACATTTATTTGCACTCAAAGATCCGACTCAAACAATTTTGAGTTTCAAGATTGCGTGGGGGGAATGGCGAGGGCAAGTCTGAAAAACGTGGTTTTTCTCGACTAATTTTATTGACGCCACCAATTATCAACCGATTTTCATGATTCTTATTTTGTTCGATTCAAATTTTGGTCTAGTTGTGCAACAAACCTTGGAAATTTCGGTTTAACTGTCCAGGTGGTGGGTGGAGGGGATCAAGCACTGCCCAAGCTACAAATCTCGACCGATTTTGGTTTATTATTTTCAATAATAAGCCTATGTGATCGTGTAGCAAAACATTTTTATAACCCCCCCTCAAACTTTGTCACTTTACATTTCAAGGTGCGTAGAATCCAAATTTGAAATGTCCGTCCGCCGTTCGCCGTCCGGGCCATAAAAGGCCTAAGAATAGACTTAAAAACCCCGTTCTTTTGCACATAGACTCCATTTGGGGTCTAGCTGGTCCTAACGTTTAGCCATCCCGATCGCTTTACTCGCATAGATGCTATGGGCCAAAAACGGGCGAAAAAGTGTCTTTTTCGATGCTTTGTGTGGTAAGACTGACGAACGCGCGCACGCCTTGTGGGTGGGAGAGGGTGGGCGGGAGAGAGAGTGAGAGGGAGGGCGAGGCAGAGGGAGTGAGAGGGAAGGGAGGACGAGGGAGTTTGGGGGAGGCGGAGGGAAGAGAGGGGAGGGGAGAGGGAGTGAGAGGGAAGGGAGGACGAGGAAGGCGAGAGAGAGAGTGTGATGAAATTAATTCCAATTAGAAGAGATTGTTTATGAGCATGAAAATACTCATAATTCTATTCTACGCTTTATGATATAAAGCTTCGCTACCCTCGAGCGTTCCTAGACCCCCCTTATTATTATTTTTTTCCTCAACTTTACTATAAAGCATAAAATTATGGGGTCCTGGAACTGTAATGCAGTGAACGAGTGAACCAAATATTGGAAGCACGATGCCCCGAGTTTCGATACCTAGTAAATATACTATAAGTGAGGCTAAATAATTACGGTCAGTTTTCTACGTAGGTCTGTATGATACAGAAATAATAATCCTATGTGTAATAATTTGCAGCGTTTTTGTGATTCTTATTCTGTTCCATTATGAATTTGATATAGTTTGGGAATGTTTATCTGGATTTATAAATTTCATCAAGAGAGGGGGTGAATGGAGGGGGTAATACTGACAAATCATGATGTTTTAACTACACCTCTTTGATTTTCGTGATTCTATTTTTGTTCAACTATGAGTTTGGTCTAGTTTAGAGAAATGTGTCAGGAGTTTGATATTTCATGATTGAAGGGGTGAATGGAGGAGAATGAATTATTGATTTGGCAACAATGAAACTGATAGGGGACCATCTACAACCTAACCCGCGCATTCTCTGACAATTTCATCAAAATCGGATGAAAACAGTGGAAAATAACAAAGAGCTTATAATAGGATAGAGAGGACGTCTTTGAAGCCACTTGAGACTCCGCCATGTTAGGGGCAGAAACCAGGTAGCCAATGAAATAACGATAACGATGGAATGAGGTTATATAACAGTGTTGGAGGTTATTCCCGACCATATGATTATTGGTTATTGTAGGTCTCGCCCTTTGGAGAAAACTGGCTTCATGAGCTCCCACAGTTTAACAGACACATGCCCTCTCTATCCTATTTTAAGCTCTTTGGAAAATAAGGCTTGTTACAGGGTTTGCGGACATACGACAGACAGACAAGGCACCAAAGTTGTTCAGAATGGTCTAAAACGTAAAGGAAACAAGAGGAAATTTTGATTTCGGAGACCAAAAAATTTCTCTCCCCAAAAGTGAAAGCAATGCTTCCGCTACCTTTATGTAGACTTGGAAGCAAAATACTTCTGAATGCTTGCAGGTTTATTAGCCCTTCGGGGCTGAACTAATTTAAAACTGATTTTTCAACGGATGAGAATCCTGATTCCATATGATATGTATTGTATGTGTGTGTATTATGTATTTCTCATAAATTAAAATATGATGTTTTGTTATTAGGCGACGGGTCTTCCGTCCGTGATAGCTGAGTCTTTCGAGGTATTCATCTCAGTTGAGACACCAAAACGCATTCAGGTTTTTTTGTGAGCCCTTGATGTATCTAATGACCCCAAAATTTCTTTGATAATTAGTTGATCATGATCAGGAATCATATTATGACATTTTAATATTGTACTTATGTATTGACATCTCATTTTTCAACCAAATCAAATCATTTGTATCTTAGATAAGAAGCCTTTTGACATTATAACTACCAAGCTGCGCTCTGATTCATAAAATCCCTAGTTAGTTACTAAGTTAAATTTTCAATAACATTGTAAAAAGCTTTGGAAAAAGGCGTTTTATATTGCCTCTAGTATAGCCTGCTTTTAAGTGATAATAAAATATTACAAACATACAGTTGCAGGTGTTTCTCTGTACTTGATTTTTATAAGTTCTCATTTTACAATTTGTTTGTTGGCCAATTCGTTATCCCGCCTCCGTTTATATTTTAACTGGTTGAGTTTAGTTAATGAGTTGGTTGTTATTGGAATAGTTTAATTGTAATCATCCTTATATTTCTTGTCTATTCAATTTACGCTCAACATGGGTAGGTATTATGAATGTTACGCTCCAGGAAAATAACTCTCACAGTCGAAGAGGTTTGATAACCCTGGCCTCATGGCTCTGGTCGTTGGAGCGTTGCAACTCCGGGAAATTAATAATAATTTCTCGTAGTTGTGACGACGCGAGTTCGAACTCCTGTCGAGGTTTCAAATATTTTTAGCCGTTTTTCCGTCGGTAGGACCCGAAATCTTACGAAACAATAATTAATTAAATCCCTCTCGAGCCAAAAGACTGTACACATCACATTTCCTGTTGTTGTGCCTTTCATTTCCTCACTCACTTGAGTCAAAACACACCGTGACAATGACCTCGCTCGACTGCTGACTTGTTCCAGCGAGCATCTGCTGAGCCAGCGGCCTGCAGTTTCACTCGTCATTCGTCCGACCCCAAACCGGCCGAGACGGCTGGTATTTGACTCCGGGGAAATGTTACGCTCCAGGAAAATAACTCTCACAGTCGAAGAGGTTTGATCACCCTGGCCTCTTAGCTCTGATCGTTAGAGTGTCGCAACTGCGGGAAATTATTAATAATTTCTCGTAGTTGTGACGACGCGAGTTCGAACTCCTGTCGAGGTATCAAATATTTTTAGCCCGTTACATGTATAAAAATGTAGAAAACGTTCAACGACGAAGAATTTCAATTTATCCAGTATTTAAGGCGAAATAGGTCTTTCCGACCTCAGAACTGTGGACTGTTCGTGTATTAGGCCACTTATGTTGGAAATTTCGTAATAGAATCCGTTAAGAAAAAAAAAGAAGAAAAAAAACTGATTTCTCATTTTTAATAATCTTCAAAATCTACGACATTGCTTGTTTCTCATTTCAACTCTTGTGTTACCCATGGTGTAGTGAGTCAGTACCATGGCGGAAAAAAAAACTGCTAATCATTATCCAAAGATTCATCATTTGGCTGCTTTTAATACAACCTTGCAAAGCTAGGAGGTGTACGCAATCTTCTATTGTGGGGATTCACCTTCAGCATCATTCATATTCATCTGCCAAAGTCTTGCAGTCAGAGAATTAGCAGGGTTAGGCTTGAGAGGCAATTGCAGACACTCCTTCATAAATTTGAATATACTTACCTATTCTGTACAAGTATATTCTTGAATGTTGCCTTTTGTCCAGAGGTCTGATTTTGTTTCGACCTCTCATCGGTATCGTACTCTAAATATGACGACCTAATTGTTCTCTTCAGTAAACAACACGAAATGGTTATAGTGATGGAGTTAATTCAACTATGAGTTAACTTACACTCGCTGTAAGTTTTCGTAATTATGATAGAAAGCGTTTCCAAGCAATTTGTTTCTAAATTTTTACATGCACTTGGTCCCTTTAGCTTTGAGAATTTTTTTTTTTTTTAATGAGGCTAAACGTGTTCGTTGTTGTGTTGAACGTGTTCGTTGTTGAATTGATCATAGATCTGGTATGTTTACAATTTACTTGTATTTTATATTTACAGTATTTATCATGTTATTTAGCTGAGAAAATTTAGTTTGTACCTACTTAGCATTCGTAATTATGATAGAAAGCCAATTTGTTTCTAAATTTTAACATACACGAACGTTGTTGTGTTGAACGTGTTCGTTGTTGAATTGATCATAGATCTGCTATGTTTTCAATTTACTTGTATTTTATGTTTACAGTATTTATACATTTTTGTAGCTGAGAAAATTTAGTTTGTACCTACTCAGTATTCGTATTCTTCTCATTTTGTTGTTTTTTCACTCTACATATGTTTCTATAGACTTTTCTAGTACCTAAGTATTTTATCCTGAGTTTTTTATTTTGACCTATGTGTTTATGGCAAATAAAAAGTATTTGATTTATTATTTTTGTATATGGTAGCCCTTTGACGCAGATCACTGATCTATAATGGAACGTCACTTATTTATTATAACCTTACCCCCATCCCCTATAGTTAATTACACGGGGGGAACAAAAAAAAAGTGATGTCCAGTAACAAAGAAAGTAACAGTGGTCTGGGGGGTTTTCGATGAAAGCATTTTTCCAGATTGGCTCGAATTTCAATGTTACAGCCCATACGCCTGTTTTTTCCGTGTTCAGAAATCTGAAAAATCACAACTAAAAGTTTCGCATCGTATTTCCAGGTTTAGCCACCTTACTTTATGTTTTTTGGGGTGCTGAATCCGAATATGAAACCGGATTTTAATTATCTAGCTTCGTTCAGGCGCAAGTCTAATTTAAACCCAGTAAGGTAAGTATGAGTATTTGGGCCATACCCTCCCCACCCGTCTCTAAATGGAAAGAGAAATTGTTGGCTGATGCGTTGGCATCACTGGCCAGACGGAGCTTCCAGAACAACAGGTCATTTTTGATTTAGCCATCTTGTCTGTCTGTGAGGCTGTCTCAAAGTTTTGCAACTTGAAGCTGTGAAACAACACTCCAACAACCTCAGTTCTCCACAGCCTTGTAAATACATTTTTTGAATTACTGAAGATGTGAGTGTTTGAATTATCTTAGGAGACATTGTTGTTTGTGTGCAGATGAGTGTTTTTGCTAAGCCACTTGTTGCATGGATTATGGAGGGGGAGTCCCAGATACGCAATGTTTTTGTCACGTTTGGGGGAACTGGGCCATACCCTTTGGGTAACTGGACCCACCCCAGGGCCCAGTTACCCAAAGGATGGTGTTGCAAGCACCAGTAACCTGAGCAAAACCCAGAAGACATATAAGGAGTCGAAGATCAAGATTCCTGCTGGTACCTCTAGAATGAAGACTTTACAGGATGATGAAACCGATTCAGATAGCAACTCTGAAGAAAATTACAGTTTTACCAGATCCGACTCTGACACTAATGTTGTAGGGTCCATCACTGTCATTCCTGGAGATTTTGTTGCTGTTGAATGTGACGGCAATACATATCCAGGACAGGTATTGGAGGTAGAAAATGATAGAGTTTGGGTAAAACACATGAAATGTGCTGGGCTAAAAAGCTGGAAGTGGCCAGAAGTTGAGGATGTCTTGTGGTATAATGACTACGAGATACTGAAGATAATAAAACCCCCGGTTCCTATAAATAAAAGGGGAATGTTTGGTGTCTCTGACGTACATGGTTTATTATTTGACTAATACATTCAAATACCAAACGATGCTACTTAGTCAAGTACCTATCTATGTAGTTACCAACTATATTAAACTAGCTATGATTGGATTTTCTCCATACAACGTGCCTACCTACCACATATGTACTTGTTAATTTGACAGGGTGATGTTGAGGGAATTTCGTTTTAACTCCTTTTTTTATAACCTAAGAACTCCTTTTCTTATAAACTAAAAACAGTTTTTTTCTAGTTTTTGCATTCAGTCCTTATTTTTATATGATTGTTTTTAGTCAACTTGAAACATATGTGATTTTTCTAATGGCACATCCATTAAATACTATTAATTTTTTTTTTAATACCTACATATTTCATTGTTTTTGGAATTTTTTATTAATTTTGAAGATATTTGTTTTACATGCAAAGTTTAATGCACTTTAATTCATACTTTTTTTCTTCAGAATCCCTCATGGCTGTATGCCAGGATTGGTTACATCTCTTGTTTCCCTGCTTTAATTTCAAGGAAAAAATTTTAAAAAATAAAAATAAAAAACCTTGATAGTTAATGAATGGGCCCAGATGCCTAAACAGTTTGAATTAAGATTCATAAGGAAAATGAAGGGGGATGGCCCAGATACCTCAAGAGCCTCGGGTAACTGGGCCCACTGAACTTAGAAAAAAATTTTTTTTTTTTATAAATAATATTTATCATATTAAAAAAAGTTTTGATGTAGAAACCCATTCTATATAAGCCCCATTAACAAGCCAAAATGCTATTTTGAATTTTCATTCAAGTAAAAAAATTCTACGGGTAGATAAACATTAATTCTTTTTTGAATGTTGTAAATCCCGGTCCCAGTTACCCATACTTACCTTACACCTACCGTCGAGTCTGCTAACCAAAACCGAGAAACGCCACCAGCGCATTCTCCTGAGAGTGTTGTGACTTACTTGCCAGGACTCATCACCATCTTTTCCTTGCGCTTTTAACTGACAAGGGAAGGCTAAGTTAGTTCCCTCACCGATTTCGTTTTAAATTTCACTGTTTATTCTAGGATCGAAACACGTCAACAGTATTCAGTCGATCCATTGAATGGGCCTCAGGAATCAAATCTTTATGTAAAATATAGAGGACCTTTTCCATTATCGTCCCGCCTGGCAACCCACCATTGTCGTTCCACCACCCTTAGAGTAGGTAATTATTAGAGATTAGATTAGATTATATCGCAGAAAACCAGTAGGTACCTAGTATATATATACCTGTGAATATCGGAAATTCGTCAAAACTAGGTAGTTCTAACTAGTGGAAACTAGTGTAGCAAACTCGTCTACAACCACTCTGAGAGAGATATTACACAGATCAATTTTTTGCTTGGATCAGTGATCTGGATGCGAGCATAACATCAAGCGGTAAATCCCTCAGTAAAAATTTAGATTATTTGGACGTATAGATTAGTGTTAGGGTGGCAGAAGAACAGTGGGCCTGGCAGGACGATAACGGAAATCTTTGCTATTTATTACGCATTGCTTTTATTGTTTCTGTGTTAAATATCCCTTCTACACAGATCATTCGTCTATAATTATTCAACCCTGTATGTAGTATATGGACAGAACATGGCGCATCGTGCCTCCGAGAAGGGTTCACAATTATTATACAGTTCCAAGACCTCGCAATTTTACGCTTCACAGTAAAAATGTTTTTAAAAACGCTGCAAATTATTTCACAAAGGTTTATTATTTTTCAATTGAGTATGATCGTAGTTTTAGTTGGCTTGCGTACGTCATAAGGCCCGTCCAGACTCCTCGGCGTGTCCTATTTCGAGTTGCCACAACCTATACTTCTATAATTATATACGCATGTTTATATTTCTCGATTTGAGCTCCTATCTATTCAAATAGTTATTGCCTTAATAATATCATTATCTAAGTACTTACGAAAAGTCGAGAGGATATGTTATTAAATATGCGTAGGAAAAGCATTGGTATTAACACACAAATATGACCTAGAAAAAAAACATATATTCATGCCTCGACACGTAAAAGTAATAAATATCCATTCTCCTAAACCCCTCTGCTACGCCCCTGGTCACCCCAGCCACCACAAGGTGCCGCGGCGCCTCCTCTCACTCCCCCCCCCCCCCCCCCCCCCCGCTCCCTGCCAGCGTGCCAGGCGTGCGTAAGTCTAACACTCAAAGCCTTGAAAAAGACACTTTTTCGCCCGTTTTCGGCCCATAGCATCTATGCGAGTAAAGCGATCGGGATGGTTAAACGTTAGGACCAACTTGACCCCAAATGTCAATGTGCCTAAGAACGGGTTTTTAAGTCAATTCTTAGGCCTTTTATGGCCCGGACGGTGGAGACATTTCAAATTTGGATTCTACGCACCTTGAAACGTAGAGTGACAAAGTTTGAGGGGGGGTTATAAAAATTTTTTGCTATACGATCACATAGGCTTATTATTGGAAATAATAAACCAAAAAGTCGATAGGTAAGGAAAGAATATTAGGTTCAGATTCTCCTCAGCTGATCAGTGTGTCTCTGGAAGAAACTTGGGAGTTGAAATTTGATTGGGAGGCTCTCTGGGACATTAAGGGACGATTGAAATGATGGTCACTTTCCTAATCAGCTGAGTGACATAAATTCTGTCCTGTTCTCCCTAGGGACATGTTCCATGTTCTCTCAAGATTTAGTGCTTAGGACTAAATGTGTTTCTGTGTACTATAATATACAGGTTTTTTTTTTTAAATTATAGACCAGAGATCTCCGTATACAGGCTCCAATACTGGGATAAAAAACCTTTGTGTAATCTCTGCAGCATTTTTACATTTAACGAATTACATACATTTCATTTTATCAATAATAAAAAAATAGCAATAATGATCAAATTACATTTTTGTTTCAGTGCATTATCAGTCACCTATTCAACGTGTACCTATGACTTATACCACGATATACCACGCACCTACCGTGCATTCTTCTGTGAACAGTGGTCATGAAAGATGAATTTCAGATTTTGATTATTTCAATTGTGCATCTTGCTGTATCACTATTTGAAATAAAATAAGAATTTACATAGGTACATTATCGTGAGTTATTACCAACTTCTTTTTGTAGTATCATTATTCTAGTCTTTGTGTTCCTCCAAGTCAATATTTTTATAGCAAACTATAAGCAATGAACAAGAAAAAATCTTGCAATGAAGTTACCCGAGAGCTCACAATACTATGAAAATCGTTATACAAACATATTCGAGTATTAAACTAGGTAGGTACCTACGTGATTTTTTAAAAAGAACCCAAACTATCTAAAAGAAAGAGCGTAAAAAAGTATATTCTGAAAACCGAATACATTAGCAATTAAGAGGATCAATATTAACAGTGTGTGTTCACTCACTCACCAAAATGGAGGGTCACCCTCAACTCTCCAGTTCGAATTCATAGTTGAGTGAGGTGGTTCACTCAACAGTTAGGGGCACACTCAGATTACAGGAGCTCAACAGTGCACTCAGGGGACACTCAACGCTTTTTCAACATAAGTTGGCAGCTCTGGCAGTATGATGTAGTGGAAGTTTCCCTGGTTTGAGAGAAAAAGGAAGGGAAAATTCCCTCTCACATTCCGCACTGATCAATAACAGTTCTCAAAGGTAACTCTTTTCTTTGTGTTTTTGCTTTTTACGCTATTATCCTTGTTCCTTGGGGAGACAGGACATAGGCCTTGTCAGACAAATACCAAAGTACTACTACTAGATAAATGTGGTTTTTTCGTTTCATTTGGTAGATTTCATTTCTATGAATCGAAATATGACCTGGTCACTGTAGAATGAACTTCAACACGACTGTGAATCGCATAGAAACTACGCCGGTATACACGAATTTAGGTGTGTGAATGTGTAGTATCACTTAATTATCTAGCACAGTATTTCTTTAAACACCCGCACCTACGCCTCTACTGAAGTGATTTATTCTCATAAAATCATTTATTTCCTTCGATGATGTGAGATCGAGCATTGGATAAAACACCAATATCCACAGTATCAAGCACCAACCAAACACCAACAACACAGTATCAAGCACCAATTACCAAATGTCATAATTGAATCGTTTATTTCAGAAACCACCTAAGTGCACTTTTTTCAACTTTTGGAAAACTAAAAAAAAACTGTTTTGCAGCTTAAGTATAGGTCTAGTCTCCTTCAATTTTTTTTTTTTTTTTTATACCAAATCAAGAACATGCTATTGGAATTATCTATTTTGTTAAATAAAATGTTCCTTCAAGTTTTTGAGTTATAAATTTTTGAAAATTTTGCACTTAGGTGGTTTCTGCAATAAATGAATAAATCCAAAATTATTTTTTAAAATTATTATTGAAATTATGTCAAACGATTAATTTTTATCTGTTGGTATCAAAGTTAAGTAAGAGTCACACTCAAGTATAAACAAGAGTGGTTTTTACAAGGCATTAAACGGAAAATTAGACTACACGCTTCAGTGTGCTTGGGCTACAGTGACGGCGCTTGGGTTCTTTCTGAAATAAACGAATTCTTTTCAAGGCTGTCAAATAGCATTGGTGATAATTATGGAACATTGGTTATTTTTGCACTAAACGATGTATTCATCTCTGAAGTGAACAGTACCACCAAAACAACATTTTTTGAATTTTTGTCGCTTAGGTGGTTTCTGAAATTAACGATTCATAATATCTTGCAGCATCCATCAATCACATTGCTTTACACATCCTATTCATATTAGATCTCGCGTATAATCTACCTACAAACCCTTCGTTCTTTCGATAGTTTAAGACATAACTATTCCACATTCAAATTCATTTAACAATGGCGGGCGTCGGTCTCCGAATCTGTAGTACCAAGTCGAATTATTCGCTAAATTTACCAAATCACAAGTACTTTCTTACCTTCAATCTAAAGCAGTTATCACACCTTTCGTTACCAGTTGAATTTTATTGTTTGGAATTTGAATTAACAGTGCAATTATAAAAAAACTTTTGAAACATAAAATCGTTCGTGGGTTCAAAGCACTTCTTCAAAGAGAAGAGCGGCTGTAGAATCGTAGATCATACGGTAGTATCTGCGTAACCAATAACTATGATATACTCAGGCGTTTCTTGCTTCAATAGTAACACAATTTCTTCACATATTTTTGACGTTTTCATAATCGCAAATAAGCATGGTCTTTGTTTAACCGAATCCAACCAAATTATTCCTCCATTCACGAGCGGTCCAACTTCTACCTAATTAAACAACTTCAGTTTGTTTTCTCTTGAATATAGTGATCGCAACTAGGGGCGTAGTTGATCACTTCTTACGTAGAAATTAAAATGTACAATAAAAACAACATATTATGGTAGGTAGAAAAAAAAAGAAACAACCTAGGTACATGAAATAAACTGCAATCAAGTTCCACTTATCTTTCTGTTGGTTCTTGGGTCAATATGAACCCTTGCAACCAATACCAATACGTTGATAATTAATATGAATTATTAACGAGGGATTTGTAAAATCAAAAAGTCCAGTCATGCAGCATGACCCCATGAGCGAATTCTTGAAGAAATCTTCGACATTTCAGTCACTATTGATCGTGTAGAGAAATTTCAGTTTATGATTTTGATAGACAAACATGGAATCAAATTATTAAAAATAATTAGGAGGTACTCATACTTTATTATTATTAGGAGGTACTTATACATTAAAGAGAGCGACCGAGAGAATCGGAGGACGGAATATTTCACAGAGTAAACTCATCAGTTGTGAATACATTTTTTTAGCGAATTTTTGAAGAAAATTAAGCTATTGCTCTCGCCTCAAAATTTGTAGAATGTGAATTTTTGAAAAAATTTTATGCAGAAATCCGTTTCAGGCTACTCTGAATCATATTCTGAAGTTTAACGCATTTTTTTATGTATGTATGTATATATGTATGTATATATGTATGTATGTGTCATTCCAGACGATAACTGTCCGTAGAATTGTGCTAGAAACTTCAAACAAATTTTAAAATGTTAAGGACACAAAACGAAAGTTCAAGTTCGTTGGCCAGCATGATCGGATTACATCTTCGGGTTGAAATTTTCAAAATGCAAAAATTTCAAAATAGCCTGTTTTTTGCGATTTGTTGTGCGAAATAATTTTTTCAGCATACTAACATGTGGTATATTCGGAATCAGCGTAAAATTTCCTATAAGAATATGTATCAAGTTTTCAAAAATTTCAAAGTTGAAAAATCAGTCAAAAATCGGAATAATGCCGTTCGCTAGTTGTAAAAATCGGTAATATTTGCATGAAACATTGTCCAAATTCAGATTGAACTACTCTTATGGAAGTATCCCTGTCTAACCAATCCTAGAACCATGCGTCTTTAAATCTACAAGATTAGTTTAATAATAATAAAGTAAGAGTACCTCCTAATTATTTTTAATAATTTGATTCCATGTTTGTCTATCATAATCATAAACTAAAATTTCTCTACACGATCAATAGCGACTGAAATGTCAAAGATTTCTTCAAAAATTCGCTCATTAGGTCATGCTGCATGACTGGACTTTTTTTTTTTTTTTTTAATTATATTTTATTATTTTTTTCTTAACAAGCACCTACTACCTACGTTTTAAACAGCATGGTTCTAGGATTGGTTATACAGGGATACTTCCATAAGAGTAGTTTAATCTGAATTTGGACAATGTTTCATGCAAATATTACCGATTTTTACAACTAGCGAACGGCATTATTCCGAATTTTTAACTGATTTTTCAACTTTGAAATTTTAAAAAACTTGATACATATTCTTATAGGAGATTTTACGCTGGTTCCGAATATACCACATGTTAGTATGCTGAAAAAATTATTTCGCACAACAAATCGCAAAAAACAGGCTATTCTGAAATTTTTGACTACATTTTTGAAATTTTCAACCCGAAGATGTAATCCGATCATGCTGGCCAACGAACTTGAACTTTCGTTTTGTGTCCTTAACATTTTAAAATTTGTTTGAAGTTTCTAGCACAATTCTACGGACAGTTATCGTCTGGAATGACACATACATACATTAAAAAATGCGTTAAACTTCAGAATATGATTCAGAATAGCCTGAAACGGATTTCTGCATAGAGGTTTTTCATAAATTCACATTCTACAAATTTTGAGGCGAGAGCAATAGCTTAATTTTCTTCAAAAATTCGCTAAAAAGCATGTGGTCGTATATTACTATATTTATATAAGGGACAATTCTATCGAGAGTTATCGTCTGGAATGACACACACACACACATATATATATATATATATATATATATATATATATATATATATATATGCGTTAAAATCCAGGAATCATTTCGGAATGCCGCAAAACAGATTTCGATGAAGAAAATTTTTGAATAGCTTTATTTTCTTAGAAAATTCGCTAAAATCAAGTAGGTGCGAAGAAACACCTGCAACATGACTATACGTTTGTTTGTAAGAATTCATTATCACTTGAAAGTAGGCTAAAGGTACTTGAGGTATTAAAAAACGCCTTTTTCTTAAGTTTTTTACGTTTTTATTATTATTATTATTATTTTGTTGTCAAGTTTGGAAATTCAACTTAGTTACTAGTTATTTTATGAATTAGGGCCCAGCTTGGTCGTCAAAACGTTGTCAGAAAGCTTCTTACCTAAGAATGAAAAGTGTGATGTCAATATATTTCATACGTACAATAATGAAATTTCATAATTTCTCATCATGATTAATATATTACCAGAGAAACGTTAGGGTCATTACATCCAGAACTTACTAATAAAACTGTATGTGTTTGTGCCGTCTCACAGAACTGAGCTGACTATCTCAGCTATCATGGGCGGAAGACGTCTCCCCTGAAAACAAAACATCATATTTTAATTTATATGAAATACTTGATACAACGGTATCAGGCATTAGAATTCTCATCAGTTGAATAATCTGCTTTATACAGGGACAGCTGCTTGTCATGAAGGACGGACGGTTTTCAAAAAATCAGTTCATCGTTAATTTTGCTTAAAAATTTTTTTATTTGTTATTAATAGGTTCTCATAGTGCTACCATTTCGTAAAATTAATGGTGGAAAACAACATCTGGCAGGTGATGGCCGTTTTCATTGATGCACTGCTGTAGTCGCTCACAAAAGTTTTCCTCCACGCTCACCAACATCGCTCTGTCAATTTGAGCAACTTCCGCTCGAATTGCAACCTTCAAATCTTCCAGTATACAGGGTTTGAGGTCGGTACCATGTACCATGTGATCCGAGTGTCTTAAGAGAATATGAATCAATAGCACGGCTTAGGCAATCGTTGTTTAATATCGGAGTTTAATTGATAACGGAAGATACTGTGAAAAAAACCATTATGTCGGTGACCTCCACATCAATAGGATGTGATGGGGTTTCAATAACGGTACTCCAAATTCTAGAGGATATAGTAGCGGCGGTGTTGTGTCATATATATAATTATTCAATCGAGAAAGGTAAATTTCCTTCTGTTTGGAAACAGAGTGTAGTGATCCCATTAAAGAAAACCGATAATCCGTCGGATGTTGCTGATTTCCGTGCTATTAGTATCATATGTGCGGCGGTAAAGGTTCTTGAGAAGATTGTCCATCTTGAACTCGGTGAGTACCTGTCACACAATAAGATCATTGATGAAAGACAATCAGCGTACAGTACGGAAACTCGCTGGAATCTCTAGTCATTTGGTGAATTGGTTTGAGTCATATTTGACTGATCGAACACAGCGTGTGAAGGGGCCTGATGGAATTCTTTCCCAAGAGCTGGTATCCGAAGTAGGTGTTCCTCAGGGCTCTATATTGTCGGCATTATGCTTCTCTATATTTATGAATTCATTACCTACCTGCTGTATTAGAGGAGTGTAGACATATGTTTTACGCTGATGATTTGCAGATTTACCTGTCTTCACCCATTGATAAATTGAGCGAATCAGTGGAGATAGTAAATAAATGGTGTGTTAATCATGGAATGTCCATGAATACGAAAAAGTGCTCAGCTAAGATTATAGCTTACCCTCGCCTCATGAGTCAAATATGTTTTGACTTGGTATCTAAAGTTGTAATAGATGATCAGCAACTAGAGTATGAAGGCAAGGTCAGGAATCTAGGTATTTGGTTCAGTGCTACGCTATCATGGACTGAACAAGTTACTAAAATATTAAATAACGTGTTCAGTTCACTGTACCAACTCAGACGAATGGCCATTGATTTTCCGTTCCATGTTCGACTCCAAATAGTTCAATCATTACTGCTACATAATTTCGACTATGCGACAACAGCGCTCTGCGATTTAACTGGAGAAGAAATCGATCGGCTACAAAAAGCACAGAATGCGGTAATACGATTTGTATATGGAATTAAAATGGATGAGCATGTAACGCCATGTTATACAAAACTTGGGCTTTTGAAAATTAGAGAAAAAATCCAGTGTGCAGTAGCAACAATGTTGTTTGAAAATATAAAATTTAAGACTCCCCAGTATCTCGCCGATGAATTCAAAACCATGTTCAGCATCCATGAGCACCAAACTAGGAATAAACTGCTGCAAGTTCCAATTCATAGAATTACAATTTATAATAAATCATATTTTGCGTCAGCTATTCGAATTTATAATGAATTTAGTGACTTTTTTGATATGAAAATCTCAGTGGCATCATTTAAGAATAAATTTACAACTATGCTGTTACAAAAGTATAATGAGACATGAAACCAATATGAAAGGGTATGAGATATGTGGTTAGTTTAATTTATGTATTGCAATAAGTAGAAGAGTGTATATTTATTAAATTTGAGTAAATGATTACGACTGATCGAGGACAAATATTTGTACTAACCCTTTCAGGGTTAATAGCTGTTCTATGAATTGGAACTTGTAGCAATAATTTTCCAGTTTGCCGATTGGTCATAAATTTAAATTCCTTTGCTACGTACTTAGGGGAACAAAATTTCAAAATCTTGAATAACATATTCGCAACTGCGAACATGTATGTTCACATTGCACATTGTATGTTCTCTTTAATTTTCAATATTCCCGATTTCGCATAATAAGGTGTCACATGCTCATCTAATTTTAATAGGTATGTAATAACTCTCTGTAATAAGATTCGTGTACAGATTAAAATTAGATGAGCATGTGACACCTTATTATGCGAAATTGGGAATATTGAAAATTAAAGAGAAGATACAATGTGCAGTTGTGACTATGTTATCAAGATTTTGAAATTTGGTTCCCCTAAGTACCTAGCAAAGGAATTTAAATTTATGACCAATCGGCAAACTGGAAAATTAGTGCTACAAGTACCAATTCATAGAACAGCTATTTATAACAAGTCCTTTAGTGCAAATGCTTTTAGGCTCTATAATAAGTATTTGGATATTTTTGATACTGACAAATCGGCTTCACCTTTTAAGAAAAATGTTACTGAAATGTTATTATTGCATTATAAGGTAATTACAGGATAAGTTCATTATTTAATATGGTACACATATACTATTATTTAACCGAACAGTAAAACATCATCAAATAAGATCATTGTAACTGGGTATCTATTCTTTATCATAGAAGAGTTTGTGTTAATTTCATAATTTTTATCTTATAATGTACGATTGATCGAGGAGTAATAATTGTAAATAACCCTTTCAGGGTTACAGTAAGAGAGGGCCTCAAGGCCCTATGTAACTCTGATTTGTTAAATAAAACTTTCAATCAATCAATCAATGTCTCTCTCTCTCTCTCTCACCTTTTCCAGAGACAACGGCGAGAATGGTGAGGCGAGGGGTAGTGATAACCATGGCAAGTCCAACGGGCGTGTTTGTGTGTGAGAAGGAAGCTCGAATTGAATAAACAACATTAAAATAAATTATTCCTTCATGATGGATCTGGTCGGCTTGCACATTTTGTACGATTTTATATTGTAACATTCATGTAAAAAAATGAATGCAAATAAACTATTCTATTCTATTTTTTTTTTTTTCAGGAATCGGGTGCACCATTGACATCAGTTAATAAAATAATGTGGGTGTTATTCTGTCAGGGTATAACCGAAACAAACCTGTATGCATTTTTGAATGTCGTCTCAGATCACTAAGCGCACTAGCTCGATAGTCACAGCTATCACAGGCATAGGGCTTCTCACCTGCCAAAGGAACAAAAATTTTGTAATATAATGCAAACACCATGGGTAATTTCTGAAATTTGGTGAATCAGCGAATTCACTTATTGAAATATGGTTAGTGTTATTCTGTCAAGGACCAAACATAACAAACCTGTATGTGACCGTAAGTGTGTTTTCAGATGACCAAGCTGACTAGCTTGATAGTCACAGCTATCACAGGCATACGGTTTCTCACCTGTCAGAGAAACAAAAATTTTGCAATATTATGCAAACACAATGGGTATTTCTTGGAATTTGGTGTACCAATAAAATCAGTTATTGAAGTAGTGTTAATGCTATTCTATCAAGGACTAAACATAACAAACCTGTATGTGACCGTAAGTGCTTTTTCAGATTACCAAGCTCACTAGCTCGATAATCACAGCTATCACAGGCATAAGGTTTCTCACCTGTCAAAGAAACGACAAATTTCGCAATATTATGCAACACAATGCGTATTTCTTGGGATTTGGTGTACCAGTGAAATCAGTTATTGAAGTAATGTTAATGCTAATCTATCAAGGACTAAACATAACAAACCTGTATGTGACCGCAAGTGTATTCTCAGATGAACAGGCTGACTAGCTCGATAGTCACAGCTATCACAGGCATAGGGCTTCTCACCTACCAAAGAAACAAAAATTTTGTAATATTATGCAAACACAATGGGTAATTTCTGGAATTTGGTGCACCAATGACATTAGTTATTGAAGTAAAGTTTGTGCTATTCTGTCAAGGAGTAAACGTAACCAACCTGTATGTGACCGTAAGTGTGTTTTCAGATTACCAAGCTGACTAGCTCGATAGTCACAGCTATCACAGGCATAGGGCTTCTTTCCTGTCAAAGAAACGAAAAATTTCACAATATTATGCAAACACAATGGGTATTTCTTGGAATTTGGTGTACCAATAAAATCAGTTATTGAAGTAGTGTTAATGCTATTCTGTCAAGGACTAAACATAACAAACCTGTATGTGACCGTAAGTGCTTTTTCAGATTACCAAGCTCACTAGCTCGATAATCACAGCTATCACAGGCATAAGGTTTCTCACCTGTCAAAGAAACGACAAATTTTGCAATATTATGCAACACAATGCGTATTTCTTGGGATTTGGTGTACCAGTGAAATCAGTTATTGAAGTAATGTTAATGCTAATCTATCAAGGACTAAACATAACAAACCTGTATGTGACCGCAAGTGTATTCTCAGATGAACAGCCTGACTAGCTCGATAGTCACAGCTATCACAGGCATAGGGCTTCTCACCTACCAAAGAAACGAAAATTTTGTAATATTATGCAAACACAATGGGTAATTTCTGGAATTTGGTGCACCAATGACATTAGTTATTGAAGTAAAGTTTGTGCTATTCTGTCAAGGAGTAAACGTAACCAACCTGTATGTGACCGTAAGTGTGTTTTCAGATTACCAAGCTGACTAGCTCGATAGTCACAGCTATCACAGGCATAGGGCTTCTTTCCTGTCAAAGAAACGAAAAATTTCACAATATTATGCAAACACAATGGGTATTTCTTGGAATTTGGGGTACCAGTGAAATTAACTATTGGAGTTGTGTTAATGTTATTCTATCGAGGACTAAACATCACAAACCTGTATGTGAACGTAAGTGTCTTTTCAGAGCACCAAGCTGACTAGCTCGATAGTCACAGCAATCACAGGCATAAGGTTTCTCACCTGCCAAAGAAACGACAGCTATTGCATTATTATGCAAACACAATGGGTAATTCCTGGAATTTGGTGAATCAGCGAATTCACTTATTGAAGTAACGGTTATGTTGTTCTATCAAGGACTAAACATAACAAACCTGCATGTGATCGCATGTGTATTTTTAGACTAAAAAGGTGACTGGCTCGATAGTCACAGCTATCACAGGCATAGGGCTTCTCACCTGTCAAAGGAACGAAAAATATTGCAATATTATGCAAACACTAGGGTATTTCTTGGAATTCGGTGTACCTGTGAAATCAGTTATTGAAGTAGTGTTAATGTTATTCTATCAAGGACTAAACATAACAAACCTGTATGTGACCGTATGTGATTTTTCAGATGACCAAGCTGACTGGCTCGATAGTCACAGCAATCACAGGCATAGGGCTTCTCACCTGGCAAAGAAACGAAAATTTTGTAATATTATGAAAACACAATGGGTAATTTCTGAAATTTGGTGAATCAGCGAATTCACTTATTGAAATATGGTTAGTGTTATTCCGTCAAGGACTAAACATAACAAACCTGTATGTGACCGTAAGTGTGTTTTCAGAGAACCAAGGTCACTAGCTCGATAGTCACAGCAATCACAGGCATAGGGCTTCTCACCTGCCAAAGAAACGAAAATTTTGTAATATTATGAAAACACAATGGGTAATTTCTGAAATTTGGTGAATCAGCGAATTCACTTATAGAAATATGGTTAGTGTTATTCTGTCAAGGAGTTAACGTAACCAACCTGTATGTGACCGTAAGTGTGTTTTCAGATTACCAGGCTGACTAGCTCGATAGTCACAGCTATCACAGGCATAGGGCTTCTCACCTGCCAAAGAAACGAAAATTTTGTAATATTATGCAAACACAATGGGTGATTCCTGGAATTTGGTGAATCAGCAAATTCACTTATTGAAATATGGTTAGTGTTATTCTGTCAAGGACTAAACATAACGAACCTGTATGCGACCGTAAGTGTTTTTTCAGATCACCAAGCTGACTAGCTCGATAGTCACAGCTATCACAGGCATAAGGTTTCTCACCTGTGAAAGAAACGACAAATTTTGCAATATTATGCAAACACAATGGGTAATTTCTGGAATTTGGCGTACCAGTGACATTAGTTATCGAGGTAATGTTGGTGCTATTCTGTCAAGGAGTGAACGTAACCAACCTGTATGTGATCGTAAGTGTTTTTTCAGATCACCAAGCCGACTAGCTCGATAGTCACAGCCATCACAGGCATAAGGTTTCTCACCTGTCAGAGAAACAAAAATTTATCAATATTATGCAAACACAATGCGTAATTTCTGGAATTTGGCGTACCAGTGAAATCAGTTATTGAAGTAGTGTTAATGTTACTCTATCAAGGACTAAACATAACAAACCTGTATGTGACCGTAAGTGTTTTTTCAAAGTACCACGGTCACTGGCTCGATAGTCACAGCTATCACAGGCATAAGGTTTCTCACCTGTCAGAGAAACAAAAATTTTGCAATATTATACAAACACAATGCGTAATTTCTGGTATTTGGTGTACCAATGAAATTAGTTATCAAGTAATGTTAGTGCTATTCTGTCAAGGAGTTAACGTAACCAACCTGTATGTGACCGTAAGTGTCTTTTCAGAGTACCAAGCTGACTAGCTCGATAGTCACAGCGATCACAGGCATAGGGCTTCTCACCTGCCAAAGAAACGACAGTTTTTGCAATATTATGCAAACACAATGGGTGATTCCTGGAATTAGGTGAATCAGCGAATTCATTTATTGAAATGTGGTTAGTGTTATTCTGTCAAGGACTAAACATAACGAACCTGTATGCGACCGTAAGTGTTTTTTCAGATCACCAAGCTGACTAGCTCGATAGTCACAGCTATCACAGGCATAAGGTTTCTCACCTGTGAAAGAAACGACAAATTTTGCAATATTATGCAAACACAATGGGTAATTTCTGGAATTTGGCGTACCAGTGACATTAGTTATCGAGGTAATGTTGGTGCTATTCTGTCAAGGAGTGAACGTAACCAACCTGTATGTGACCGTAAGTGTCTTTTCAGAGCACCAAGCTGACTAGCTCGATAGTCACAGCTATCACAGGCATAAGGTTTCTCACCTGTCAGAGAAACAAAAATTTATCAATATTATGCAAACACAATGCGTAATTTCTGGAATTTGGCGTACCAGTGAAATCAGTTATTGAAGTAGTGTTAATGTTACTCTATCAAGGACTAAACATAACAAACCTGTATGTGACCGTAAGTGTTTTTTCAAAGTACCACGGTCACTGGCTCGATAGTCACAGCTATCACAGGCATAAGGTTTCTCACCTGTCAGAGAAACAAAAATTTTGCAATATTATACAAACACAATGCGTAATTTCTGGTATTTGGTGTACCAATGAAATTAGTTATCGAAGTAATGTTAGTGCTATTCTGTCAAGGAGTAAACGTAACCAACCTGTATGTGACCGTAAATGTCTTGTCAGATGACCAAGCTGACTAGCTCGATAGTCACAGCTATCACAGGCATAAGGTTTCTCACCTGTGAAAGAAACGAAAAATTTTGCAATATTATGCAAACACAATGGGTATTTCTTGGGATTTGGTGTACCAGTGAAATCAGTTATTGAAGTAGTGTTAATGTTATTCTATCGAGGACTAAAAATAACAAACCTGTATGTGACCGTAAGTGTGTTTTCAGATTACCAAGCTGACTAGCTCGATAGTCACAGCTATCACAGGCATAAGGTTTCTCACCTGTCAATGAAACGAAAAATTTTGTAATATTATGCAAACACAATGGGTATTTCTTGGGATTTTGTGTACCAGTGAAATCAGTTATTGAAGTAGTGTAAATGTTATTCTATCGAGGACTAAACATAACAAACCTGTTTGTGACTGTAAGTGTTTTTTCAGAGAACCAAGGTGACTAGCTCGATAGTCACAGCTTTCACAGGCATAGGGCTTCTCACCTGTCAAGGAAACGAGAAATATTGGAATATTATGCAAACACATAGGGAAATTCTTGGATTTTGGTATATCAGTGAAATCAGTTATTGAAGTAGTGTTAATGTTATTCTGTCAAGGAGTAAACATAACCAACCTGTATGTGACCGTAAGTGTCTTTTTAGACAACCAAGCTGACTAGCTCGAAAGTCACAGCTATCACAGGCATAGGGCTTCTCACCTGTCAAAGAAACGATAAATTTTGCAATATTATGCAAACACAATGGGTAATTTCTGGAATTTGGTGAATCAGCAAATTCACTTATTGAAATATGGTTAGTGTTATTCTAATAAAGAGTAGACGTAACCAACCTGTATGTGACCGTAAGTGTGTTTTCAGATTAACAAGCTGACTAGCTCGGTAGTCACAGCTATCACAGGCATAGGGCTTCTCACCTGCCAAAGAAACGACAAATTTTGCAATATCATGCAAACACAATGGATAATTTCTGGAATTTGACGTACCAGTGACATCAGTTATTGAAGTGTTGTTAATGTTATTCTATCAAGGACTAAACATAACAAACCTGTATGTGACCGCATGTGAATTTTCAGACTCCCAGGGTGACTGGTTCGGTAGTCACAGCTATCACAGGCATAGGGCTTCTCACCTGCCAAAGAAACGTGACATCGTTCACTATATTCAGCAAACACAAGAGGCAGTTTCTGGAATATTATGTACCTACCACAGACCTCATACAATGAATCAGTGTTAGGGCTGGTTTATCAATAACTGATCACGGCTAGATTATTGAGAAGCTCCGATCAAACCACTCATGGGCGCAATTATCTATTCTCCGATCAAGCTTTCAACTCTTGATCGTTGATTTCACTTTGACTGACGCCTTAGCTCTCTGATTACCTCAAAATCTTCCAATCATAGGATTATATCACATGCCAGGATTGGTACATCCCATTCGCGAATTTTGCAATTTTGATTGTGAATAAAATAGTGTTCAGATGTTGTGGTTTTCGCTTTCTTTGGAAAAGAATATTGGGGAATCTATACCTCCTTGATTAGGATTCGTAGGGCCATGATTCCTTCTTAGAGCCATGACTTTATACTTTTGGTTGGAGTGGGAACGACGACTCTTAACCATTATTTTAATATTTAGGATGATGAGGATGTTAATGGGCGATTCCTCCTGACCAAGGAAACTGTTCTATTTGTTTTGCCACTAATAGAATGAAGAATTAAAACCTAGTCAGATTGCAACCGCAACAGCTCAAATCACGAAGTTACTGTTACCACTCCACATTTACGCACTAGGTAAGTGGGCGTAATATGCTCAGAAAATACACAATAATGGGCATTCGACGAATGCTTCTCCTTTATGTTTTTCATAAAATAGATCCAGTCATAATATATGTTACAATGTTTTGAAATTTGAGCACGTTGAGTGCAAAAAAATTGTTAACTACCAATCGTATGGCAGAAAACTAGTTTTGAAAAATATTCTACAATTAAAAAAAATCTGGATTTTTTTAAAGCTTATTTTTGTGGTTTTCTCGATTTTTCAGCAAATATAAATTAAATTTAAGTGCATTTTCCAGCATAATTTTGTACAACATTTTTTGAATGTTCCAGTTTATTGTTAATTTTTTTAAATAAAACTGTGTTTAATATATATCTATATATGTATGTGTCATTACAGATGATAACTCTCCTTGAGAGTGAGATAAAAATCCCGGTTTTTGCGCCAAAAATTCAAGCTTTCCAAAAGAAAGGATGATTTCGTTGGCAGCCAATTTTTGAGCACTTTAAATTGGTCAATTATCAAAAAACATACTAAAAAAATGCTGCAAATTATTTCACAAAGGTTAATTATGTTTTCAATTGAGTATGATCGTAGTTTTAGTTGGCTTGCGTACGTCATAAGGCCCGTCCAGACTCCTCGGCGTGTCCTATTTCGAGTTGCCACAACCTATACTTCTATAATTATAAACGTATGTTTATATTTCTCGATTTGAGCTCCTATCTATTCAAATAATCATTGCCTTAATAATATCATTATCTAAGTACGTACGAAAAGTCGAGAGGTTTTGTTATTAAATTTGCGTAGGCAAAGCATTGGTATTAACACACAAATATGACCTAGAACAAAAAACGTATATTCATGCCTCGAAGGAACATGAAATTCGAAAGCAATACAAGTGTAGGAAGTTTTCCACGCCACCGTTTATGTTATATATATATATATATATTTTTTTTTTTTTTTGTGCCTTGGCACGTATGAAAAAATTTTAATTTTCCTCATAACAAACGTTACCGTCAAATGTCTAACATTTATAGTTGAGTTGCCATTCTCTTTAAGTCAACTGATGTTTTTCGAAAATTTCCTCCCAGCTTAGATTCTTAGATATTTTTACATCACTTTACATCACTTTCACACAAAACGGAACGAACAATGCTGCCGAAATTGGGGTCATTATGGTTGATATTTTTCTCTGCCATCGCGAAAATCCACGGCTGAAGGAGGGAGCGGTAAAAATGACACTGGTCTGGGGAAGGAGGGAGCGGTCTGAATGACCGCAAAATCGTGAAATATGAATATTGTAGTGGGAAAGGGGGGGATCAAAAGATCAATGACACTCACGCACCGTTACTCGTCACGATCGCCGAGGGTACTGAGGACCTCGAGGGGGTAACCCACCCCGTTCAATCCTTACCTCTCTTCTAAAGTTTGAAGCGCGGTCTAATCGACGTCCCTCCGGACTGAAGGTTAAAAAACCTGTTCTTTCGCACATAGACTCCATTTGGGGTCCAGTTGGTCCTAACGTTTAACCATCCCGATCGCTTTACTCGCATAGATGCTATGGGCCAAAAATGGACGAAAAAGTGTCTTTTAGGACGTGTTAGACGCACGCCTGGCAGGGGGTCACGGTGGGTGGTGAGGGGGGTGAGCGGGGGGTGGAGTGAGAGGAGGCGCCGCGGCACCATGAGGTGGGTACAGCGTTCCTTCGAGGCATGAATATATGTTTTTTAATAGGTCATATTTGTGTGTTAATACCAATGCTTTTCCTACGCATATTTAATAACATATCCTCTCGACTTTTCGTACGTACTTAGACAATGATATTATTAAGGCAATAACTATTTGAATAGATAGGAGCTCAAATCGAGAAATATAAACATGCGTATATAATTATAGAAGTATAGGTTGTGGCAACTCGAAATAGGACACGCCGAGGAGCCTGGACGGGCCTTATGACGTACGCAAGCCAACTAAAACTACGATCATACTCAATTGAAAAAATAATAAACCTTTGTGAAATAATTTGCAGCGTTTTTTTTTTTTTTTTTTTTTTTTTTTTTTTTCAAGATTTTGATTTCTTGGTTCAAATATTCAAAGTTTGAAAGGTTGATTCACGCTGGACGAGTATCCTGGCATTGGAAGCTCTTCCAGTAGTTAATGAATAAATTCACTAAGGTTATCATTTGTGTATAAGGTACCGGAAGCCGTGGGGCAGCGACGTATGGAGTTTCGAGTTTGTGGTCCACCTTCAATGTTTTCGGAACAGGAGCCAATTCGTGCTAGTCCGTAAGGTTTTCGATTGTCATCAGATCAGCTGAGGATGTCTTACGGCCACGTACCGTCAGAATTGTAAAAAAAGTGCAGTCATGCAGCATGACCCCATGACCGAATTTTTGAAGAAATCTTCGACATTTCAGTCGCTATTGATCGTGTAGAGAAATTTTAGTTTATGATTTTGATAGACAAACATGGAATCAAATTATTAAAAATAATTAGGAGGTACTCATACTTTATTATTATTAAACTAATCTTGTAGATTTAAAGACGCATGGTTCTAGGATTGGTTATACAGGGATACTTCCATAAGAGTAGTTCAATCTGAATTTGGACTATGTTTCATGCAAATATTACCGATTTTTACAACTAGCGAACGGCATTATTTCGATTTTAGACTGATTTTTCAAATTTGAAATTTTTGAAAACTTGATACTTATTCTTATAGGAAATTCTACGCTGATTCCCAATATACCACATGTTAGTATGCTGAAAAAATTATTTCGCACAACAAATCGCAAAAAACAGGCTATTTTGAAATTTTTGACTACATTTTTGAAAATTTCAACCCGAAGATGTAATCCGATCATGCAGGCCAACGAACTTGAACTTTCGTTTTGTGTCCTTAACATTTTAAAATTTGTTTGAAGTTTCTAGCACAATTCTACGGACAGTTATCGTCTGGAATGACACATACATACATAAAAAAATGCGTTAAACTTCAGAATATGATTCAGAATAGCCTGAAACGGATTTCTGCATAAATTTTTTTCAAAAATTCACATTCTACAAATTTTGAGGCGAGAGCAATAGCTTAATTTTCTTCAAAAATTTGCTAAAAGTGTTAAACTCTAGGATTCGTTTCAGAATGTCTCAAAACGGGTTTCAATGAAGAAAATTTTGATTTTTAAACTTTTGGAGCCAATGCCATTTTCTACGAAAATTCACTAAAACGTAGAATAGTCACTATTTTATAATGTTGTTAGTTGAAATAGAGTCGTACCTTTATCGAATTGAGACAAGACAGACGCATCGAGTCGTTCCAATACAACTGAGCACGGTTTCAGCTTCCAATCTGAAAAGAATTGGAAAATATTCAATCGTGAGTTGTGTCACATAGTAAATGAGATAAAAGTGAGATGAGATCATTTTTATCATTCATTCAAACAAAAGCCGTATTGACCCTCGAATGCTATTAAACTATAATAGTCAATACCTGGAAGGGAGAAGACACATTGTATGTGAAGAGTGGAAATCATTATGGTAATATTAGCATTACATTACCAGGAAAAAAAGAAATGAGGAACAGATAAGCATGGCGTACCACCATGAGGTTTAATCAAGCAGGATCAAGTGGACATTGGTCACTAAAAGCAACTTCATACCTATCGTGTTTCAACATAACTTGAAAACATCTGAGACAAGACCAATCACTAATCAACTTCAACGTTCAACTCACGGATTGAGAACACGAAATCGTGAGTTTTTAACAGGTTAACTATTTAAGATAAAATATTGAAATCTATGTGCCTTTATTTTTCGAAATGAGGTAAGTGCTAGTATGTACGTATCATTTGTCATTCGCATAGCATATTAGTTCAACTAATAACTACATAAAGCGGTTGTATTACAATGTTATATTATATCAGTGACACAGAAGAAATAGGAAACCAGGAAGGTTGGTAGGTAAGTCCCTTAATGGTGGATCTATTCGAGCCATTGAAGGGAAATCTATCTGAATTTATCTAAAACTAGGTAGTCTTTTACCAAATGTTCGTGGAGATTGAAGCTATTGCACACACACGTGTATATATATATATATATATATATATATATATATATATATATATATATATAATAGATTAATAAATTTAGAATAGAAATTTCACAAATAAAAGATGAAAAGTAAGTAAATCTGATATTTCGAATTGTATTCTTGATCACAGAAAAGTAGGTAGAGAAAGAAATGATTTAACTTGCGTTCTTCGGGACAATCGTATCCATGGCCGAGATAATAATAATTATTTTGATATATTTTCAATTAATCATTTAAGTTGAGGCCAGGTGGTCGATTAGCTCCAAGTACCCATCTATGCGCTCTTTCTGATTGCTGCAGCATTCTGTCATTGGCAGTATCAGGTAGCTTCTTTAAGACTTTCACGCCAAAACACTGGTCAAATGTTGCGTCATGGGATGATGCGTGAACCTTCACTGGGAGTGGCCGAGATTGGTTTACAGACGCCCTATGATTGTTCATTCTTAAATTTAAGGTCGTTGCTTTACCAACATAGAACGCAGTTGACTCTGTGCACTTTTTGCAAACAAGCTGGTACACACACATTTTGGACTGGCACTCTGCCACACCTCGACACTCGTATGTGTAATTGGTATTGGCAGAGGAGAAGTCTGACCCTTCAATAACCAAATTGCACAGCTTACATCTTGCTCGTTGACATGGATGTAAGCCTTGTTGTTGTGGCTCTGAGGGCTGCGATCGTGGATGGCGATGAGACAAGATCTCCCCAATATTTTTTCCTTGTCGGAAGGTCACTCGAGGTTTTTCAGCAAAGATGTCACGGGTTAGTGAGCTAGATGACAAGATAGGCTGTAACTCACGGAGGATAGAATTCAGCTTTTGAGCCCCAAAGAAAAATGTTGTGACCAATGGAACCTGGTTCGTGAGTACTTTTGGTCTCTGCTGGTAGGTAACAGTTGCTGGAACCATTCTGTCTGTTACAAACTTTCTTGGGTAACCCCTCTCCATCAGCTTATCTCGCACTGTAGAAATATACCCTTCTAGCTTTTCCCGGTTGTTGCATATTCGGTGACCTCTAATTGACAGAGATCTTGGGATCGCACGTTTCCTGTGAGGGGGGTGGCAGCTATCATAGTGCAGGTATAGTTGCTTGTTGGTAGGTTTCACGTGCACTGCTGTTGTGATCACCCCGTGCTCCAGCGTAATGTCGACGTCAAGAAAGGTTGCGTGAAATGAAGAGATAGACCAGGTAAATGTCACTGAATATTGGGAGTTGAGTTCTCCTAGAAACAATTGTAATTCTTCTTCAACATGCGTCCATATCAGAAAAATATCGTCTATGAAACGCTTCCATATGAGTGGCGTCTTCTCCCTGTTTGACAGAAAATGATTTTCCAAGTTGGCCATGAATAGATTCGCGTAAGACTGCGCCATTCGAGTCCCCATAGCAGTTCCTCTCTTTTGTAGGTATGTTTGGTTGCCGAATTTGAATACATTCATGGTCAAGACATACTCTGCTAATTTCACCACAAAGTTTGTGGATGGTGTTTGTGGTTCTGGACGTTCCTGGAGAAATTCGGTTAGAGCATGTAATCCCTCATTATGTGGGATTTCTGTGTAGAGCGAGTTTACGTCAATGGTGGCCAGAATAACATTAGCAGGAATTCTTATTTCTCGAAGTACACTAAGAAAGTGTTCGGTATCCTTGACGAAGGAAGGTTGGCTCTGCACGATGGGCTGAAGGTATGAATCAACATAAGCCGATATTCTTTCTGTCACACATCCAAAACTTGCCACAATTGGACGTCCTGGCGGAGGATGGTCAGGAAGAGAATAATGCTTATGGATTTTAGGGAGTAAGTAAAAGTCAGGACATTTAGGGTCTTCAGGGACCAATATCTCCATGTCTTTGGAGCTCAGTCCTTCCCTTCTACCATTTCGTTTGATGTACCTTTTAAGTTCCGTTGCCAAATCGTGAGTTGGGTCCCTGTCCAAAATTTCATAAAACCTTGTGTCCCTCAATTGTCTCAGTGCCTCACGTTCATAATCAGTGCTATTCATTACTACAACTGTTGAGCCTTTATCTGCCGGCAGGATCTTGATACTTTCATCAGATTTCAACGACTTCAATGCATGGCGTTCAGTTGGAATCAAGTTATTTCTTGGAGTGAGAGAGCCAAGAAAAGTATATATATATATATATATATATATATATATATAACTTTTACACCGTTCAAAGCTTTGTCGCGAAACTACAGGACCAAATTTAATGAAATTTCGCTCAAAAATCATACGTCAGCCGGAGATGAGCCAGTAACATTGGAATCACTATCAGTCAGTCCTAAAGGGTGGTATTCAAAGGCTGAAATATTTAATATCAAGATCTCGAAAAGTTTGGAAACCAAAGGGTATTTAGGTTTATTTTTAATGGTTTCGTTTGATTTGTGAACAATTAGGCGCCACGAATCGAATGAGACCATCCGGGTTGCTGTACGTGCATCCATTTGTTTCCCATAATGAGGGAAACTTTAGTCCGTTTATCAAGTCTAGGCTTCGGTATATGCTCAAAGGATGCTAATCTTTCGTTTTTTGTTTTTACAAGAACTGGGTATCACAGTTGCTATGCTAGTTAACTATTGCGCAGGAGGCTTGGGTTTGATTCCTCATGGCAAAATATATTTACCAGGGACACGAGTCCCTCCATTAGGTGTTTTGGGTTTGTTTTTAATTATTCATTTTTTGTTCGTCCCAGATATAAGTTTAGTTAAGCAATAAACCTTTGGAGTTTCACATTTATGATTGGTGGGGGTAATTCGAGGAGGTACCTAACTCCAATAAAACATGATAGATATTTTATTTTTGAATTCTTTGGGTTCAGATATGCAAAAATCGGAGATTTCATTTTGATGAAGGTTTACTTTGAGGAGGGATGATGGAGGGGGAAATGAAGTGTACTATTTACTCTATTCTTAACGGATTTCAATAATTAGAGAGTTTCTGTACTTCCCGTAATTTTCTACCCGTGTAAGCAAAAAGACTGAAATACCAACTGCGCATGCGCGAATTTACGCGTCAACGTGTAGAACTACGCGTGTACGGGAAAAAGGCCCACCTACACGTAGGCAGGAAAAACGCTTTCATAGGAATCCCGTCCTACGTGTAGTCGTCATAACCTGACGTACGGGTGACCACAGTTTTAGGAATAGGTTAGGTATTCGATCTCCCTCTGACTGTCGTCTAATAACGTTTCCCTTCCACAATTACCCACCTAGCCGAAAAAAGTAAGAACCTGTGATAAATATAATTGTATTATTAAATCAAATTCACAAAGTAGGGTAACCAGGTGTACCCAGGGCCGATCAAAAGTTGTAGCGGAAAAAAAGATATAACCGTGGTGTGTTTACCATGCTGCATAGCCTTTTCCAGGCACATATAAAAAATCCGAATCAAGTATCCATGATAACAGGTGATAGCTCGTGAGGGCTGTCAAAAGTTTTTGTACGGTGTTCTCGACCACTGCTGTAAAAAGTTTGAGTGTTTTTGAGGTGCAAGTGAACAAGGTAAGAAAAAATATTCACGTTTCTATGGTTCTACTATATGGTTAACATCTTATGAAAGAGTTCTGAATGGCTTTATAGGATTTAATCAAGAATTATAGGAGGTATGCAAGTTTTTGATTTTTGATAGATCTTTGTACCTAGGGCCGATTTTTCGTTGTACCCAAGGCCGGCCCTGGGTACATGCAACCCGATGTGGCGGCCCTGGGTACAATATCTGAAACAATATTGTATAAAATAAGATTAGGAGTATAAAATTAACCCAATACGATCAATTTCGTTATTACTATAAGAAAATCAATCTTTTTTAGATGCCACGAAGTTCAGTGGACATTAACCCCCCCTCAGAAGCTAAAATAGTTGCTGCTGTGCATGAAGTGTTAGCAGGAACAAGCATAAATAATAGCAGCTAAGGCCCATAATATCGCGCATTCTACTCTACAGTGACAAATCAAAAAATTCAAACTTAGTGGTGATGGAGAAGTTAACTATGATCATAATCGTGACCACAAAAAAGTTTTTTTGGCATATGAAGAACATCTTCCGGTTTTATAAGGTTCTACCAGATCCAGTTTTTCAAAGAAGGGGGCAAATGAAGTTTTGTGTCGACTTCCAAGGTTTGAACGTAATGTGATTTACGTTTTTTTGATAGACCGTGCTGACCACTCTCAGAGTGCCATTAAGTTCGTATGTTAGCGAATTTTTGAAGAAAATTAAGCTATTGCTCTCGTCTCAAAATTTGTAGAATGTGAATTTTTGAAAACATTTTATGCAGAAATCCGTTTCAGGCTATTTTGAGTCATATTCTGAAGTTTAACGCATTTTTTTATGTATGTATGTATATATGTATGTATGTATGTATGTATGTGTCATTCCAGACGATAACTGTCCGTAGAATTGTGCTAGAAACTTCAAACAAATTTTAAAATGTTAAGGACACAAAACGAAAGTTCAAGTTCGTTATCCAGCATGATCGGATTACATCTTCGGGTTGAAATTTTCAAAAATGTAGTCAAAAATTTCAAAATAGCCTGTTTTTTGCGATTTGTTGTGCGAAATAATTTTTTCAGCATACTAACATGTGGTATATTGGGAATCAGCGTAAAATTTCCTATAAGAATATGTATCAAGTTTTCAAAAATTTCAAAGTTGAAAAATCAGTCAAAAATCGAAATAATGCCGTTCGCTAGTTGTAAAAATCGGTAATATTTGCATGAAACATTGTCCAAATTCAGATTGAACTACTCTTATGGAAGTATCCCTGTATAACCAATCCTAGAACCATGCTGTTTAAAACGTAGGTAGTAGGTGCTTGTTAAAAAAAAAAAAAAAAAAATGTAATCACAACTGATGAGTTTACTCTGTGAAATATTCCGTCCTCCAATTCTCTCGGTCGCTCTCTTTAATGTTTTACGCTCAACTGTTTTAGGACTTGATGTAGTTTTAACCCTTCTTTGGTCGCATCGGGTCTATATGACCCGATCCTCTACATTTCTGTGAATCCCAGAAATGTTTGTCATGCTTTCTCCTCCCCTCCTCCTTCTAATCTTCTAAGGTGCAGGTGGCTACGCGTCAGTATGATTTTTGACCTGGTGCGAGGTGTCTGTGAGTTTTTTTCCGCATTTTGACCCGACGCGACCATTCACGTTTGTATTTTCTTTCTGAAAATGACCCGACGCGAAAAAACTCAGGTGCGTTTTTCTGACCTTTGAAGAGCGCCCAAGTTTTTTTTTTGTTTAACTCTATTTACAATACTGAGCGATGAAATGCGGTTAACCGACCAAGACATCTTGAAAGAGTTGGAGAAGAAGATGGTTCAGAAGATGACTCTGGCAGCGAACTCGACCAGGAAAATATAAGTGAGCATGAGACGGAGAGTGAGTATGAGGCTATGGAAGAAAACTATAATTCAGATTCCTCTTCAGACACTGCTGTCGTTTTTTTTCCCTTGTTTTCGGTGATGATTAACTAATTAATTTAGTACAATTCTCTCCATGTTACCAGTTGGCTGTTTGATAATAAACATTCATGTAGTTATCTTTCCTTTAGTTGTTTCTGACTTCATTATATACTTCATTAATTTAATAAGTACATATACTAGATGCAAACCTAAGACACCTAATAAGGTTCGAAATGTTGGAATTTACTGTACTGGACTTTGGTGTTTAGAATAATCTTTTATTCGTTTTACCAAGTTCATTCAGCCTGCCATATGTATTTTATGGAGAAAATTGCCAGGTTTACAAAAGAACCCACACCCATTGCAGATTTTAATATTTTAAGAAACTTCTATTCAGGGATTTAAATTTATAGCATGTGGAACAACAAAGAAAATATGGGGTTTTGGGGAAACCGAATTTTCCAGGAGTAAAATGTTGGCAAACCAGGCATTGCGAAATTTTGGCAAAATTGGTAGATTATCTTACTTTGCGTGGAAATGGTCCTTAAAACATAATATTCCAACATGTTATACTTTTTTATCACACCTTGGTAGTTCCAGATACTCAATACCAACGAAGTTTGTTAATAGATAATCCTAAATTAAAACTGCAGCAATTTAAAAATTCGGGTCACTATGACCCAAAGCGACCGTATTAGGGAGAATTATCAACGCGACCAAAGAAGGGTTAATACTGTTAAATAAATTTAACTTTAATAACTTTAAATAAAGTTCTATTTATGTACGTACTAGCACGCAGACCCAAAGTCGAAGATTTCTTCAAAAATTCGCTCATGGGGTCATGCTGCATGACTGGACTTTTTGTATTTTCATTTTCGTTATCTAATCTAAGCGTTTTCCCCCGTTTTTTGGCTCCATTCCAAGAGAAGTCCACAATTTATCGCCATATTCAGTTTGATTACAAAGGTTCATTATTGAAAATAATACCTAAACCATAGAATATATGCGGATCTACCTAGGTGAACGTCACTGCCGAGGTCTACATACGAGGGCTGTCCAGAAAGTAAGTTACGTTTTGATCTGTAGGGTGGTAGGATTGGCTTTTGCCAAATCTGGTAACACCACTCGAAAGAGGAGAGGTGGGGGGATAGAATGAGAGGTGGGTGACCTCAGTCGGTCAGTTACCAACGTCAGGGCAGGTTGATGAAATGGAGCCCTCCACGTCGCGTCCCGCCACCTCTCCCCCTTCCCTCTCGAGTTGTTGTGCGCGGAGTGATTCAATTTCTTTATGCACAGGGTTTCAAATCAGTTCAAATTCACGAACAGCTCATTTCTGTTTATGGAGGTGTAATGAGTGAGTCAATGGTGAGGAGATGGGTACGTGAATTTAAGGCGGGAAGACATTCACTTGAGGATGAAAGTGGGAGAGGCAGACCCTCAGTTGTGACGGACGAAATTGTCGCAGAAATCGACAATGCAGTTCGCAAATCGTCGTTCAACCCTGGATGAACTCCACCTGAGTTTCCCAGACATCTCACGATCCCTCATCCATGAGATCGTCTCAGAAAAACTTGACTTTCGGAAAGTTTGCGAAACAACAACTCGAGAGGGAAGGGGGGAGAGGTGGCGGGACGCGACGTGGAGGGCTCCATTTCATCAACCTGCCCTGACGTTGGTAACTGACCGACTGAGGTCACCCACCTCTCATTCTATCCCCCACCTCTCCTCTTTCGAGCGGTGTTACCAGATTTGGCAAAAGCCAATCCTACCACCCTACAGATCAAAACGTAACTTACTTTCTGGACAGCCCTCGTATATACAGTATGACCTTTGATCACCTCCCTGCCGGGCTCCGCATATATACAATTTGCTTTTCGTGTTGTTATGACGTCAAAACATTCACTTTTCCTACTTTCATCCATGGTTTTTCGGACTCAGAGCAGTAGTTTGAAGACTTTGGACTGTGTTTACATTGAACATTCGACATTACTGGGCGGGGGAGGGAGGATTTACCATTCTCCTCACAGAAGCTCCAGAACCGATTGCCCTTTCGTACGAGTTTGTCTTGTATTATTCCATCCGTGTTAATTTCTGTGAAATTGACGTGCTTTCACGGACGAAGAAATAATTGAACTTGTGATTATCTTGTGATCTTCTGATTGTCTGTGTTTGAAGTTGAATTATTTTGATTTTCACCTCATTTTTGTAACAAATTTGTTTAGAAAAACGGTTGAATATAGAAAAACACTAGAAATTTTTACGTGATTGAATACTGTATGAAGTAATAAACATTATCTCAAAATTTGGTGAAACTAGAACGAATTTTGAAACTGTAATGGTTTTTAGAAGGCGGAACAGAAGACTGCAAAATAAGTCAGGACAGGAGAGCTGTCTTGGTCCGAGCCGACCCTTTAAAGCCGCGTGGGCATTTAAAAGTCAGGCGCAAAAAGGTTAAGACCATGGAGGTGATGGAAATGTAGTGGTTCCTTCTTCAAGGGGAGAAGCGATTAACCTGCTTCACCCAGAGGATATCCTGCAGGTTGAATAACCTCAGGAATATGCCAAGGGGTACCATTTTCAAGAATCTAGGAGGACTATCCATATCCATTACAACATTGAGAATGATTAATTAGAAGTTCTCCTTCTAAATCTAATGTCACAGTATTCTGGCAGTTCCTTCAGGAAGGCTGTTACCTTTCGAGTGATCGTCGGCAGAAAGGGGATCAGTCTCAATCTCCTCGTCGGTGTGAACTAGCTCAATCTTGATCTCCCCATCTGGATCGAGATCTAAACAAAGATATATATAAAACACTCATCAGCTGGTTCGATAAGTATCAGGTAGTGAAATATGCCAGAAAAATTACCAAGTATACAGCAGATTAACTGCCCTCCTTTTAAGGACGTCCCTCTGAACCTAGGTCATATAGGGAAAAACTACGAAAATCAAAGGCACGCAATATTAAAATGCGGAGTCTTTTTAGTCTGAAAATGTTGCGTTTACTATTTTTAAATGAAGGTAGGTTTCATTCTGACAATTTATGAAACCATCCTTACTCTCCCACAATGGATGGTTTAATATTTATTATTGCTCAAAGTTTTGGCAAAATGTGACGTCATGCTAGATAGGGAGGGGGGGGGGGGGTTCCTGCCCAGGTGGGACCAGTGCCATGACTTAGTTTTTTAGCTAAACATTGTAAGATAATAGAAAGAAAACTACTCCTAGTAGAATATCCTAGAGCGGCTGGTGTCTGTATTCCTAGAGTTTCACCTGCTTTCATTTAAAAATGTAAAACAAACATGCGGGCATTCCTCATTGTTTAAGGGGGGTTTGTTGTGGGACAACCCAAGCATAAGAGAAAAAATAAACGATCCAGAAAACCAGATAACAAATCAGTTTCAGACCATTCTTAAACCAAATCCAAAACCAGATGTAAGCCAGGATGATTCTTTTGTGTTCGGTTGCAGTTTTCGTCTAGTTAAGCAAAAATGTTGGAAATACCAATTTCATGATGGAAGGGAGAAATGAAGGGAGTTATAATGAACAACCGTATTTACGAACGAAATATTTTCCAAGCTGTCCACACCTCAATGGGGAACTTTAATGTGTTGAAATTTCACACTTTTGACCTCAGATACGGATTCAGCGCACTTGAAAACCCCCATGTACCAATTTTAAGCTCAAAAATCATATCAAATTTTATACAATTTCAATTTTATGTAATTATATATAAAGTTTTCTTTGGTTTAGGAGCAAGTACAAACGAAATTGAACTAACCAAGCTTTGAAGTGTGAAAATTGATCAACTACTTACAATTTTATGATACTACAACCTCCTGAGGAAGGTTTGAACAGCCTTAATGCTAATTTCTAACAAATCGCCAGTTCTGAACAAATCAATTCTATGCCATCAATACCACCCAGTTACTTTGGTAGGGAGTGAGGGAGGAAGGATGAATTCGGCTGTTCCTCATTATGTAGTTTATAATCCTAGAGCTCCCCCTCACAGCCACATCAGGGGTAGATGTGAGCAGTTGGGTGTAATCGTAATCAAAATTACGATTTCAATCATAGGAATTTAGATTTGTGGTTACAATTGGGATTATAATCAAAGAACCTGGAGACATGATTACAATTACATTCGTAAACACAGGTTTTCTGTAATTTTATTCGTAATCACAAGTTTTTAATATGATGTTAGCCGTAACAACAGATATACCCTATAAATAAGCACATTACCGAATATTTGTGAATGTAATTACAGTCGTAATTATAAATTTTCCTGATTACAGCCATAATCTTAATTTTTTCTGTGATTACTGCCTTAATCTTAGTTTTTCAGGTGATTACACATCAATTGTAATCATAGGAAAAACTAAGATTACGGCAGTAATCATTGAAAAAACGAAGATTATTGGTGTAATCACAGCAGTGGCGTAGCTGAGTCATTTCTTATGGAGGGGCAACAGTCGAGGATTTCATTTTATTTTATAGTTTTGCTATTAATTTTTAGTGCTTGTTGCTGAGTATACGAAGACTCTTAATATACTGTCAAACGTTCGTATAAGTAGGTAGGTGCTCAATGGCTTTTTGTAATGATCTGAAATCACGGACGCTTTCATATTCATAAACCTACCTATGGATTATCAAAGCATAAATACTACTTAGAAAAAATATTATCCAAATAACTAATCAGAACGTGAAAAATTACGATAAATACGAATAGGTACCTACCGATGAATTGAGGAGCACTAGGTTTATTATACTATTATTCTAGATTTACTGCATGCAAATTCATAAACCTATGTGGACTTGCTGTTTTACATACAGGTTTATCCTCAATTGTTACTTCCGCGTGAAAATAACTTTTTCTGGACAATATCATACAATTGTTTTATATAAGTAGGTACCTACCTACGCGAAATGAAATACAGGGCATGAAACCTAGATCAAGAAACATAAAAAAATGTAAACAAACTCAAACCTGCAATATGCTAGGTTAGAATAGAAATGCTACACTAGATTATCTTAATCTTTTCTATTAAACTATTTCAATCACCACTGCAGGCTTCTATTTATTGTATTCTTGCTTCATTTTAACTGGGATTTTATTCGTAAATGAATGGGTATAATACAACGGGAAACTGTTTTGAAATGAACAACCAACCATGATCAGTAGCAGTGAAAAGTAGGGGAAGTTCGTAGGGGAATTGGTGGATACTGAACAATGGATATTTTTTTAGGGAAAATTCGCATATGGGCTCGCCCCAGAAGGTAGTGGGGAACGACTTGATTTCAGTTTGTAGTATCCACATTTCCGTTTCGTTGACTAGGCGATTTTACTCCTCTCCAAGGTGCTGTATAATATCCACGCTATTTTGCCCCTACAGAAACTAACCTAATAAAAATTTCTTCATTTCTAAGGCTGATTTCACACTGCCCGCGATGCGATGCGATGCGAAGCGAAGCGAATGGAGGCGCGAACTTCCAAGCGATGCGATGCAATGATGTGTTCACACTGCTAGCGATTACAGGCGAGCGAGTAGACCAGTCGAGTATTTGGTGTCCCGGAAAGATGTTCCCGAAGATGATAATTTACAATGCACAACAAACTGGAGAGCGCGAAATCTATTAACTCGCACGAATCGCTCGCTTCAATCGCAACGTTCCTTGCGATTGCGAGAGGCCACTCGCACGAAATCGCTCGTGTAACGGCCCAAAAATATTTGATACCTCGACAGGAGTTCGAACTCGCGTCGTCACAACTACGAGAAACTATTATTAATTTCCCGAGTTGCAACGCTCTAACGACCAGAGCCAGGAGGCCAGGGTGACCAAACCTCTTCGATTGTGAGAGTTATTTTCCTGGAATAACATTTCCCCGGAGTCAAATACCAGCCGTCTCGGCTGGTTTGGGGTCTGACGAATGACGAGTGAAACTGCAGGCCGCTGGCTCAGCAGATGCTCGCTGGAACAAGTCAGCAGTCGAGCGAGGTCATTGTCACGGTTTGTTTTGACTCAAGTGAGTGAGGAAATGAAAGGCATAACAACAGGAAATGTGATGTTTACAGTCTTTTGGCTCGAGAGGGATTTAATTAATTATTGTTTCATATGATTTTCGGGTCCTATTTCGGCTGTGCCACTGTACCTGCCCAAAAAATATTTCGTACCTCGACAGGAGTTTGAACTCGCGTCGTCACAACTACGAGAAATTATTATTAATTTCCCGGAGTTGCAACGCTCTAACCACCAGAGCTATGAGGCCAGGGTGATCAAACCTTTTCGACTGTTGAGAGATATTTTCCTGGAGCGTAACACTCGCAACCGCCCTCTACCGCTCGCAGTGTGAACACCCGTCGCCTCCTCCCATTTAAAAACCTTACTCGCGCGGCGTTTTGTCTTTTTCGCGCGTAATCGCATCGCTTCGCTTCGCTCAAACCGCGGGCAGTGTGAAAGCCGCCTAAGAGCGTCTCAAGTCGCTAGGCAACCGGAATAGTATAATAATAGTAGTTGTGTTTTACTGATTACCTTCTTTAATTGAAGGTATTAGGTACTGAAGTTGGAAGCGTAAAATTATTAATTTGATTGTATCCATACAACAAAATTCTGCATCCTCTATATTTTATGGAGGGGCTCTGCCCACCCTGCCCCTCCTCAAACTACGCCACTGAATCACAGGAAAAATTATCATTTTGACTGTAATTACGAGTGAAAATCTGCGGTAGCAGGCTTATTCATAGGGAACATTGGTTGATACGGCCAAACTCGCAACAAAAAACGAAAACTTGTGATTACAGTCGCCAATAAAGTTTGATTAAGTACGAATATACCTACAGGAAAACTGTGACTACGATCGTAATCATAAGTGTAATCGTAACCTATGACTATGATCGTATTTATGATTACGATTTCGCCCAACTCTGGATGTGAGGGTGTTTTGGCTCTCATGATATCCATAATCTCTTGTTCATTCTGTGACTATTGAGAGCATAGCCATTTCATCATAGTTGTTTATGTTAGGTCTTTGGTAGTTTGTGACAGAGTTTACATGGGGATTGCATTTGAAGTAGATCATAATATCAATAGCATTGTAATTTAATGAAATTATGAATTAAAATATGGTTAAATTGTCCCCCCCCCCCCCCCCCCGAAGATAAGTTTAATTTTGGTGAGATTAGAGGAGGGGGATATTGCCGTAGTGGGCCATTTCAAGACGAGTAAGTACAAGTTACCTGAAGTGGAGCATGTCGGCACATCCATAGCAGAGAGCCGAAGGTGGGGCTGAAGTGATGTGCATGCAGATGAGTAAGAAGCGTCAAGCTCTTCCTTGATTGTCACTCCTGGATCTGCAAAGATATTTTCATTGAATATCAACAAACAGAAGACGGTTAACGTTTGTAATTGACCAATAAAAAGTTAAACCCCCCTACCCCTTATAACTAGTTTGTTTACATTTCAAGATACGTAGATTCGAAAAATTCTATTGAAATGAAAAAAAAAACTGTCCATCCACCATCCCACTTCTGAAGCTTTTCTATGAAACCGAGTTTTAATAAATTCTGCTCAAAAATCATACTCCCGCCGAGGTGGTGCCTGTGATCTCAGCATTAATTGTGATCAACCCAAAGGTGTTGAAATATTAGCGAATCACGATTTTGAAAACTCTTGAAATAAAAGTCGTCGTCGTCCCCCCCTCTCTCTCTCACCTTAAACAGAACTCAGTCCAATGAATAGAATTAGACAATACGAAGCAATGTGCCACCAACAGTTTTTGCTCCCAAAGAGATTGTGCTGATAGGGAAAAAAGTCATCAACTCGAATGTGAATTGCAAACTCGAAAAGCGACTTTGGCATGCAGGAGCAGGCTGAACTTCACTGATTTGGGTCAATCTAATTCCATTTTCAAGTTGATATTGTTTAAACACGTGTAGACTGGTGATCTGTGCAGAAGACCTATCTAACACAAAATTATTAACTAGCAGCAAGGGGAAGGTGGATTAGCTGGTTCTGTCTTCTGTGTGAGCCCCACCCTTGTGTCACCCAACATACGTACTACATATCTGATTTCCTAACACTACGTCTACGTCTACTTCGTCATATCCACACCCTTGCCAAGATTGTCAGGGAGTGAAGATCAACCAGACTATTGTTTTTTAACCATAATTTCTCCTCTTCAAGCAGAAAATTCACCTCAGGATAGTTAGGAGTAATTTATTTAGTCTCATGCATACTTAAATTAGTAAAGAACAGGGCACTGTGTGGTGCAATAAACTCGTGACTAATTGAGTTTACTCGATACTATTAATACTTCAGTTATCCTGAAACCGGTAGTGCGAAGGCAAAAAGTCTTGTTCCCTTAACGTGTTAAGGACGTTAGGAAAGTAATGTTTGCAGCAATTTCAACATGATAATAATTTTCAACCGACCCCCAGCTCAGAATAAATTATTTTTAATGTGATTGAGACTACAGAAGATGGATATCACCAATGTGGGTCATTTCCAGACGAATATTTGACCAGTTACCTGAAGTGAGGCTTGTTGGCTGATCCTTGTTGGCTGATGAATCAGAAGCGTCAAGCTCTTCCTTGATGGTCACTCCTGGATCTGCAAAGTTATTTTCATTTAATATGGACATTTCCTCTTTGTCTGTACGCAATGTTTGCGTAGGTGAACATTGAACTTTTTAATAACAAGGTTCTAGCCAACTAGAGATAATAGAATAATCAATTGAAGATAGGTAATTACTGATAAATACAAAACATACCATCATAGATGCAATTTTCTACATACGGGAATCAACTAAACCCATAATAAAAGAGAACACATGCATCCCAAGTCAGTTGTAAGATGACTCGATACATAAAATCACATGGGTATTGAAAAAACTAATAAATTACTTTCTGATTATCTTTATTTCATCATAATGAGGAGAAAACCCATTTATTACATCACTAGCCCAGTTTCCTCGCTAGCTTTGCTCACTCGTTAGCTGTATCAATGCGTTGGGATTTTACTGTTGAGTGGGTTGTGTAGAACGATTGGAAACGGTAGATCACTAAGGGTGGATTTTCGCTTCACTCTCTCGGGGTGGTTTTTCTAGCTCGCTTCACTCACTCGGTGTGGGATGTGTAGATGCGATGGGATATAGTCCCCATACCATCGAGTCGGGTGGGTATGGAAACTTTGAAAATTGCTTAGAATCCCTTACAGTTGACAATTCCAAGGAAATGGAAAACAAAATTTTTATAAAAGGGGCAAAACGAAAATAATAAACTGCTATGTAATGATAGCTGCATTTTCTATGTGGGACCACGAAAAGTTTTATTAGGTATAATAAAATAAAGATAGGCCATTCATCTGCATAGAAGGGCTATCCAATAAGATAACGCGGAACCACGAAAAATTTAGTTTTAAGAACATTAAAAATTATGTCGGACGTTAAATTTGTATACGTTTTTGTTCTCCGCGTCTAGTTTTCTGTTTGAAGTGCCGTACAATCACGGGACTCAAGAGGTTCTAATACAAAGTTCAGAGTAAATAAGTTTTGAAGGAAGAGCAGTAGCTCGAAAACGAACGTTTTCATATACATTTTCGTTCACTGGAATCGGAAAGCACAATTTCATGCCTCAAAATTTAAATGGGACCAAACTGGAACTCCAACGGATATTTTAATACCAACTCAAGCAAAAACCGTCAACATATACTAGGTCTAAGGCATCAAACAAAAATAGCTAAAATGAATTTTTTTCGTTATTTCCTGCATATTTTTGCCGATTTTTCCAGGAATACAGCATCTTTCGGCAATTTGGACGGTACCATTGTTTTCTACGGGTCCAGGAACGTATCTTTGTCGCAAGCATAAGTGCTCTCCATCAAATTTTAATGTGGCAGCGGATAGAAGATCCACCACTCGGCCAAAAAACTTTCATTAAAAGGGGCTCTCACCTCCCTCCAGCCCGGCGTTACGGTGGGAGTAGTAAATTTTAAAATTTTGCTTATGCCCTCTTTCTGAGAAATCAAAGAAGATCCCCCACTCAACCGTTTTGCTGTGCATAGAGCTGACAGACAAACAAACTGAGTATCATTTTCATAATATAATAAGATGTCCCCTGTGGGTAACCTGTAAGTGCTAGAAATTGAAATGATTTCTAATTGATGGAGTTTCATGGTCATTCATCCTGAACGGTCATGTGTACTAGTGTTAGTAGATTACGTATCAGAATTTGTTAAATTACATCCTACAGAACAGGGAAAAGCTGTTGGGATGACATCTGCCCACATTTAACACTAAAAGTAATTTGCTTCACCTAATACTACGACTCTAGATACTACATCATTTCTATTACATACCTTATCAGGATAAGGGAATTTAGATAATAGAGATTATTGTTGTTAACCATAATTTATCCACATGAAGCACACAATACACAATTTACTAATATTCAGCCACAACTAATATCAAAATTTCAAAGATTTCGAATTTTACAAACCTATTTAGTTATAATACATTCATCGAAATGACAGCAGTTTCAAGGTATGCCTAGACTTTGCTAGAACGGATAAAATAGAAAGATGACATCGATTCCTAAAAGCATCCTAAAAAGTACAGGAAGAATACAATAAACACGTATTTTTGAGATATGTCGTCCAATATTCTTGGTTGCATCGGATCGTAGTGCTCTGAAAAACGTCTCAACAGGTCGTAAGACGAAGTCGAAGACATCGCCACCACATAGTGTCGAATCAGAAACAAAAACCATACAGCTACTGGTGTGACGGTACTCGTTGGTAGGTGTACAACAGGCACAACTCTCAAGGTGGCCGTCCACTAGGTCAACAGAGCGAAATCTTGAGGTTCGTCCACTATTGGGCGGATTTCATTTTTTGATCCTTCGTTTCGCTAGTCCCGCCTCATTTCGCTGAAAAAACTGGGGATCTGATTGGGCGAATATGTTTAGATTGCAACAACCTCAATCACAGGCTATTGAAATATTTTCTAGCCTCAACCTAGAAAATATCCAGGGAGGAGGGGGTGGTTAAATGGAATAATTTGGTCATCACCGAACGAACTGGTGATCTGATGTTCGGACGAATGAAATTAGATTAGTCTGAACGTTCTTTTGAGTTACCTATCAAGAATACTTTTAATTTGAAATATGGGGGTTTTTTATGGAGAGGGAGTGGGGGTTGATCTCAATAGTTTGGTCCTAAAGGGTAATTTATAAGTTAAGACTTTTTTGAATCAGATTCATAGGGGTATCCCAAAATGTGATCGGTGAGGGGGGGCTTGCGTATATCTAAGTCAACCTGTGCAACGCAAATTGCAAAAATTTTGTGCATCGAAAATTTTTCGCTTCGACCTTCGTCCACTAAGTCGATGGGGCGGCGCTAAATGTTTAGGCTTGGGGAGTGGTCGAGAGTGAAAAATTTTCGACTCACCCGCGCCACGCCGCGCTGTCGACCTAGTGGACGGACTACCATCATTTTCCATTATATTTCTAGAGACAGATTTTGGCGTCGAGTCGCGTTGCGCCACTCTGTCGACCTAGTGGACGGCCACCTTCAATCGCCACAGGGAGCACTGGTCACCCTAATCTCTTATCACTAGCAAATTATTTATTTTTTGTGATGAGTAGTTTAGTCAACTCTTTTTGGTTTTGTTTAGCCATTGGGAAAAGATGTATAGGGACTTCTAGAAATATTGGACAGGGTTCAACTGAGCAAGTGGTCGACAAATTAGTAAGCGGATTATTTCTGGGCCCCTGGGGAGGGGGATTGTCTACAGTCAATTATGCACAGTTGATCGCACCTTTGATGTGCATAGTTTGGTGGTCTGGATGCTCGCATCTCAAAAATACATACATCAAGTAGTCAATCCCTTGGTAAAAATTCTAGTTGGACACATAGGTCAGAATAATGTGTATAGTTCGGAGGTCTGGACTGATTTGCAAGCTGCGATAAATCTTCTTTTTCCAATGTCCAACAAAAAAAAAAAAACATTGACTGCCGACAAAATGACCTTCCCACCCACGCGAGTGAATAAATGTGCATTAAATCCCCCAAGAAATTTAAAAAAAATGTCCAACTCTCGGGTTAGAACTCAATATCCACCACTTCATAATCCGATATGCTATCCATTACACCACAGAGGTCTTGTTATCACTGGATAAACGACGGCCATATAACTTTACGATTTGTAACCGAACTAATTAGATAAACCTACTGATGACCAGCATTTAGAAATCGTCACTTTATTGAAAATGGTTGTGAGATGTGAACTCATACTCATTTCATTGGGCTCCCGAGACCTACATTGAATAATATTATATGCTATCAATACGTACCTACACCTAGGCATAGCTTAACCTACATAGCCATTACTACTGCTCGACCTAGCTATGTACTCAGCTAAGTACAATAATAAAATATTGGTCGCACCAGTGGCCATTCTTGTCACTGTCACTGTAGGAACAATCAACATACAGCCACGGTGGTCCTCGATCGGATTTGACCTCAAAGTGCTTGCCCTTCAAATTTTCTTTCAAAATATGATTTGGGAATATGTTAGGATTATAATTCAGCAAAAACTGAAATCAAACATTGAGCCGTTTTTTTTTTTTAATTCAGTTTTTGAATTTTTAATTGATACTTTAATCATAGAAATACGCTATAGTCGCCAAAATTCAGAAAAAAATCTTATTTATGTGTCATTATACAATAGAATCTTCATCTGGTTTCATAGTTCTGACCTATTTAGTGATCAAATATAATTAGAAAAACAAAAATAACAACATTTTATTGAACAAAATAATGATTATATTTGCATGAAGCTCTTAATAAATGCCTGTACGTGTGTGTCTATGTGTACGCTTGTGTGTGAGTTTATAATGATTCATTATATAAATTTTAACATAAAATATATATCTAAATTGAATAGAAAATAAAAATAATGCATTTTAACATTTTACATATGCAGAGAATTATATTCGCATACAGCTCTTAATAAACGTTGTCCATACTCAGAATTGATTCGCGATACTTTATATTTGGCCCACGTCACAGAAAAATCATGATGCACGGCCTCCATAGCCTGTTCACTGTAAAAGCCGAGGCCATTTCCGTGTTAGGTACAAAATTCTTCCACATGAAAGAAAACTGTGTGAACTTTTGGAGTGACTGGAATATCCAAGGATAAATATGATGCTTTGAATTCATTGATGTATTCAATGAATTCTGGATCCAGCCTGACTGAGAAAGATGCTTTGACAACTTCATTGAACTTCTGGAATGCATTAACGAATTCGTTCAAAGGAAATAGTTGCCGCATTTTGCTACAGAAACTTGATTTGTTGCGTTCAAACTGTAGCATGGGTTGTTTAAAATACGTTGATGCTCTCCAGAAGTTCAATCAAGTTGTCAAAGCATCTTTCTCAGTCAGGCTGGATCCAAAATTCATTGAATACATCAATGAATGCAAAGCACCATATTTAACTTTGGATATTCCAGTCACTCCAAAAGTTCACACGGTTTTCTTTCATGTGGAAGAATCTTGTACCAAACACGGAAATGGCCTCGGCTTTTACAGTGAACAGGCTATGGAGGCCGTGCATCATGATTTTTCTGCGACGTGGGCCAAATAGAAAGTATTGCGAATCAATTCTGAGTATGGACAACGTTTATTAAGAGCTGTATGCGAATATAATTCTCTGCATATGTAAAATGTTAAAATGCCATTATTTTTATTTTCTATTCAATTTAGATATATATTTTATGTTAAAATTTATATAATGAATCATTAAAAACTCACACACAAGCGTACACATAGACACACACGCACATACTACACGCATACTCACAGGCATTTATTATGAGCTTCATGCAAATATAATCATTATTTTGTTCAATAAAATTTTGTTATTTTTGTTTTTCTAATTATATTTGATCACAAAATAGGTCAGAACTACTAAAAGTAATCTGCGTTTCCTAGTACTACGATTCCAGATCTTTCATCATTCTATTACCTTATCAGGATAAGAGAACGAAGATTATCAAGATTATTGTTTTTAAGCATAATTTACCCACATGAAGCACATAATTCACAATTTACTAACATACACTCACAACTAAGATCAAAATTTCAAAGATTTTGAATTTGTCAAACCTAGTAACAATACATTCGTTGAAAGTGCTTATCAGTGGTAAGATACACCTAAACTTTGCTAGGAAGGTGGGATTAAAAATATGACGTTGATTCGATTCAGCAACCCAAAAAGAACATGAAGAATACTATGAACGCGTATTTTTGAGATGTATGTTGTCCAATATCATCATTGCATTGGATTGGAGCGCTCTGAAAGTCGTCTCAACAGGTCAAAAACTAACGAAATCCTCACGAAACAAGTATAAATATATTAGGCGTCTCATTTGGCGTAGTCGACGACATCACCGCCAAATCGTGTCAAATCAGAAAAAAAAAACCATACAGCTGGAGGTGTGTCAGTACTGGCGGACCGGGCCTGTGGAACGTAATCTCTCGTTGTCACGGTTCTAAATGGCGACAGTCCCTTCGTTCTTTCCAATACAGTTCCATTAACAAGGCCTCGCTTCTGTTATGCCATATTTTTAAAAACCTAATTAGTACCATGTGTACTTTATTGAAAATAATTAGATAAACCTACTGGAGACCTGCTTTTAGAAATCGTCAATTTATTGAAAATGGTTGAGATGTGAACTCATACTCATTTCATTGGACTCCCGAGACCTGCATTGAATAATATTATATGCTATCAACACGTACCTACACTTAGGCATAGCATAACCTACCTAGCCATTACTAATCTCGACCTAGCTATGTACCAACTCTTAAGCATTTGGGTAATCCAGAGAACCAAATTCAATTCTTACCTATAACTAGGAAGCTATTAAAGCACATAGATCTTCCTTCTCGTTTTAATCCGTAAATAGGAATTTCCTAAGCAGAAAAGACCACTCAAAAGCAAAGGGCGAAAACCTGAAGGCGAATTGCTCAATAATAAAATATTGGTTGTACCGGTAAAAAGGAACGGTCCCATTCTTGTCACTGTCACCACTGTAACGATGTCAGCGAAAAACTGGGACCAGCACACCCCTACATACAGCATACTCCGGGTGTCTAAGGAGTCTGCCTACCAAATATCAAGTTGGTAGCTCCGAAATTGCAGGCTGTAGAGCAGAACAGAGAGACAGACACACACAGACGAATTCAGACTGTTCCGTCCAGTCTCTATAATTTCTTTGTTCACGAAGTGCCTGGTTATTTTGTTATTTTACCTTCTTCATTGTCGGCGTTCTTGTCTCGCTGCTCGCCTTATCGCTCATCTTTGTTCGATTCTGTCAACACGCCGCACCGCCTCGCACTTATCGGATCTCGCTATTGCTAATCCCTTTACCCTTTAATCGCTTATCGGAGGAAAGAGAGGAACCTACCGTTCTATTCAGATCTTTAGTGCAGTCTCAACCGCTCATCGACAACCACCAGCTCATCAAAACTCAAGTTCCCTCTTCCCGACTTTCCAAGAAGGAAATTTCGTTTTGGGTCCCTGTATCCCACTTCGACCTCTTTTTACCGACGTTTCCGGTAAGTTCTGGGATTACAACGATGCATTCATTTTCTTTCACGAGGCTAACGACTTCATTCTCTCTGACGTCATCTCTTGACCCCTGTTTCCCTTTACTTATTTCAGGGTCTCCAGAGGCAGTTTTGTTTTTATCTGATTTTCCTCTTCGTATGTGGATTCCACACATTACTCGCCCGATTCCCGGCAACTCACAAGCGGTGCTTCGCGGCCGACATCCCTGAAATTCGGCAAGAAGAGTAATCATCTGTACCTACCTACCTACGAGGATCCAGGCCAGAGACTTAATCAGTTTAAAATATTTATTTTAGATTTTTTTTTTTCTTAAAGATTTTTTTGTTGTATTTTCTTTATTCAAGGGGCCCCCTAGGTAGGTACTTGCGCTGAACAAGTTTCTTACACATTTCTTTAATATTACATCTATAATTGCGAATGATATAGCTTAGAGTTTTATTCAAACTTTTCCCTCTCACCCTGCTACAACTCTAGGTGTTCATTCATTTGGTAGCAGAGCGTGGTTGTAAAAAAAAAAAACTCATTCTTTTTACTTAATACGATTCATCCTCAAGTCTTCCACTGCCATTATTCAAATTACTACGTTGAATTCTATTAACCAAATTGCTATAGTTCACCACTATCATTTAACATAAGCTATAAGTTATATTATTTCATACCTTATTCTATTTCTTGTACTTATTCTTGTTCTCTTTTGCCTACTTCTACTTCCCACAGAATTAGGTCGATTTATATTACTTACATATTGTAATTCGGATCGAATTCCCTGATTTCCTACTCCCTAAACTTTCGATTTTCCCTGACCTTTAACCTGCCTTTTCACTCATGGCAAAATCTAGTGAAGAGGAACTCCAATTGTCTTTCGAAAAAGATGTTAGAAAAATTCGAAGGCAATTGGCGTCTGCTATGGATGAGGTCGATTTCATTTATAGTTATGGGAAGAAACTATTGGACCCATCAACCGCCAGCAGCTCAGTTAAAAATAACATGAAGGGCATGCAAGGAACACTCGAAAACTTCTACAAAATTTATGAATCAGCCTATGTAGAGCTTGGTAGACTCCATGATGAACATGGGAGAGAAGCTGGGTTCCCTACTGAAGGGGACAAGAAGGAGAGAGGCAAGTTGCGTTCTAACTACTATACGGCTTTGGGACAGATCGAATCAATCAAGGCCGAGGATTTTAAATCACACACGGATCCTGCTGCCAGTGTCACCATTACAGAATCAAGAGCCAACAAGACACTACCTCGTCTGAATCTTCCTTCATTTGATGGGCAACTGATCAACTGGGCCAAGTTCCGAGATTCATACGTTTCAATGGTTCATACTGAAAATATTCCTATTATCGACAAGTTCCAGTATTTAAGAGCCTCCCTTAAAGGACCAGCTCTGGCTGTTATCACTTCTTTCAAAATCGAGGAGGCAAATTATAACTTAGCTTGGCAGGCAGTACTGGATACCTTTGACAACCAGAGAATGTTAGCATCTGCCTATCTGGAACAACTTCTCAACTTTAAGCCGCTCCAGGGAAGAGGAAATCCTGAAGCCCTTAACCAGTTCCTATCTTCTGTTTGCGATAACGTTGCTGCTTTCAAGGCGCTAAACATCAGGGAAGAAAGTCAGTTTCTCCTGTTTTATCTTGCTTCCCGTTGCTTGGATCAGACGACAAGGGAGCTTTTTGAGATGGGCCAAAAGAAAGATACCTTTCCTACCTTTGATGCACTAACGAAGTTCGTTCGTGATCGAGTTGTATCCTTACAGCTTTCAACTAACGTGAACCCTCTCAATGAAAGACCCTCTCGTCCATTCAATTATCCACCGTCAAAGCCACAATCAAGGTCCTTGCAACCACCTAGCCCCAAAAACTTTCCAAAAACTTCACTTCATGCCAGCAAAGCTTCGAAGCCCAAGAGTGTTGGTTCTGCTAAACCTATCAACACTTTTAACCCCTCATACATGTGCAATGTACTCTGTACAGCCTGCAATAAGGAATATCACAATGTGGTTTCCTGTCCATTATTTATCGATGCTGCACCTCAGCAACGACAAATGTTCCTGAAAGATTGGCAAGGATGTCTGAATTGTCTCTCAACCAAACACCAAGTTCAGGACTGCCCATCAAAATGGCACTGTCGCTTTTGCCCAGAACGCCATAATTCTCTCCTGCATTCCTCAGAATCTACAATGAGCGGATCCAAAGGCACGAAATCAGTGGGTCGACAGACTGTCTTCGAATCGACAAGTATGTTGAGCAAATCTAACAGTTCTCACTTGCCAACGAATCTTTCTGCAGCTATCCCTACAGAAAATCATCTCCTGCTTGGAACTGCTATAGCTCGTATCCAAAATATCAGAGGTCAGTTCCAGAACGTTCGAATCGTCATTGATTGTGGAAGCCAGAATAGTTTTATCACCCACCGATTCTTAAACAAGCTTGGCTTAAAGATGAGCAATGCTGATCGTATGATCTCAGGCATTGGTCAGACATTGTTTGAAGGTGCTAAAGGCAAGGTCCTTTGCACCATAAGGCCCAAAGACGATGACACAGTGGAGCTCACCACTGAAGCAATTGTGGTGTCCACAATAACATCACACTTACCCTCAATCACACTTCCCCACTCAGTCATCACAAAGTGTATGGACTTCAACTTAGCTGATCCCTACTTCTGGAAACCTGGACCAGTTGATTTCCTACTTGGAGTGGACTTATTCACAAAGATTTGGACAGGTTCAGTCTATGAGACTGATCAAAGAGGACCAGATCTCTTATCTTCTGTATTCGGTTTCATCGTCATGGGCAAGATTGCTTCAACTAACCCAACGACCTCAACATCCCTCCTCATGGTTGACAAGTCCAACGATGTCAATTTCCAGCTAGAACGCTTTTGGGAATTGGAACAACCTGCTCCTCCTCCTCGTATCACCAATCCTGAGGATCTGCAATGTGAACAACACTTCGTGCATACTCATTACAGACTTCCAAATGGAAGGTATGTTGTACATCTTCCATTCCGCTCAGATAACCCCCAACTTGGAGATTCTTCGCCTATGGCCCTTCGAAGGTTTCATAGTTTAGAAAAGAAGTTGAAGAATAATCTGATCATGAGTGAAAAATACAATGATTTCCTATCAGAATACTTGGAACTTGATCATATGTCTCTAGCAAAATCACCACCGAAATTCTTAATTCCTCACCACTGTATTACAAAAGAGGTTCCAGAGGGTCTAAAATTGAAAGTCGTCTTCGATGCAAGTGCTAAGACTTCGAATGGTTCATTGAATGACCATCTCTTCACTGGACCAAAATTGCAGAACGACATCCGCAATGTCATTCTCCGTTTTAGGCATCATCGCTTCGTATTCTCAACAGACATCATCAAGATGTTCAGAATGATCGAGATTGCGCCTGTAGACCGTCAGTATATGCAGATTTATTGGCGCTTCAACCAGAATGAGCCAGTTCAGCGGTTTGAACTCAACACAGTGATCTATGGACTAGTTTGTGCACCTTTCCAGGCGCAACGAGTACTTAGACAATTGACCATCGATCATGGAGAAGACTATCCTTTAGCAGCGAAGGTGCTGTTAAATGATTCATATGTTGATGACATTCTCACAGGAGCATCAACGCTTTTAGAAGCAATCGCGCTACGAGATCAACTGATCCAACTCCTCAAACAAGGTGGCTTCGAGTTGAGCAAGTGGCGCAGCAACTTGAAGGACCTGCTCGAGCCTCAGCCTTCAAACTCAACATCTGGTGCAGCTCCAGTCGACCTCTCATCACCTGAGGATCACTGGGTTAAAGTGTTAGGTTTGCAGTGGGACCCACTCTCCGATTCTTTCTCTTTCTCAGTTGGGGAACCCAGTAGCAATTTCACCAAGAGGGGAGTTCTCTCAACACTCGCTCGTCTCTACGATCCCCTTGGGTTTTTGACGCCTATCACATTTTTAATGAAAACATTCATTCAGGAATTGTGGATCAATAAATATGACTGGGACCAAGAGTTGACTCAATCTCTAATGGATTCTTGGATGGAGATCACCAAACAGCTTCCTCAGCTTTCAGAGCTCCGAATTCCCAGATGCATTGTAGCGTCTGTAGATGCCACCTCTTTTCAGTTAGTGGGTTTCTGTGATGCGTCAACTAAAGGTTATGCCTCTGTGATCTACCTCAAGGTCAACACTCACCTTGGATATAAGGTCTCTCTTCTTACATCCAAATCAAAGCTTGCCCCTACCAACCCACAATCAGTCCCTCGATTGGAATTGTCAGGAGCACTCCTGTTAGCTGAACTATATGCTGCCGTATCATTGCACATTCAGATACAAGACTTAATCATGGATCCACCAGTATTCTTTACTGATAGCACCATAGTCCTCGCTTGGATCAACACTCCAGCACACAAACTAAAAGTTTTTGCAGCTAACAGAGTTGTCAAAATTCAGGAGCTCACTGCCCCCTCTTCTTGGAGACATGTTGTTTCTCTAGAAAACCCATCAGATGTAGCTTCAAGAGGAATTTTTCCATCTCAAATACTTAATCATGACCTTTGGTGGTCTGGACCCTCATGGATGTCTCTCCCCTTGGACCAATGGCCAAGCTCCAACCCAGATTTACCAGAGGTTGTACCAGAGATGAAAGTGTTGGAGACAAATGCACTTGCCTCTGTTAATACTCCCAGTCATCTGATTCTATGGATGTCACGTTTTTCCTCCTTCATCACTTTGGTTAAGGCTACTGCCTGGCTTCGGCGCTGGCTCCATAATCTGAAACACCTCAAATGCTGTTGCTGCGCATTGAGGTCAGGCTGCCTCAAGAAGATGGAATTCGAAGAGGGTCTACTCATGTGCATCAAAGTAACCCAAGCTCATTACTTTCATGATCCCTCCCAAACCAAGGAAAAGTATCGAGCACTAGCACCATCATTAGATGCTGAAGGAGTTTGGCGGGTAGGTGGAAGGTTACGACATTCTTCTCTTCCTGAATCTGAGAAGCACCCAATCCTCTTACCACACAATGCACATTTGACAGCTCTACTTGTAGACTACTATCACCGAATCTACCTCCATCCAGGACCAACGACCCTCCAAGCAGTCATCCAGAAGCGTTATTGGGTGCCATCATTACGCCGCTTAATCCGACTACGAGGTTTCAGGTGTAAGCCATGTTACCAGTCCAGGGCAACTTCTGTTACGCCTTTCATGGGTGATCTACCCAGTTATAGGGTCAAAGGTGGGCGTACCTTTCAGCACGTGGGTATCGACTTTGCGGGCCCTTTCCCTCTCAAAGAATCTAACCGTCGTAACGCAGCAGTAGGAAAAGTTTATCTTTGCCTATACGTATGTATGGCCACTAAAGCCCTTCACTTAGAGGCTGTAACAAGGCTCACCACAGAAGCTTTTCTCGCATCATTCCAGAGATTCACATCAAGAAGAGGAATCCCCACTGACGTTTATACAGACAACGGGTCAAATTTTTTGGGTGCAGCTGCTTATCTTAAAGAGCTCTACCAATGGTTCGCTGCACAGAAGACAAAGCAGGAGTTGCTTGACTACGCCATGGACACTTGTATCACATGGCACTTCAACCCCCCTCAGACACCACACATGGGTGGCGTTTGGGAAGCAGGGGTGAAGTCTGTCAAGAGATACCTTCGCCTCATAGCTGCTGGCGCTCACCTCACATTTGAGGAGATCACGACATGGTTTGCCAGGATTGAGGCCATATTGAATTCGCGCCCTCTCTGCCCGCTCTCCACAGACCCAGACGAAAATGGCTATCTTTCACCCGGGCACTTCTTGGTGGGCGGTCCCCTCGTAGTAGCTCCTGAACCGTCTCTCATTGATGTCAAGGAGAACCTGCTAAGCAGGTGGCAGTTGGTCAGCAGGATGTCCGAACAATTCTGGCAACGGTGGAGTAAGGAATATTTGCAGACATTGCAGAGACGACCCAAGTGGGTCCAAATGAAGCAAAACCTCGAAATCGGAGACCTCGTTCTCCTGAAGGAGAATTTGCCACCACTGCAATGGAAACTGGCCAGGGTCATAGCAGTCCATCCTGGAGAAGACGATGTAGTCAGAGTAGTGACTGTCCAATATGGGAATTCCAACTTCCGCAGACATGTCGCCAATCTCGTGCCACTTCCACACCATAACACACCCTCCTTTCCTGACTCCCCATGATCCGAAATTTGAGTTTCCCCAAATTTGGTGGGCGGGATGTTCCGTCCAGTCTCTATAATTTCTTTGTTCACGAAGTGCCTGGTTATTTTGTTATTTTACCTTCTTCATTGTCGGCGTTCTTGTCTCGCTGCTCGCCTTATCGCTCATCTTTGTTCGATTCTGTCAACACGCCGCACCGCCTCGCACTTATCGGATCTCGCTATTGCTAATCCCTTTACCCTTTAATCGCTTATCGGAGGAAAGAGAGGAACCTACCGTTCTATTCAGATCTTTAGTGCAGTCTCAACCGCTCATCGACAACCACCAGCTCATCAAAACTCAAGTTCCCTCTTCCCGACTTTCCAAGAAGGAAATTTCGTTTTGGGTCCCTGTATCCCACTTCGACCTCTTTTTACCGACGTTTCCGGTAAGTTCTGGGATTACAACGATGCATTCATTTTCTTTCACGAGGCTAACGACTTCATTCTCTCTGACGTCATCTCTTGACCCCTGTTTCCCTTTACTTATTTCAGGGTCTCCAGAGGCAGTTTTGTTTTTATCTGATTTTCCTCTTCGTATGTGGATTCCACACATTACTCGCCCGATTCCCGGCAACTCACAAGCGGTGCTTCGCGGCCGACATCCCTGAAATTCGGCAAGAAGAGTAATCATCTGTACCTACCTACCTACGAGGATCCAGGCCAGAGACTTAATCAGTTTAAAATATTTATTTTAGATTTTTTTTTTTCTTAAAGATTTTTTTGTTGTATTTTCTTTATTCAAGGGGCCCCCTAGGTAGGTACTTGCGCTGAACAAGTTTCTTACACATTTCTTTAATATTACATCTATAATTGCGAATGATATAGCTTAGAGTTTTATTCAAACTTTTCCCTCTCACCCTGCTACAACTCTAGGTGTTCATTCACAGACCGAGAGCTACTCTGTCAAAAGGCCATTTTAATTTTGTATCATTGTCATAAATCACCCTTGAGCGATCAAGCTGTAATATTTACGCCGCGCAAGTCTCAAATATTCGTGGCAGAGTTGTTATATCCAGAGTCTCTCAAGCTCTAATTTACCAGAATTGTGTGGACTGCAGATGGACGACTTCGTCCACAGAGTAAACTAGGAGTTGCTTCGGCTAAATTTACCGTTTTCCTTTTAATTCTTCAAAGATGCCAATGTAGGTAGGTACCCAAGTATATGTACCTACTCATTATGCGGGCAGAAATTATATGATACTTGGGTGGCTACCTCCATTCCATTCATCACCTGGATGGCTCTGGGGTTAGTCAAATAACGTGAAAAATGCACTATTTCATAGAAAAATACCAACAGTGAGATAATTAGGAAGTTGAATACATCAAATGTTGGGAAAGTTGTATATAACCTTGCATAGGATATGGGTACCCTGGTTGAACGCACTTCACCAAGCAACCTACATAGATAGCATCATTGACTTGCCACAAGACACTTGCTAGCAAAACCTGAAAGTTAACACTAAGCAGGTATACTGCTACTAAGAATAGATCCCTTATCTGCATTTTTGGCCATAATAAGTTAATCGTACCCCCCCCCCCCCCCCCCCCCCCCCCCCCGTTTTTGGAGGTGGTTTCTGTCGATTTTGCTAGTCTCGAAGTCGGATCCCAACGGGAAATGCCTCAAAAACGGCTTACAATTGTCGCATTAACTACGTTTTGGTTCGATTTACTAATGAAAATCCCGTAACTGGCCTTTTCTAGAGCAAAAACCCGCATCTGGGCGTCAGGTACGATTATTTTATTGGTAGTCACGTATATGAGAATAGTGACACTCTTGAAAGTCCTGATAAGAATTTATAATCATTTAATAATGATTAACAGGACGTTTCCATTTGTTTTCGTCACGTCACAGTGGGGTTTGCTATTGTTTCACGTACAACCAATGCGTTACTAGGGAAGTGTAACTCCCTTAGTTTTCATAGCAGGAAAATCGTTAGCCACTTTTTGGAATGCTCTCATTTTATCACAGCATCTCATAATCCCTAAGCCTCTGTAGTGTCAAGGAAAGCTGATTTATTACGCTCAGGTATAAACTAATATTGCTAGGTAACCTTAATCTTGTTTATATATAATCCCGAACGGTCTTTGAAATTGTGAAGAACTTCGCGGTCCGATTTCAGTGTTAGACGACTCATTCGAATCAGCACGGCCCCAAGTTTGTTGCAAAAGTGTCGCCGTTCGTCTCTATACCCGCCTTGACCGTGTTTCAGGCGGTCCTTATCAACGAGAGTTGTTTATTAGGCTGTGGCGGTAACAACAGTTCCCATCAATTCACGGTAAGTAAGAAACGTAGTGTAGTTACTAACATCTAGGAGAGGTATTTCTGAACGAAGAAATTGAAACTGAAGAACTTAGCGGACTTTATATAATTCCGAACGGTCTTTATATATACTTCCGAATCAGCACGGCCCCAGGTGTCGGTAAGTAAGAAACGTAGTGATAGGGTCTTTTCTGATTTATCCTAGTATCCTGCATACAGGTACGAGGAAATGACTTTTTTTCGCTAAGTAGAGCAGTAGGTACTAATTTTGTATTAGAAAAACGTATCAGTCTTATTGCAAAACGAAAACTCATATGTGCACCCGATACGAGGAAATCGTCTGGTACATATATGTTCTAAACCTTTTCTTTTGCATTATTCTGACCAAAATAATATTTTTGCCGCCTCACCACGCGATTCAGCTAGAAATTCCCTTTGGAATGAGTGCTTTTTGAGCTCGGAACAACGCAAAATAGAGCTAATATCAGGAAATTTCTACTCAAAACATAGAGACGCATTTTCCCAAAAGTAGGGTTTTGTCAGATACGGGATCTACTCTTAGTACGGCAATATAATGTTATGAACTAGATTTAAAATTAACTATTCATATTGTTTACCTTGAATCGTGTCCATCGTTTCAACAGGATTGTGAACGGAAGATGATTCAATTGTCACTTCAGTGGGACGCAACCACGTGTTGTGTTATCCCGTAGGTTGACCAATTCTACAGTAAGTACGGCAAAACAACCTATAGATCTGTCCGTAACAAGAGTAATAAATTTAAAGTCTGGGTACGAATTCGCAATATTTAATTTTTGTTAGAACAAACAAAGAAATAAAAAGAAAGGTGTTCGTCTCTGCGAGGAGCCTACCGTTTGCTTTTGCTGCTACTTAAAATCACGCTAAATTTTAAAGTGACTGCAATTACCACAACCTAGTTGGTTGGTTGGTTGCTCTCACTTTGGCCGTGGTCTGTCTCGATCGTGTGGCCAACGATCTCGTTTTCAGTTGGGCTGTCTTTGGCCTTTCCTCCCCCTTCATCATTCTAGAGGTTCGTTCGGCTAAGGATTCTGGACGAGTTCAGGACGGGACGGCATTCTGAAAGGGGAGGGGATAGGATCAGTTCGGTACCGTTGTTAACCGAACGCCTTCTGAACTCGTACTGAACTGGTACGAGGAGGCAACCTTCCCTTCATTTTTTTAAATGTATTTTTTACGGTATTTGTCTGTTGTCTTCTCTCGTTTTTAGAGTTTCATTGTAGATTTTTAAACGTTTACGAATTTGATAGTTATACTTCTTTGCACACAAAAAGCTCACATATCAAGACAATTTAACATAAATTTAGTACAGTAGGTACCAACCTACCTACCATCATTTATGAAAATGAGAAAAACATCAAGAAAAAACCAATAAATTTTTAGTTGCATTCAGTGACTAGGTATACATTTTTATATTCCCAAACTTCATCGGACTCGTAAAAATCTGAGTCAATCATCTTAACTCAAAATTATTCAACAAAAATGACAAGACGACTCACGCAAACAGTAAACAAAAATATTTAGATGATTCACTCACTCACTCACTCACTGCTCGGGGTTACCATTGGAAAAGAGTGTCAGGCACCATGAACGGCTTATAGTCGCCCTCAAAAAGAGGCCCCTTTAAATTAAAAGAGGATTCCGCCGGTTACCCCGAGTTGGAGTCGTCGCAAGCAAACCTTTTGCTTAGATCAGCGAACTTTTTGATTCTTTTCCACTCAATATCTCTGAGGGAAGCCCGTTCAATGATATGATGCCCAAATGCCTCCGTTCTGGATCTCCAGTACCGGTCGCATCTGCAAAGAAAGTGCTCTGCGGAATCTTCCTCGAGTCCGCAAGGGCACATAGGTGAGATATTGTTATCTATAATATTTAGCATCCTGTGGAAATCATAGTGTCCAGTAAGGATCCCAATCATGGTTCTAATAGAATTTCTACTTTTGCTTAGAAGCCAGTGTGCTCGTTTGGGATCGGAAGACGTAACGAGCATTCTGGTATGTCTCTATCTAGCAATTTCCCTGTTCCAGAGAATGTTGAGGTCTTGTGTGACCCAGTTTTTAATTTTTGCTTTACAGGCATTTTTGGAAACGCAGATGGCAGGAGATGGTCCGAGAAACTGTTGTCCCGAGCCAGCCCGCGCTAAGCCGTCCGCATTAACATTGCCTTCGTAGTTCTCATGACCAGGGATCCATTTTATGGATATTCTGTTGTTGCTAAGAAACAAATTGTTAATGTGTTGCTTTGTTTCCCAGACCAGTTTTGAGGTCGTGAGGGGGTTCAGGAGTGCTTTGATGCTGGCCTGACTATCGGTAAAAATGTGAATGTTTTTGTTAGAAGTGTTGTGGTTATGTAGGGTGACCAGGCACTTATTGATAGCATATATTTCTGATTGAAATACAGTCGCATGTTTATCGAGGCTGTAAGAATGTGCCACTTGGAGGCTGGGAATGAATACACCAGCGCCAGAGGAAGGTTCAGATTCCCTATCTATCTTAGAACCATCGGTGTAGCAATGTATGGTGTCTATAGTGTCAACAGGGGTTTGTTGATTGTTCCACTCATTCTGTCTTTTATTTCAAAGGTGGATTTCAAATTCCAGAAAAATCTCCTCTTCATTTCATCAGAAGGCATGAGGGTTTCTGGTGCATAAGCATTAGTAGCTTGTTTGATGTAGGTGTGTCCTACTTGTGTGTAGTGAGAGAGTTGGCTTGTGTCATGCACCCACTCTCCCAAAATATTCAACCTAACCACGGCTTGCATGGAAAAGACCATTGCGAGAGTATCCAGTGGTGCTAGTCCAAGGATAATTTGGATGCTCCTGGTTGGAGTAGTACGGAAGGCTCCACTAATAAGCATGCAGGCTAATCTTTCGATTTTGCCTAGGGTTTTGCTGTTTTTAATGCCCGGCCACCACACCACCACTCCAAATAGGAGTCTAGGTAGAATGATGGCTTGGTAAATCCAGTGGGCTATTTTGGGGGTAAGTCCCCACTTTTTGGTTTATTATTTCCAATAATAAGCCTATGTGATCGTGTAGCAAAACATTTTTATAACCCCCCCTCAAACTTTGTCACTTTACGTTTCAAGGTGCGTAGAATCCAAATTTGAAATGTCCGTCCGCCGTCCGGTGTCCGCCGTCCGGGCCATAAAAGGCCTAAGAATTGACTTAAAAAACCTGTTCTTTCGCACATAGACTCCATTTGGGGTCTAGTTGGTCCTAACGTTTAACCATCCCGATCGCTTTACTCGCATAGATGCTATGGGCCAAAAACGGACGAAAAAGTGTCTTTTAGGACGTGATAGACGCACGCCTGGCACGCTTGGCAGGGGGTCACGGTGGGTGGTGAGGGGGGTGAGCGGGGGGTGGAGTGAAAGGAGGCGCCGCGGCACCATGAGGTGGGTACAGCGTTCCTTCGAGGCATGAATATATGTTTTTTCCTAGGTCATATTTGTGTGTTAATACCAATGCTTTTCCTACGCATATTTAATAACATATCCTCTCGACTTTTCGTACATACTTAGACAATGATATTATTAAGGCAATAACTATTTGAATAGATAGGAGCTCAAATCGAGAAATATAAACATGCGTATATAATTATAGAAGTATAGGTTGTGGCAACTCGAAATAGGACACGCCGAGGAGCCTGGACGGGCCTTATGACGTACGCAAGCCAACTAAAACTACGATCATACTCAATTGAAAAAATAATAAACCTTTGTGAAATAATTTGCAGCGTTTTTCCAATCGCTCTCCTCGCACAGAAAAGGCTATTGGTGATTTTTTTGACCTTCCATTCAATATGTGGTTTCCAATTGAGTTTGGAATCCAGTATAATACCGAGGTACTTCACCTTACTGGAGGGTGAGAGGTTAGTGTTTAGGTATGACAGTCCTGTTATTTGTGGAGGACGTTGTTTCCTTGAGAAAGTGATGATTTCAATTTGTTTGGGATTAATGAATAGTCCCTTGTTTCTACACCATTGTTCAAGGAGTCTCAGTATGGTGTTGGCATTTCTCGTGATATCCGTCGGGTTTGAGCCCCTGATTAGGACAACCCCGTCATCCGCAAAAAATTGTGCATGATGGCAGAGAGTAAGCAGCGCGTTCAGTAAATCGTCGACTACTAGGCACCAAAGGAGGGGAGACAGTGATCCCCCTTGTGGAGTGCCTCTTTGAACTTTATATCTTTTGGAAGTATTACCTAGAGAGCAGGTGATCTTTCTATTTAATAGATATGATTTACACCAGTGGATTATTGGGGAGTCAACTCCTCTAGTTTCAAGCCCTAGCTGTATTGCTGGCCACGACAAATTGTCGAAGGCTCCGCCAATATATTTAGATGATAAGTGAAACGATGATAAGACGATGTGATAAGCAAAAATATCTAGTGCGCATGTCTTGGACTATCGGTCCCGACGAAAATCTCAGGACTGGTTGAACTGGTCCTGGACGGTAATGGATGCCTAAACGAACAGCGGACTGTCGGTACTGGACGAGTCCTACGCCTAAACGAACGCCACAAAGGGGGCGTGGTCAGTCCCAAACCGTTCAGAATCCTTAGCCGAACGAACCTTTGTTCTTTCTTTTCTTCTTCGAGTTGATTTTTCGTATTTTCGTTTTCCGTTAGGAAACATCCCACATTCAACCTTTCGATTCTGTCTCTTCCTCCTTTGACATCCCACATCCAATCTTCGTTTTCCTTGTTTCTTTAATCTGTTTGCCCCCACTATTCTTACTACTTCATATCTTGTTTTTCTACATTCTTTTAGTACATTTTCTGCATCCTGAGTTCTTCCTCCCTCATATAGGGGTCATTCTCATTTCATTTGCCGCTTTCATGTCCCTGACGACGAATTCTCACAATTCTTGACCAAAACTAGCGATTTTGGGGAAAAAAAGGGTCGTATAAGTTGGGAGATCAACGAAGTAATAATTTGACTGCCCAAAATCCCCTTTAACCAATACTCAGTGATGACGAATGAAAGCACTATGGCATTATTGCCAACACATCTCAAACTAACCACAGAGACTGCTTCATACAGATGAAAGAGGGAAGCAAGCAGACATGGGCAGAGGAATACATGGGAGAGACAGAGGCATTCAGTTGGATGAGTGCAGTGTTAGATCCTTGGTTTCAGGACATCCGAGAGATAGACCACAACTCGTATAAACAAATTGCTGATCGGCCACCTTGAAGATGCCACGTTTTAATTTAGAAAGAAAAAAATAAATGACCCATATTGTGATCTATGTGAGGGAGGAAGGACTCAGGATGCAGAAAATGTACTAACAGAATGCAGAAAAACAAGATATGAAGTAGTAAGAATAGTGGGGGCAAACAGATTAAAGAAACAAGGAAAACAAACGAAGATTGGATGTGGGATGTCAAAGGAGGAAGAGACAGAATAGAAAGGATGAATGTGGGATGTTTCCTAACGGAAAAGGAAAATACGAAAAATAAACTCACACGAAGAAAGAACTTTGAAAGAACAAGAATGATGAAGGGGGAGGAAAGGCCAAATACAGCCCAACTGTAAACATGATCGTTGGCCACACGATCGAGACAGACCACGGCCCAAGTGAGAGAAACCAACCAACCAACTAGGTGGTGGTAATTGCAGTCACTTTAAAATTTAGCGTGATTTTAAGTAGCAGCAAAAGCAAACGGACACGATTCAAGGTAAACAATATGAATAGTTAAATATAAATCTAGTTCATAATATTATATTGCCGTAGTAAGAGTAGATCCCGTATCTGACAAAACCCTACTTTTGGGAAAATGCGTCTCTCTTCTGCGAAAATGTTGTGAGTAGAAATTTCCTGATATTAGCTCTATTTTGCATTGTTCCGAGCTCAAAAAGCACTCATTCCAAAGGGAATTTCTAGCTGAATCGCCTGGTGAGGCGGGAAAAATATTATTTTGGTCCGAAAAATGCAAAAAAAAAAAAAAAAAGAAATCGATACCCCACATGTAAATGTAAACAACTCGTAAACGAGTTCCACTATCTGCTTTACAAGCAGATACCATGTTACATGGATATGTCTTTCATTGGGGATTTCATAACGGTTGTCCTCGAGAGTTGTAAACAAATCCTTTAACTTTAAACAAATCCCTGGGCCGCATGGCTGCATCCCGACTAATTCCAACAAAACAACGGTTTACTTATAGAAATGTTGAAAATAACTGTGGAGAGAAGCCACTACAATGAGTTGTTGTTAACAGTCGACTGTTGTCAAGAGGATGAGAATGTTTCCTATGGAGTGGAGTAAATGATGCTATTGCTTTACGTTAAGAATATTGTAACCGGCATATTAAAATTGTTTATAGTCCAATCAACTTAGTTTAGGAATGCAGCCAGGTACGTAAGGAGGGGGAAATTGGTAGCTTGAGATGTGAACATTTATCACATAAATCAAGCGCTTTCCAACGAGTGGCGAACGATTTCTGTGCGATGAAAACTGCGGAAATTCCATTCCCCTAGCAACGGCTGGGTTGTACGTGAAAAACACTGAAATTGTGACACAAATTTTGCGTGACGGAAATTTTTGGTTGACCCCCCAGAGCAAAGACATATCCATGTCAAAAAAGTCACGTAAATTGATCACGAAAATATTCTAATGATTTCCGCTTACAACCGAGTCGTTGCTAGGGAAATGGTACTTCGTCGTTTTTCATCCCACAAAATTCGTTGACCATTCGTTCGAAAGCTCTCGATTTATCCAACCATATTATGTTGACTACTGCGAAGTGCGTGGCCAACAAGCTGAGTTATGAGCATGGTTATTTGAATAATTGTGTACACTCAGGTGATCATTCTCAATAGTTGATATTGTGAACATGATTGCAACCGCTTGTTAAATTCTGATGATACGAGTCCGCAACTAAAGACATAAAATGTCCCAGTGTGTTGCAGACTCATATGCAAGCGTTTTCTTATGATTTTAACGTACAACCAAGCCGTTGCTGGAGAAATAAAACTTCTTTAGCGTTTAAAGGACAAAAGTCGTTCTCCATTCGTTGGAAAGCTCTCGATTTATCACGCATTTCTTTCGTACTTGTTCTTTATTATCCCCCTCTCCCTTGTAGCTATTCGTGCATATAAAATACTTTGCTTATTTACCTTTAATTCCATTCTGCAATTGAGAAAGTGAGACCAAGTGGACGGGGGGGGGGGGGGGGGGGGGGCATCATAATTCAGTAGAAAACAATCCTACATTGTCAGAGTATACTCCACAAGTCGTCCCTACAGCGTACTAGATGAGGAGATTGGGGATTGAGGTATCTCGAAGCAAAAAACATCTAATTATAACTAGGTTTGTTGAATACTCAGCTAAGTATCATGGAGATATGGAGTTTTCTGCAGTTCTTGAGGGGATGGGGAGGGAGGGGTCATAAAAGTGGAAAATCGACATTTTTCACTATAAAAAAGTGATTGCTGGGTACTCATTGTAGCGTTGAGACATTATTTCCTATCAAACTATGTTTGTTGAATCCCTACCTGCGTATCCCAAAGATATAGGAGTTTTCTGCAGTTCTTCAAGGGGTGGGTCATAAAAGTGGAAAATTGATATATTCCTATTAAAAAAAAGTGATTGCTGGGAACTCAGCATCTTGATCCCTCCTCCGAGTTCTTCATCTCCGACCCCTTGAAGAACTGCAGAAATCTCTGATGACTTTTTTATAGTGCAAATGTCGATTTTTCACTTTTATGACCACACCACCCCCTCAGGAACTACAGGAAACTCTGATATGTTCAGGATACGTAGGTAGGTATTCACCAAACGTAGTTTGATGGGAAATATTGTCTCAACACTACAATGAGTACCCAGCAATCACTTTTTTATGGTGAAAAATGTTGATTTTCTGCTTTTATGATCACACCACCCCCTCAGGAACTGCAGAAAGCTTTGATATCTTCAGGATACTTATTCTGGAAACTTAGTTTGATGGGAAATAATGTCTCAACACTACACTGAGTACACCCAGCAACTCAAGGTGTTACGGGGTGTTACCATAATGTCGATTTTTTACTCTTGTGACCCCAATCCTTCAGGAACAGTAGGAAACTCTGATATCTTCCTGATAAGTAGGCAGGTGTTCAACAATCCTAGTAATAGTTTTTTTTTTTTTGCTCCATGATACTTCAACCTCCTCGTCTAGTACGCTCTAGGGACGACTTGTTGGAGTATACTCTGACAATGTAGAATTTTTTAAGATGCCACATCCCCCTCCCCCCTTGGTCAAACTTTTCCTACTGCAGAATTGAATGGAAGGCAAATGAACAAAGTATATAATATGTAGGAATCGTTACGAGGGAGAGAAGGGTAATACAAAACGAAAATAAACTTTATCACTTACTTTATTGTGTAAATGCATTAGCAGACTGCTAGCGATTGCTTCATGATTGTGTATAGTATCGCCCCGTTTTTGAACAATTTTACTAACTGCGCTACAAACCCTCCTCACCCCTCAAATTCTTTTACTGCAGAAAACTGCAGAAACCTCGTCTGAGTATATCCTCAAAATTTGCAGGCATTTTTACATTTTTTGACAAAGTTATGAGTGATTGCTGAACTAACTTCATTGTGGTCTTACCTGTGTATTCAACTTCCTGATGATCTCACTGTTGGTAGTTTTCTATGAAAAAGTGCACTTTTAACGTTATTTGACTAATCCCAGAGCCATTCAGGTAATGAATGGAATGGAGGTAGCCACCCAAGTATCATATAATTTCTGCCCGCATAATGAGTTGGTACATACTTGGGTACCTACATACATTGATATCTTTGAAGAATTCAATAGAAAAACAATAGAATTAGCCGAGGTAACTCCTAGTTTACTCTGTGGTAAAAGCCATCCACCAGCAGCCACACAATCCTGGTAGGTAAATTAGAGTTTCAGAGACTCTGGGTTTCACAACTTTTCCTGCCACAAATCCTTTGTGGCGTAAATATCCCAGCTTGATCGCTCAAGGGTGATGTATGAAAATGATACAAAATGACAGAGTGAGCCTTTTGACAGAGTTACTATCGGTCTGAATTTGTCTATATGTTTGTCTGTCTCTCTGTTTTGCTCTACTGCCTGCAATTCCGGAGCTAGCAACTTAATATTTGGTAGGCAGACTCCTACAGTGACAGTGACAAGAATGGAACCGTTCCATTTTACTGGTGCAACCAATATTTTATTATTGTACTTAGCTGAGTACATAGCTAGGTCGAGCAGTGGTAATGGCTAGGTAGGTTAAGCTATGCCTAGGTGTAGGTACGTATTGATAGCATATAATATTATTCAATGTAGGTCTCGGGAGCCCAATGAAATGAGTATGAGTTCACATCTCATAAAGTCATTTTCAATAAAGTGACGACTTCTGAATGCTAGTCATCATTAGGTTTATCTATTTATTTTCAATAAAGTGCACATGATACTAATTAGGTTTTTCAACTATGGTATGATAATAGCAAGGCCTTGTTAATGGAACTGTATTGGTAAGATTGAGAGGGCTGTCACCATTTGGAACCGTGACAACGAGAGACAACAGTCCCGTTCCGCAAGTACAGTCACAACTCGACGGTAGGTGTACAACAGGCGCAACTCTCAATCTTCACATGGAGCGCTGGCTCCGTTCGGTTACAAATCGTAAAGTTATATGGCCGTCGTTTATCCAGTGATAACAAGACCTCTGTGGTAATAGCATATCGGATTATGGAGTGGTGGGTATTGAGTTCTAACCTGAGAGTTGGACTTTTTTTTTTCTTGGAGGATTTAATGCACATTTATTCACTCGTGCGGGTGGGTAGGTCGTTTTTGGGCTGTCGATGTTTTTTGTTATTTGTTGGACATTGGAAAAAGAAGATTTAGCGCAACTTGCAAGTCAGTCCAAAGCACTGAACTATACACGTCATTCTGACCTACATGTTTAACTAATCTTAATTCTACTAAGGGGTTGACTACTTGATGTTATCTATTTATGAGATACCAGCATCCAGACCAAACTATACACATCAAAGGTGCGATCAACTGTGCATAATTGACTGTAGGCAATCCCCCTCCCCAGGGGCCCAGAAATAATCCGCTTACTAATTTGTTGACCACTTGCACAGTTGAACCCTGTCCACTACTTCTGGAAGTCCCTAATCATCTTTTCCTGATGGCTAAACAAATCAAAAAGAGTTGACTACAGTACCATCACAAAAAGAAGCCGCTATTGATAAGAGATAAGGTTGACCAGTGCTCCCCGTGGCGATTGGGAGTTGTGCCTGCTGTACACCTACCATCGAGTACTGTCACACCAGTAGCTGTATGGTTTTTGTTTCTGATTCGACACGATGTGGCGGCGATGTCATCGACTCCGTCTTGCGACCTGTTGAGACGACTTTCAGAGCGAAACCGCCATTTTATCCTTTTTTTTCAGTTTTTTTTTTTCAAAATATCTTAAAACCGGTACATATAAACAGCCAGCTTAAACGTTTATGATGTTGATGGTCAATCAGTTCAGCCATTGGTAGGGGCAGATGGTAGTGTAACGGGCTAAAAATATTAGCTACCTCGACAGGAGTTCGAACTCACGTCGTCACAACTACGAGAAATTATTAATAATTTCCCGAAGTTGCGACACTAACGACCAGAGCTATGAGGCCAGGGTGATCAAACCTCTTCGACTGTGAGAGTTATTTTCCTGGAGCGTAACATTTCCCCAGAGTCAAATACCAGCCGTCTCGGCTGGTTTGGGGTCGGACGAATGACTAAGTGAAACTGCAGGCCGCTGGCTCAGCAGATGCTCGCTGGAACAAGTCAGCAGTCGAGCGAGGTCATTGTCACGGTGTGTTTTGACTCAAGTGAATGAGGAAATGAAAGGCATAACAACAGGAAATGTGATGTTTACAGTCTTTTGGCTCGAGAGGGATTTAATTAATTATTGTTTCGTATGATTTCGGGTCCTATTTCGGCTGCGCCACTGTAACGGGCTAAAAATATTTGATACCTCGACAGGAGTTCGAACTCGCGTCGTCACAACTACGAGAAATCATTAATAATTTCCCGCAGTTGCGACACTCTAACGATCAGAGCTAAGAGGCCAGGGTGATCAAACCTCTTCGACTGTGAGAGTTATTTTCCTGGAGCGTAACAGTAGGTAGAAAATAATAATAAGCACCATATTCAGCCGAACTTATACCACAGCCAACCGATACCACAATGCATCCCAACCCAATTTCGAAGAGAGATTTTCCTATCAGCAGCAAAGAAGAAGATTTAAACGTATAGGTTTTATTGACTGCCTAGAATTAACGTTTTTATAATTTCTAGTCAAATTTGTGAAAGTGTTATATTAACTTTAATTATTCAATTGTTATTTTTTTATAACGCACAGTTTATTAGGAGGTATGTCACTGGACAGTACCCTTCTTACAGGTTTCATTTTACCATTTCTGGTAAAAAGCTGTACCATTTATTATCAAAACGCAAAGCGTATTTTATAACTCAAAGAGTTGACAATAAAGTTAAAAAATAATAATAAAAATAGATAAATAAATCAAAATTGAAGGAAGCAGGTAATTAAATCAACTACGTCAAAGTTTATAACTTCCATATATTTACATTCTAAATACAAAATACTCTTACAGCCTACTCACAGTCAAAACATATAATATCTGTTCGTGATAGGTGGCTTTCAGAAATGAAGGGTCCACGGGAAAAACAAGGAATGTCAATGTTTTTAAAATTTGAGCTAAGCACTCCTGCTGATACTTACTGGACCTCTATCTGTTACACACGTGTTCCCGTCAAAAAGAAGGATAGTCAGGATAAGATATTGGAGGACATATCTCAAAAATACGTGTTTATTGTATTCTTCCTGTACGTTTTAGGATGCTGAATCAAATCGGTCATCTTTCTTTTTTCTCCGCTCTAGCAAAGTCTAGGCGTATCTTAGTACCTACTGCTATTGCATTTTGACGAATGTATTATAACTAGGTTTGTAAAATTCGAAATCTTTGAAATTTAGATATTAGTTTTGGCTGAATATTAGGAAATTGTGAATTATGAGCTTCTTGTGGATAAGTAATGGTTAAAAACCATAATCTTGATTATCTACATTTCCTTATCCTGATAAGGTATGTAATAGAAATGATGTAGTATCTAGAGTCTTAGTAAGTATTAGGTGAAGCAAATTACTTTTAGTGTTAAATTTGGGCAAATTTCATCCCAACAGCCTTACCCTGTTTCGAGGGATAAATTTTAACATATTCCGATACACAATATACTAACACTAGTACACATAACTGTCCACAATGAAGTTCGCAATAAAAGTCCATCGATAAGAGATTATTTCAGTTTCTAGCACTAACAAGACGCTCACAAGTTACCCACATGGGACATGATGTAATAAATGTGATTTCTCCTCATTATGATGAAATGAAGAAAATAGGAAAGTACTTTATTAATTTTTTAAAATTCAGTAATTACCAATACCTATAATATCTTGTTGGTTAGATCCTTGTTATTAAAATGTTTTACTGTTCACCTTGATGCTCTCCTATTTGTTCATAATAAATGAAAATAAATTTGCAGATCCAGGAGCGACCATCAAGGAAGAGCTGGACGCTTTTGACTCATCAGGCAATATGGATCAGCCAACAAGCCCCACTTCAGGTAACTGGTCAGATATTCATCTGGCAATGGCCAACTATGGTGATATCCACCTTATCATCCTATCCACATTAAAAATTATTTATTCTGAGCTGGGGGTCGGTTGAAAATTATCATGTAGAAATTGCAAACATTACTTTCCTAAAGTCCTTAACACGTTAAGGGGACAAGACTTTTTGCTTTCGCACTACCGGTTTCAGGATAACTGAAGTATTAATAGTATCGAGTAAAATCATAGTCACGAGTTTATTGCACCGCACAGTGCCCTGTTCTTACCAATTTAAATATGCATGAGACTAAATAAATTACCCCGAACCGTACTGAGGTGAATTGCGTGCATGAAGAGGAGAAATTATGGTTAAAAAACAATAGTCCGGTTCATCTTCACTCCCTGACAATCTTGACAAGGGTGTGGAAAGGACGAAGTAGACGTAGTGTTAGGAAATCTGATTTGTAATAGGTATGTTGGGTGACACAAGGGTGGGGCTCACGTAGAACCAGCTAATCTACCTTCCCACTGCTGCTAGTTGATGATTTTGTTTGATAGGTCTTCTGCGCAGATCACCAGTCTACACGTGTTTAAACAATAACAACTTACTAGACAATGGAATGAGATTGAGCCGAATCGGTGGAAGTTCAGCCTGCTCCTGCATGCCAAAGTCGCTTTTTGAGTTTGCAATTCACATTCGAGTTGATGACTTTTTTCCCTATCAGCACAATCTCTTTGGGAGCAAAAACAGTTGGTGGCACATTGCTTCGGATTGTCTGATTCTATTCATTGGACTGAGTTCTGTTTAAGGTGTGAGAGAGGGTGACGGGGGGGGGGGGGGGGGGGGACGACTTTTATTTCAAGAGTTTTCAAAATCGTGATTCGCTAATATTTCAACCCCTTTGGGTTGATCACAATTAATGCTGAGATTACAGGCACCACCTCTGCAGGAGTATAATATTTAAGCAGAATTTAATAAAACTCGGTCCAGTAGTTTCAGAGAAAAGCTTCAGAAGTGGGATGGTGGATAGATAGATTTTTTTTCATTTTTTTTTTTTTTTTTTCATTTTAATAGAATTTTTTGAATCTACGTATCTTGAAATGTGAAACTAGTTATTGGGGGGGGGGGGGGGGGGGGTTAACTTTTTATTGGTCAATTACAAACGTTAACCGTCTTCTGTTTGTTGATATTCAATGAAAATGTCTTTGCAGATCAAGGAGTGACAATCAAGGAAGAGGTAGACGCTTCTTACTCATCTGCATGCACATCACTTCAGCCCCACCTTCGGCTCTCTGCTATGGATGTGCCGACATGCTCCACTTCAGGTAACTTTACTCTTCTTGAAATGGCCCTCTACGGGAATATCCACCTCCTCCAATCTCACCCAAATTAAACTTATCCTGGGGGGGGGGGGGGGGGGATGTTGAACAAAAGTAATTTTGAATCTCCCAAGCGTCATTGTTTACTGTTCAAGTGGCAACACCACTATTTATATTATTAGCATGTTGTAATGTTGTCCTTAACGCATCAACAGTTTGTTCTGTGTGAAATATTAATAAAACCAATATTTTCGTTCTACCGAACTCTTTCCACTGTAAAACCCTGCGCAACAGGTTATTTTGGCCCAGAAGAGTTCAAGTGAAGAAGATAAGTGGTTGGAAAGTGAGTGTAAGTTGGTGATAGGTGAGTAACGATCAAAAACTCAGCGACTTGTTTATTCATCATGAGTAGCAAGGAAAAAGATTTCAGTCAATGTGAGACGCTTGTCGATAGCAGTAATTTTGCATTGTGGAAATTTGATTTATTCATTTTGTTGAAATCTTCTAACCTTGATGGTGTCGTCTTAGGTACTGATGTGTGTGATGATAAGCTGAACGATCAACAAAAGCGAGATTGGGCAATGCGCGATGCAAAAGCTCAAAAGTACATAGTTTTTACGATAGATAAGCGTCATAAGATTCACATAATGAACAGTAAAACTTCAGCTGAGATGTACTTCAACCTCAAGAAGTTGTTTGATCATGACGACGCACAAGTTACAAACAATTCGATGGAAGAGTTCTATAAGTTCCAGTATGATGAAAGCGAGGACATGCCAACTAATTTAGGCAAACTTGAGAATATAGTTTGTACGATTAATGGAACTGTAACTCCAAAAAGAGTGGGGGATGATATGTATATGGCGCGAATTCTTTCGATTTTACCTAGTTGTTTCCAACCTCATTTCAGTATGGCTTGGGAATCAACTGGAACTGAAGACAAGACGGTTGAAAATCTAAAAAGAAGGCTAATAAAGGATGCACAAAATTATGCGTCAATGGCGCCATCAAATAAAAGTGTATCTTTCAAAGCACAAACAAAAAATAAAATTATTTGTTTCAATTGTAAAGGTATCCATTACGCCCGAAACTGTCCCCATAAAGAAAATAACTGTAGAATCAAAAAGTTTCCTCCTTGTGAGTCATGTGGTCGAACCAATCATGATAAAAAAGACTGTCGCTTCAAGAAGATTGCTGAATCAAACAGAAATCGATCAAATAGAGATCGTGCTAGTTTTTTGACCTATATGTCATCTGAAGAGGAAAGCTTTTGTGCCAGCGGAAGAAAAATTTCGTCATCAGACAATGTATGGGTGCTTGATTCAGGATCAACCTCTCACATGTCCCGAAACGAAAATCTTCTGACGAAATCAAGTAGTACCAACGCTACTGTGTACACCTCAAAGAAAGGTCAATTTATGAAGGCTAAAGCAGTAGGGAAAGTAGAAGCTGATGAGTGTACTCTCAACGATGTGCTGTACTTACCAGGCCTTGATAGAAATCTTTTAAGTGCCAGTATGATCACCCAAAATGGAGGAAAAATCGAATTCGAGAATGACACAGTCACTGTTATGAAAGATGATGACATTGTGCTAACTGGTAAAAAGTACGATTCAGGCTTATATCTTGTAAAGATCAACCCTTTGAAAACCGAATCTTCCAACATGACAGTGCATAATCCAGTCCATGATTGGCACAGAAAATTGGGACATCTAAGTCATGAAAACATGAAAAAGTTATCAAAAATGGCTGATGGGTTTCACCTTGGTAAAAACAAGCTTGACGTCTGTGAAGTTTGCCAAGATGCAAAGCAATCTCGCAAACCCTTCAAAAATGATCGAACCCGAGCTACTAGACCTTTGGAAATCATCCATTCTGATCTTGTTGAAGTTGAGACCCCTACTTGGAATCAATACCGCTATTTTGTGACATGCCTTGATGATTTTACTCATTATACCTGTGTGTATTTGTTGCAAAAGAAGAGTGATACTCCCAATGCTCTGAAAGAGTTTATCGCAATGGCTGAAAGTAAATGGAATGTCAAAGTCCACAAGCTTCGCTGTGACAATGGGGGTGAGTATGTCTCAAGCCAATTCAGAAAGTGGTGTGCTGAAAAAGGCATTATAATGGACCTCACAATACCATGTACTCCTCAACTGAACGGTTGTGCAGAGAGACTAAACCGTTCCCTCATGCAGAAAACCAGAGCACTTCTTTTCGACAGTAATGTGGATAAAAAACTTTGGGGAGAAGCTTTACTTGCAAGTACTTTTTTATTGAACCGCAGCCCAACGAGAGCTCTTGAAAACTGTACACCTGCTGAAAAATGGTTTGGCAAGAGACCAGATCTTTCTGTGTTGAAAATTTTTGGCTCAGTTGCCTATGCCAAGAAACTTACCTACATAAGGAAATTGGACAAGCGATCAGCCAGATGTATCTTCGTGGGGTATGCACCCAATGGCTACAGATTGTGGGACGAATCCAAACAGAAGGTAATCATTTCACGTGACGTCACCTTTGCAAATGAGATGTCACGCTCAACCAAAGAAGATTATAAAAATACAGATCGAATATTGTCCTTTGATAAAACAATTATACTTCCAGATGAAAGCTCTAACTCGTCAGAGGGCGATGATACTGATGGTCGTCAGGATTCAGAAGTTGAATCAGATGATGGGAATGGAACGTTAAGTGGTAGCTGCGTTACCACTGACGAAAATCTGAATCATCAGGATGATAACATTTATGCTGGTGGGTCACCAGAGCCTACTGGGGATGAGCAAGGAAATCCTGATCAGCAAATGGGACGTGGTTGCCGCAGAAAAATCATACCTATAAGGCTGAAAGATTATGATCTTTCAACCAATGACATAAGCCTACTAACATACCAAGAAGCAATTACAGGTGATGACAAGGAGAAGTGGATGGAAGCCATGAGAGAAGAGATGAATGCTTTAGAAGAAAATGCGACCTGGGAACTCGTTGACAAATCAGCTGCTACTACAGGAAGAATTCTCACTAGCCGCTGGGTGTTCAAAGTAAAGGATGATGGACGTTATAAAGCACGACTTGTTGTTCGTGGATGCCAACAGCGTGAGGGTATAGATTACCAAGAAATCTTCAGTCCTGTTGTATGCACTGATGCGTTGAGAACTCTTATTGCTTACGCAGCAATGAAAAAATTTAAATTCATGAAGTTCGATGTGAAAAGTGCTTTTCTATATGGAAATATTCATGAGGACATATATATGAGCCTACCAGAAGGCTACAACACATACGGGAAGATTTGCAAGCTTAAAAAAGCCCTTTATGGCTTAAAGCAAGCCCCAGCTATGTGGAATCAGCGCCTCAAAATTTATTTGAAGAAATATGGATTTTCACAGCTCAAGTCAGAACAATGTGTATTCGTCAATTCTGACAGATCTATTTTATTGGCAATCCATGTTGATGACGGATTGCTCACCGGATCAGACACTGTAAAGATGAAGAAATTCTTGCAGGAACTTGCATCAGAATTCAAGGTTACTACTGATGACAACCTTGGGATTTACCTTGGGATCTCTGTTTCGGAAGAAGATGGAAGAGTGAAGTTATCTCAAGAAACTTATGCACAAAATATTGCAGAAAAATACAATATGGCTGATGCTAAACCAGTGACAACACCTTTTGCTGTTGGGAACAAACATGATCCATTTTCAAGCCAAAATCATGTGACCTTTCCTTTCAGAGAAGCAGTTGGCAGTCTACTGTATCTTTCAACCAAGACACGACCCGACATTGCTCTAGCGGTTGCCTTGAGTGGGAGACACATTGAAAATCCTATGCAATCTGATGTGGTCAATGTAAAACGAACAATCAGATATGTAAGAGCAACGAAACATCTTGGGATTTCTTATTCGAAAGGAGAAGAAGATTTTCGTCTGCGAGGCTACTGTGACTCTGATTATGCTGGGGATTTGGATTCGACAAATAATAATCCTGGACACAAAGCTACTGCGAGAAGCACTACAGGCTTCATTATTTATTTTAATGGTGGTCCAATCAGTTGGGCATCAAGACGACAGCCAGTCGTGGCTACTGCCTCCTGTGAAGCGGAATATATCGCCGCTACTGAAGCAGCAAAATCGCTCATTTATCTGAAGAATTTTCTGGAAGAGATAACGCAGCGAACTATTCCAGCAGAGCTCTACATAGATAACCAGAGCGCCATAAACTTAGCCAAGAATGGTGTGATGAACCGTCGAAGCAAGCACATTGAAGTCCGGTTTCACTACATCAAGGAGAAAGTCGAAGAAGGCCTCATCACTCTCAAATATCTACCAACTGAAGATCAGACAGCCGATCTTTTGACAAAACCTCTAGCCCGAGAAAAATTTGAGAAACATGCCAATAAGATGGTTGGGTAGTTGATGTTTTCAAACTGTTGTTCAGCATAATTGATTTGATGTGTTAAATTTGTAAAATTTCAAAATTAGGAGGGTGTGTTGAACAAAAGTAATTTTGAATCTCCCAAGCGTCATTGTTTACTGTTCAAGTGGCAACACCACTATTTATATTATTAGCATGTTGTAATGTTGTCCTTAACGCATCAACAGTTTGTTCTGTGTGAAATATTAATAAAACCAATATTTTCGTTCTACCGAACTCTTTCCACTGTAAAACCCTGCGCAACAGGGGAGGGGGGGTTGAGGGGAGCACACAACCACATTTTAATTCATATTTTCATTAAATTACAATACTATTGATATTATGATCTACTTCATATGCAATCCCCATGTAAACTCTGTCACAAACTACCAAAGACCTAACATCAACAACTATGATGAAATGGCTATGCTCTCAATAGACAGAATGAACAAGAGATTATGATATCATGAGAGCCATCACCCTCACCTCTAGAGTTGGGCAAAATCGTAATCATAAATACGATTATAGTCATAGGTTACGATTACACTTATGATTACGATTATGATTACATTCATAATCACATTTTTTCTGTAGTTATATTCGTAATCAAACTTTTTTGGCGACTAATCACGTTTTTGTTTTTTTGTTGCGAGTTTGGCCGTATCAACCAATGTTCCCTATGAATAAGCCCGTTACCACAGATTTTCCTTCGTAGTTACAGTCATAATCATAACTTTTCCTGTGATTACACCCATAATCTTGGTTTTTTCTTTGATTAGTGCCGTAATCTTAGTTTTTCCTATGATTACAATTAATGTGTGATTACGATTGTATTCACCGGAAAAACTAAGATTAAGGCAGTATTTACAGAAAAGACTAAGATTATGGCTGGAATCAATGGAAATTTTGTGATTATGACTGTAATTACATTGACAAATCTGCGGTAATGTGCTTATTTATTGGGAATATCTGTTGTTACGGCCAACATCATATTAAAAACTTGTGATTACAAATAAAATTACAGAAAACCTGTGTTTACGAATGTAATAGTAATCATTTCTCCAGGTTCGTTGATTATAATCCCAATTGTAACCGCAAATCTAAATTCCTATGATTGAAATCGTAATTTTGATTACGATTACACCCAACTGCTCACATCTATCCCTGATGTGGCTGTGAGGGGGAGCTCTAGGATTATAAACTACATAATGAGGAACAGCCGAATTCTTCCTTCCTCCCTCAATCGCTGTTCCCCCTCCCTACCAAAGTAACTGGGTGGTATTCATGGCATAGAATTGATTTGTTAGAAACTAGCATTAAGGCTGTTCAAACCCTTCCTCAGGAGGTTGTAGTACTGTATCATAAAATTGTAAGTAGTTGATCAATTTTCACACTTCAAAGCTTGGTTAGTTCAATTTCGTTTGTAGTTGCTCTTAAACCAAAGAAAACTTTATATATAATTACATAAAATTGAAATTGTATAAAATTTGATATGATTTTTGAGCTTAAAATTGGTACATGGGGGTTTTCAAGTGCGCTGAATCCGTATCTGAGGTCAAAAGTGTGAAATTCCGAAACATTAAAGTTCCCCATTGAGTTGTGGACAGCTTGGAAAATATTTCGTTGGTAAATACGGTTGTTCATTATAACTCCCTTCATTATTATAATTAAACGATAGACATTATTAACCCATTATATCATTATTATAATTAAACGATAGACTTAATGCCCACGCGGCTTTAAAGGGCCTGCTTGGACCAAGACAGCTCTCGTGTCCTGACTTATTTTGCGTTTTCGCACTCTTCTGTTCCGCCTATCTTCTAAAAAGCATTACAGGTTCAAAATTCGTTCTAGTTTCACCAAATTTTGAGATAATGTTTATTACATCATATAGTATTCAATCACGTAAAAATGTCCAGTATTTTTCTATATTAAACCGTTTTTCTAAACAGTTTTGTTTAAAAAATGAGGTGAAAATCAAAATAATTCAACTTCAAACACAGGGATAGATAATCACAAGTTCAATTATTTCTTCGTCCGTGAAAGCACGGCAATTTCTTTGCGACATTTCACAGAAAATAACACGGATGGAATAATACAAGACAAACTCGTACGAAAGGGCAAGCGGTACTGGAGCTTCTTTGAGGAGAATGGTAAATCCTCCCTCCTCCGCCCAGTAATGTCGAATGTTCAATGTAAACACAGTCCAAAGTCTTCAAACTACCGCTCTGAGTCTGAAAAACCATGGATGAAGGTAGGAAAAATGAATGTAGTGACGTCATAACAAAACAAAAAGCAAATTGTATATATGCGAAGCCCGGCAGGGAGGTGATCTAAGGTCATACTGTATACATGCGGACCCGGGCAGTGACGTTCACCTAGGTAGCTCTGCATATATGCGGACCCTGGCGCAAAAAGGTTAATGTAGTTCAGAAATTCATGAGATTACAAAAAAAACCTGCTGTGATGAAACATTCATTGGAAAAACCCAGAATCAAAGAGGCTGAGGTTTAATGAATGACTGTTTTTGTAAGCAGAGGGATTTGCCAACTATGGTTAACATATGTGTGAACATGAAATATGTGTAAACTGTTCCATTGCTCAGGACAACTCCCAACGCGATTCAGATAAGTTATGCTTTTCAAAGTTTCTCCTGTCTATTATTGACCCGACCCCTTCAGATGATCTGGCGTCCCCATAGCTTACTCAGCTGATTGGTGAAATCCATCTTTACCCAGCAGTCTCCATGTGCTTCATTATGATTTCAGCCGAGTAGTTTAAATAGGACAGCAGCAGTGGCGGCCGGTGGTCTGCAAAAGGAGTGGGGCACAGAAATATTTACCTATTTGACAGTCAAGAAGAGCATTGCGGTTTTTCTTCCATTTGTTTTGTTTTCAGTTCTGAATTAACTTTGACCTAAACACATGATACATAAATCCCACTTGGGTCATGTCATGCCTTGGGCAACTGTTATGAAAGAATATGGCTACTAAATAATAATCAATCATTATCATTAAATATTATTGATAAGTTAAGTATAAATTAATTAGATAAATGAATTAGATAATATACTATCTTATAGGTACCTACTTACTAAGTATCTAACAATTTTAGAATGGACTGTATTATTATTAAAAGTACTAAAAAATATCAAGGCTTCGATTGTATTGCACTAGTGAACTACTTAGGAGAAATAATTCTGAAGGAATATTAAGGAACTCAAATTAAATTATGTTGAAATGATAGAATGTGACATCAGACGTCAATTAAAAATCGGATATTTCAAAAGGTTATAGAAATGTTGTCTAACCCCACAACCACCACTCACTTATGTATAACCTTTATCTTTAATGCAACATATCCAGAATGATCAATATTCTACAAAGTTCCTCATTTAATAACTCATTCAAGGAAGTAAGCTCTTCATACTTATTTTCGAAGACCTGGAACTTTGCTGTAATGGCAGTAGCGTCAATAGGTTGAACATCAAACAAGGGTAACAAAGTATTTTAGAGCCGGGTGAATACTGTCCTACACACTCGCCGTTTTTTGATGTTATTGGACATGATGAAGAAATATCAACTAAATAAAAATGTCAAAATCAGTAGGTACCTGACTTAACTTCTTACGTAAATCCGTCGATGAACGTTGGGTGCGAATTCTATTCAAAGTGATCGTTGCTTCTTCTTCATTCCCCATAAGGGATGCCAAAATTTTGTCTAACTACCGACGGAAAAGGGTTATGAAGCTCTACACATAAAACAACGCACTCCAACTCGACCGACAATACAAAGGACTTTATTAAAAAAGACGTACTCAACAACTTAGGACTGAATAAAAATAGGTACTTATAACACAACGCTATAATAAGGACTTTACTTTAGAGTAAATTCTTGAGAACAACCACATGCCCGAACGAACTTAAAGAAACATCATAAATTACCTGCAGAGACAACAAAACACTACTACCAACTATTGAACATTCTCAACAGGGAACTCTTAGCATGGAGTGACAGGAAGAAATCAGTTTGGCTAATGGAATAAACCGAAACTCCTCTAGTGGAAGCCACTCATGACGTAAATTGCATTCTACGGTCTTTAGAAAAGTGGAAACACTGTCTGGGGCGAAGCCCCAAATATCATCAGAAATATCCCGTTATGTCCTCTTTTTCCCGTTCCTTGCCCTTTATTTCCCTGTACTTTCCCCTTCACAGTCTAACCTGAATCGACGAAATTTCTCTCTCGATAGAGTGATATTATCGCAATCTACGTACTTTTTTGCTGGTAGATGGATCTTGAACCTCCTTGGATGGAGCGTAAACCTATTCCTTCTAGCATCCACCTTGGAGCCACAGCATGGAGCTACACGCTGCGCTTTTCGTTCTAATTTGAAACGATGAGTTGTTTGTCAAGTCTTCATTCCAGTTAGTTACTTTTTTCCCAAAAGTACAGGGGCAATGTCCGATGCCCCCCCTCACCGGCCGCCCCTGGACAGCAGTTAGTCTCAGATCTCCCTTTGCTGATGAGGGCAGCTCATCACTTTGCCGTTGCTATCTAGCAGTCCCAATGAGGCCGCCAAGGAAATATCTTCATCGTAGGTTTAATTGTACAACGATTCGCTTTAGAGACCTCACTGCTGATCCAAGTAGCTTCTCACCCTGCTAAGTTCACCCATCTGTCATCAAATTATAATCGTTTCAAAGTTGAGCTGTGAGGGTTCAATATACAAAATTTCTGAGCTTCGTTGCACAACTAGACTAAAATTGGGATCGAACAAAACATGGAAGAGCTATGATTATTCAAATTTTCACACACTAGCGACATCGAAGCACCCCTCTGCCTGGGCGGGACCACCCTGCCAACAAGTGTGACGTCACCAGGGCAAACTTTGAAAAATTATAGAAGGAAAACTACTGAACGTAGGAGAGTGCAGATGGTATCAAATTTCTAAGAATGCAATTTATTTTAATTTAAAAATATAAAATGAATATGTAGGTAACGTTCATTGTGTCTTCTGGTTCTCGAAAAATACCATCCATATACCGTACTGCCAGCTTAAACATGAATTATTTTGACAAATAAATATTTCTGAAAACCCATGAAACTTAAAGTTTTACTCGCCCATCAAACTCTGATGATCGTAAAATCTCACAAAATCTGTCTCAAGTAATGAGCTTTTGAACAGTTTGGTCAACATTGTTATTTTGTTTCAATTTGATTGATACACTTTAGCGGGAATTTTAAAAATTCAAATTGCTCAGTTGTGGCAAGGGAGGTGAGAGAAGTGATATCATGCTAGCAATCATTTTCAGCATGACTAATACAGTCCATACAACGTTCTCTAGAGAAGGTGCGTGGTTAAAAAACCATAAAGCCGGTTATTTCCCACTCTTTCATAAAAACCGGACATTTAGCTTCCAGAGCAATTTTCGCCCTGATGCCTTGATGACAACCCGGACTGTCCGGGCCAAAACCGGACACCTGGCGACCCTGCCCTAGGGGCATCTTTGGGTTTTTCCATAGATTTGGATTTTAGAATGGTCTGAATGAAATGGTTTCGTTATTCAATTCAGTTCAGCTCTAATAGGGCGTCTCTCTGGTAGAATAAGCTTTTCCCTATGTGACCTAGTTTCAAAGTGACATCCTGAAAGGGGAGGGCAGTTAATCCAATGTTGAACGGGATTTTACTTTACTTGGTAATTTTGTTGGCATTTTTCACTACGAAATATTTATCCCCGGCTGATGAACGTTATATATCTTTGTTTAGATCTCGATCCAGATTGGGAGATCAAGATGGAGCCGGTTGACACAGAGGAGGAGACCAAGGCTGATCCTTCTTTAGCTGTTAAAAAGTCGAAAGGTAACAGCCTGCCTGAAAGAACAGCCAGAATGTCGTACTTCTAGATTTAGAATGAGAACCTCTGATTCACATCAGTAGTTATTATTTTCAAGGTTTCTTGGTTAGCCCTTCATCATGTAAAGAAACCCAGCTTTGACAAAACATTAATTGCAAAAGCCAAATCTACAGTAGTTTAGGTGTAAGTGTCCATAGCGCACCCGCCTTTCACATTATCGTGGCTGACGAGTGGGAAGGCCCCCGCCTGCCTGGGTTGGCCTACTGCCTCACGCGTGATCTGCCTACCCACTTATTGGCCAAACTAAGCAGTCTTTCATGCTAAAAATTGGTACTTGGTGGGCTCAAGCGCGTTGAATCTGAAATTGTGAAATTCCAACATTGAATTCTTTCTTTGAATGTAAATCGTGATATCAGTCATGATTTAAATCAAACAACCCTGGTTTACAGTGCAGGGGAAAGGTCGCACTAGACTTTTTTTCGATTTCTTGGATATCATTTGAAGTTTATCCTCAGTGATAAGTTACACCATTATTAGTCATTATAATAAAAAGTATAAGGCCACAAAACGATCTTGAATTCGCCCCCTGATTGAAATGGTACTTAATAAAGAGTGGAAACTTTATCTGGAGCCCAAATTAATGCTTCGCACGAACCACCAGAAATGTATTTAGTTGCAATTATTCGCGTTTTCTCCTTTAGACTGGAATGATGCGCGTGCTCTCACACACACACACACACACATATATATATATATGTACTGGTTATCTCCAGAGTTGCCCCTTTATTGCAGATAAAGATTTTGGATTCTACGCAAAATTTCATGAATGTATGATCCCTCGCTTGATTTTTTGGGGTTTTCCCATAGATTTAGTTTTTAGAATGGTCTGAAATGGTTTTGTTAGTCAATTCAGTTCAGCTCTAATAGGGCGTCTCTCAGGTAGAAGAAGCTTTTTCCTGTGTGACCTAGTTTCAAAGGGACATCCTGAAAAGCATGCAATTAATCCATTGTGAAATGAAATTTACAGTTCCTTCGTAATTTTGTTGGCATTTTTCTCCAAGAAATATTTAGCGAACCCAGCTGATGAGTGTTATATATCTTTGTTTACATCTCGATCCAGAAATGGGGATCAAGATTGAGCCAATTGACACCGACAACGAGGGGACCGAGGCTGATCCTCCCTCAGCTGTTAATAAGTCGAAAGGTAACACCACGTTAGTATTAGATTTAGAATGAGAACCTCTAATTCACATCACTAGTTATTATTTTCAATGTTTCTTGATGAGCACTTCATAATTTAAAACAACCTAGCTTTGATAAAACATTCGCAAACGCCAACTCTACAGAAGATGAGGTGTAAGGGTTCGTCCATTGCGCACCCGCCTCTCACTTTATCGGGGATGAAATGTGCTGAGAAATATAAGCCATAGCACATCCACTTGCCTGCTTCAACCTGCTGAAGTTGCTTCTACTCGCGTCTACCCAAATGAGTAAATAAAGTTTTTGCTTTTAGCGAATTTTCTTAGAAAATAAAGCTTTTGCAATGGCTCCAAAAATTTTAAAATAAAAATGTTCAAAAATTTTCTTCATCGAAATCTGTTTTGAGGCATTCTAAAATGATTCCTGGATTTTAACGCTTTTTTATATGTATATATATATGTATATATATACATATATATATATATTTATGTATATATGTATGTGTCATTCCAGACGATAACTCTCGATAGAATTGAGATAAAAACTTCGTTCTTTCGCCAAAAAATCAAGCATTTCAAAAGAAAGGATGAGTTCGTTGGACAACACTTTTTGAGCACATTAAATTGGTCAAATTTCAAAAAATGTACTAAAAAAAATCACTAAAAATAGCTAAAAACGGCTAAAAATCGTATAATTCATATTTGCTGGTAGAATATTGCTCAAATAAAGTCTATTAACTATGAAATAGAACATTCAACAATTTATGTAAAAAATTATGCTGTAAAATGTACTTAAAATTCATAAAAATTTGCTAAAAAATCGATGAAAACTGCAAAAAGCTAAAAGTTTAAAACCTCTATTTGAACTGGAGATTATTGTTTAGAATACGTTTTTTGCAATAAAATCAATAGTTAACGATTTACTTGCTCTCAAAAAGCTCAAATTTCAAAACAATCTACTATTATATAATACGATGATTTACGAAAATTCGCTCATACGATCATGCTGCATGACTGGAACTTTTCAATAAAATAATGCAAGCATTTCTACCTATACTCAACAAAAAGACTAAAATTCGTGTACTTACCTACTTATTGCGATTATTGTTTCTACCTAATAAATGTAATTATATTAGGTACATACCTGTTATATATAATACATTTACTCAAGAAAAGACTGTTATTTTCATAGCTTTTGATATTTTAGGTACCGTATACCTTTCTAATGAGAGGAATTGTGAATACGGTACCTACTGTTTCGACTGAGTAGGGGCGTTCGGAAAATAAAAGTTGAACTACCAATTAACCCAATCTATAAATTTTTATTAATAAAAGAGAAAGAAAATAATAAAGATCCTCTTGTAAAAATTGAGGTGCGGATCGTATATATTATTTAAAAACCTAAAGGAGCTCCTCTAAACGTAATTAATTACGAATATTCTTCAAAAAATAAAACGCCTTTCTTAAAATTTAAGAATTTTGTCACAGTTGACAGAAATATAAATTCCGACAATATTGGATAAAATAAAATTGTCTGACCGTGTTGTGGATCAAAACCGTGTCCAGAGCAGTCACTCACGAAATACTCCTTGTGTTGGTTGTAACTCCAAGCCAGAGGGCTAAGTGAGAAATACCACGAAGAGACGACGGATGAGTATTCCCGACGAGAATCACAGCCATACGAAGACGCAGCGGCGTAAAGTAACGTATGGTGTAACGTATGGTGAAACGTATGGTGGTGCAGCTTTCTGAAGCAGAATGCTGAAAGGAAAACAAAAGAAAAAATAGGGTTGTGAGCGAAATGAGGAGACAATGCATTGACGCCATGTTCGATGTGAAAAAATGAGATGTTCGGAGGAGCAACTTACATCCTTTCAACGACGGTTGGAAATGTAGAAGATGTTCTTCATAGAGCGGAGTTCCACCTCTTGATTTGAAGAAGAAAAGTCCTGAAGACGCCAAACCAGGGAATTAAATGATAGGGTTATGGCGAATGATGCAAAAACCAAGGCAGAGGCCAAAGGAGCCGAGATGTGCTACGAGCAGCTTTCATTACAGACTAATGAGCTGGAGGTTGCCAGGTTCCCCTCCTCAAGCCCTTCATCATGTGTCGGCGAGAGGTCGAGATCCGATGATCACTTTTCACTGATAAAACACTGATCACACTCACTTCCCGCATTCCTTATGTATGTTTACAATAACATTATTGCTTATCTCAATGAACCTAAACTCGTCCTATTCAGTTGCCTTAACATAAACCGCCCGCCAAATTTGGAAAGATTCAAATTTGAGGATCGTCGTTAGGATAGGATGGTTTGGAAAGAGGAAGTAGTGGCACTAGTTTGACCACTGGACGTTTATATGTTGCTGACTTGATCTGTACTGTAACTACCCTGACTACACCATCATGGCCAGGATGAGTTTCTGCAATCCTAGCGAGTGGCCAATGTAGAACCGGAGTGTTGGGATCTTTAAGCAAAACCAGCTGGCCAACCTTCAAATTGGGTGACGATTTGGTCCATTTCATCCTGGATTGTAGTGTAGACAAATATTCAATCCGCCATCGCTGCCAGAAATGCTGGGTCATGCGTGTTACAAGTTGCCATCGGTCCAATTGGTTTAATTTAACATCAAGTAACGTTGGTTCTGGATGAGCTAGAAGATGAGTTCCAATCAAAAAATGCCCAGGTGATAAATAGCCATTTTCTGAGGGGTCAGAAGATAAAGGACACAAAGGGCGTGAATTAAGGACAGCTTCACATTTGGAAAACAATGTACATAGCTCTTCGTAGGTCAGAGGAGTGTCTCCTGCTGTTCGTTGTATGAGTCGTTTGGCGGATTTCACTCCAGCCTCCCAAATACCTCCGAAGTGAGGGGCCGCAGGGGGATTGAAACGCCAGCGAATCCCTTTGTTGACATAGAAATCGGATATCTCCTGTTGACGGTGGGTATCTTGAAACCATTTCCAAAAAGACTTAAGACGGGAACTAGCAGATATGTAGTTACTGCCACAATCTGACACTATTTCTGAAGGAAGTCCTCTTCGTGAACAGAATCTGTCGAACGCAGCCATGAATGCATCAGTCGACATAGACGTTACGGGTTCCAAATGAATAGCTTTAGTGGTTAAACATATGAACAAACACATGTAGACCTTGGATGTGGGAGCTTTGCGTCTAAGAGATTCCCGAAGGACGAATGGCCCTGCAAAGTCTGTACCTACAAAAACGAAAGCACGTTCCCCATTCAACCGGAAAGCTGGAAGATTCGCCATTTGAGGAGTGATATGTTGAGCTTTCAACTTGTAGCACTTCATACATTGGAAGGTTCGTTGTTGCGCCAGTCTTCTTAGGGAGGGTATCCAAAACCTTGTTTGCACTAAAGCTTGTAAAAGCGATGGTCCAGGATGTAAATAGTATTTGTGGAAGTGGTCCAGAATTAAGATGGAGAGATGGCAATTGTTGGGTAACAAAACAGGATGCTTATGGTTAAACGGAAGGGTCGCATGGTAGAGCCTTCCGCCCGCCCTGAGTACACCCAGGTTGTCCAAAAACGGATTGAGCTTGACAAATCGAGCCATCGTTGCTTCAGGAGACTTGCCATTAAAAAAATACGCAGCTTGAGTATGTTTGACACAAATATGCAAAGCATGTTCATATTCGGAAATTTTTATAGGGCCAGAAATTTTATTTGTTGAATGTCTGACGTTGTGAGACAGACGAAGTATACGCGCCAGCACTCTCAACAATTTATTGTAAGATGAAAAACGTTTGATCAAATCGATTACAAACAATGATTCTGTTGGTGTCACCAATAATGTAGCATGGACCTTCAATTCAGGTAGTTGGGAGTCACCTAAATCTATGTTTGAAATTGGCCACTCGTTTTCTGGTGTATTTAACCAACTGGGGCCCGTCCACCAGAGTGGATGATTGGCAAGTTCAATGGGGTTCAAACCTCTTGATCCACAGTCACTGGGGTTCTGTTCGGAAGGGACATGACTCCAAGACGAGGCCGGCATAACATTTGAAATCTCCGCAACTCTATTGGCTACAAACGTCTTTAATTGATACGAAGGGGTTCGTATCCAGCCCAACACAACAGTAGAATCGGTAAAAAATCGAGGTTCTACTCGAGTTTGTGAGGAAATGATATCCAAAAATCCAAATATGGATTTGTATAATTTAGCCAAGAGATAGGCACCACATAATTCTAAGCGGGGAACCGAAATAGTTTTCAATGGAGCTAACTTGGTTTTAGCTGTAAGTAATTTAACTTGAATAGTCGAAGTTGTAATGATTCGAAGATACAACGTCGCGCAATATGACTTCATAGATGCATCTGAGAATCCTACGATTTGAAAATTATAAGGCTTCTCCCAGCCAATAAAACGAGGTATCTGAATAGATGAAAGAATATCGATATCTTCAATTGAAGACTTCCAAAAGGCTGTAAGTTGAGGTGTAATGGGTTCATCCCAGCTGACACCCAACTTCCAAAGTTCTTGGATAAACCCTTTTAGGCGTACCGTGTAGGGTGATAAAAATCCAAGTGGATCATAAATTTTGGCCACGAAGGATAAAATGCCACGTTTGGTGAACGTTGGAGTACGATTATGAAATTTAAATTGAAAGCAATCTTGCGACGGATTCCATTGGAGTCCCAAGATTTTTAGGCTAACGTCGTCCTCAGGGGAAATTGAAATCGGTTGACAATTTTGGTCTTTTTCAGGAACCATTTCAAGTATGTGAGAGCAATTGCTGGCCCATTTACTGAGGGTAAAATTTCCTTTCTTCAACAACGATACCAATTGGTCTTGGAGTTCAAGTGCACCTAGCACTGTATCCGCACCGGTGACCAGATCGTCGATATATATGTCCCTCTCTAGGCAACGAGAAGCTAAAGGAAAATTAGAGCCTTCATCATAGTTCAATTGCTGGATCACTCGTAACGCTAGATATGGTGAACAAGATAAACCATAAGTCACTGTTTCCAGTTGAAACATTTGCAAAGCGTCATTAGAATCATATCTCCAATAAATGCATTGAAATGCACAATCATGAGGATGTACCCAAATGTTACGATACATTTTTACGATATCCGTAACGAATGCGATACGATGTGCTCGGAAGTTCAATAGAATATTGCGAATATCGGTTTGTAGTTTGGGGCCAATGAATAGATGGTCATTGAGCGAACCGTTGGGAGTTTTGGCTGAACCGTCAAAAACTACCCGAATCTTATTTTGCAAACCATCAGTTTTGAACACACCATGATGTGGAAGTATATATTTTGGTTCCGACAAGATAGGGCTCATGTGGTGTAATTGTTCATATTCGTGCATAAAATCAACATACATGGCACGAAATGATGGGTTTTTGCGCAATTTGTCCTCCAAGTTATGAAAACGTTTTAGAGAATAATAATTATAATTTCCGAAATTCGGAATTTCATTTTTAAATGGAAGTTGTACAACATAACTTCCATCATCCCGACGATAATGTGTTTGCTGAAAATGGATTTCACATGCCGATTCATCAGAACTCAATAATTTTTCTTTAGACGGAGTGGGTTCTTCTAATTCCCAAAATTGTTGAAGATCCATAAAAACTTCATCATTGGAAGATACTACAAGCAATGATGTACCAGTATTATGTTGAGATTCAGAATTTATAAATTTCCCCATAACTATGTGTCCAAAAATTGTTGGAAATAATTTTGGAATATCAGAACGCACGACAATTGGCGCGCCTGTCCATATGTCAGCGAATAAATCACATCCCAAAAGGAAATCGATTGGCCCAGACTCAAAAAATTTGGGATCCGCGAGAGAGAATGGGAGATAATGACGCCACATATCGTATGAAAGAGAAGTCGTCGGCAGAAATGAAGTTATTTCCTTGACAACAAGAGCATTTGTTGTCAAATTGGGTGAAGCGCTAGTTCGAGGTTTTAAGATACACGAAACTTCTCCCTTCGAACCGGTAAACGCTGTTTGGCCAATACCTGAAACTCTATGAATGCATTTGTTTATGTTCAAACCCAGTCGCTGGACACATCGTTGAGTTATAAACGAGTAATGGCTTGCCGAATCTATTACAATCCTTATCTGCTGGAATTTACCTCTACCATCTCGTAAATCAGCTACAACGGTACCCATGATAATCTGTGATGGTTGATACGAAACAGAATGCATAGTATTGCCCACAGTAGGTAAACCTGTTGTGTCAGAACCAGTTGAAGATGATGATTGTTGATTATGATCGTTGTTCACAGTGTGATGTGATAAGCATAGCAATGAGTGGTGCTTGCGTTGACACCATTCACATGAACCCTGTGAATCACAAGATTTCGTAGCATGTTGTGACGAGAGGCAGTTTTTGCAGCCTTTCCAATGTCTCAACCATGAAAAGCGTTGTTTAGCATCAGCATTAAGAAAGGTAGCGCATCGGGAAAGTGATCGGCAAGTTTTTTTTACAGACAAAACAAGACATAAACGATTTCAATTTCACGTCGGAAGTATTGGCTAATAACGCCAATTTCGAATAGGTGTTATTTTTGACAAAAGGATTTTTCTTGTCTTTGCCTCTACTTGAATTTTCCGATTTCTTATTGAAATTGATATTACCATCAGCTAGTTCCATTGCCAAACATTTTTCCCGAATAAATTTAGTGAGATTTTCATATGACGGAAAATCAACATTTTTATTGGCCAATTCAAATTGTTCTCGGGTTTTGAGATCAAGACCACGACTTGCAAGATGAAATAATATAAATGATGCTTCATCGTTAATTTTAAGCAACTTGAAAGCAGCGATGTTATCTCCCACTTTTGTTAAAAATGATTTGAGAGATTCTACCGTCTGAGTTCCTATTATAGGTTTATAGTCCAGTATTTGATTCAAATAAGCCGAAGCAAGCATTCGCTTACAATCATAATGTTTTTCAAGAGCCTCCCATGCAACAGCATAATTATTTTCAGTAAGGGGTAGATGATTGATAACAGTTGAGGCTGATCCAGAAAGTGCTAATTTCAAATAGTGAAATTTTTTTATTGGTGATAGGCCGTCTTCTTTGTGAATCATTGAAGTAAATGTGTCACGGAATTTGGGCCAATTTAGAAGTTGACCATCAAATTTCGGCACATCGATTCTAGGTAATTCAATGCGAGATTCATTCGTTATGGTTGAATTTAAAATGGAAGGGGTTTGCGCACTTGTTGATGGCCCAGGGGTTACATGAATCGATTCATGATTTGAACAAGTTTGAAAATAACATTTTCGAACGGCATTCATATTTGATACGTCCGTGTCATTTGGAAATTCCGCTACTGCATTGTGCAACTCGTGAATCACAGTTAATTCATCGTACGCCGATTCGTATTGCGTGAAATACCTATCCATTGCTTTGAAGGCGCCTTTGAAAGCAATTATATTTTTCGAATCATGAAGGGCACTCTTACCCACGTCGCTGATGTATTTGACTTGGCTCAAACTAGTTTTCATTACACGTTTAAGCTGTGCGATTTTAGCAATGGTTTCAGAATCCATGATGTAAAAAACAAAATGTGTTGCCGCAAAAAGGGAAAATGCAACCACATGGGAAAGGACAAGGAAAGGATTTTTTCCCACAGTTAAGGGATAACAAAAATATTATGGAAAGGAAATTGTCTAAAACTTTCCTGAGTTAAGGCAACTGGGTACGAAATTAATTAGACGTGTAATAAATACATTAAAGCTAAGGGAACTACCCTTGAGTTATACAATCACACTGATTAATTATCGATCAATTGAAAATTTTTCAAAACAATAACGGATTGCAAAATCAAATATGTTACCTTATGAATATGGAAAGATCAGCTTTCTTTCGATCCACAAATAGCCAAAAGAGGCAGAAAAATATAAGTGTAGAGATCGTACACTACTTTCAATGCAAAAATTAGCACTAAGAGAAATAATCAAAACCAACTTGTTTTGTTGACGATAAAAATTAATGAGATTTAATAAAAAACCACGCTCTGCTACCAGTTGTTTCGACTGAGTAGGGGCGTTCGGAAAATAAAAGTTGAACTACCAATTAACCCAATCTATAAATTTTTATTAATAAAAGAGAAAGAAAATAATAAAGATCCTCTTGTAAAAATTGAGGTGCGGATCGTATATATTATTTAAAAACCTAAAGGAGCTCCTCTAAACGTAATTAATTACGAATATTCTTCAAAAAATAAAACACCTTTCTTAAAATTTAAGAATTTTGTCACAGTTGACAGAAATATAAATTCCGACAATTTGGATAAAATAAAATTGTCTGACCGTGTTGTGGATCAAAACCGTGTCCAGAGCAGTCACTCACGAAATACTCCTTGTGTTGGTTGTAACTCCAAGCCAGAGGGCTAAGTGAGAAATACCACGAAGAGACGACGGATGAGTATTCCCGACGAGAATCACAGCATACGAAGACGCAGCGGCGTAAAGTAACGTATGGTGTAACGTATGGTGAAACGTATGGTGAAACGTATGGTGGTGCAGCTTTCTGAAGCAGAATGCTGAAAGGAAAACAAAAGAAAAAATAGGGTTGTGAGCGAAATGAGGAGACAATGCATTGACGCCATGTTCGATGTGAAAAAATGAGATGTTCGGAGGAGCAACTTACATCCTTTCAACGACGGTTGGAAATGTAGAAGATGTTCTTCATAGAGCGGAGTTCCACCTCTTGATTTGAAGAAGAAAAGTCCTGAAGACGCCAAACCAGGGAATTAAATGATAGGGTTATGGCGAATGATGCAAAAACCAAGGCAGAGGCCAAAGGAGCCGAGATGTGCTACGAGCAGCTTTCATTACAGACTAATGAGCTGGAGGTTGCCAGGTTCCCCTCCTCAAGCCCTTCATCATGTGTCGGCGAGAGGTCGAGATCCGATGATCACTTTTCACTGATAAAACACTGATCACACTCACTTCCCGCATTCCTTATGTATGTTTACAATAACATTATTGCTTATCTCAATGAACCTAAACTCGTCCTATTCAGTTGCCTTAACACCTACCAACAATCCATATTACGTATTGGCTGTTTTTGCTTTTATGTATAGAAATATTCTTGATTTAAAACGTTTTACAAATGATATTTGTACGTAAAGAAGCTAAAATAAATTATGTTCTACCATACATGGAAGTAATTTATTTGAAATACTTTCATGGGAGTCACAATGACTCATGTTTAGTGACGAGAGGATGAAAAATAAGTGTAGTGTTCCCGGGTTAAACACAAACCTGCTCGTTGTCTAAATCTTAATGTTGGTAGATACAACTTTGTAGTACGAAATGTAATTGCCAATGCTTAAGAAGAATAGGTACCTATCTACTTTAAAATCGGAAAAGTTTCGACGACTGCATTTACTCCCAAGTAGGTGAACAGGATATCTCGCTATCGGACGTAGTAGGTAGGGTAACCTGTTGTACCCAGGGCCACTTTTTCTTCAAATCATAATTTGAGTATCAAAGTACCCTTATTTTATACTACTTTTACAATTTATCGTTGAAGAGACTCCTTAGTAACAATTCTCATTGGCTTAATTATTCATTAAGATGCAATTTTTTGTACAGCAGCATGTTTTAAAAAAAATGGGAAAGTGGCCCTGGGTACAACACCCCGTTGTACTCAGGGATAGAGGGTGTTGAACCCAGGGCCACCACAGTTGGTCATTAAAATTAGAAGAAAATGTGCCAATAACTCAAATAGCCACTTTATTTTTACCTTAAAATGACAAATTTAATATCACATTGATTATACTATACAAGATCTTCCTTAAATTTTACGATTTCTTAAAATAACTTTGCAAGTCCTACATCAAAATCACATAGATATTTAAAACTCAGCCTGACTTAAGGACGAATAGATTTTGATTATAGTTTATAGAAAACCATAAAATTGAAAACTTAGGGCTATTGATTGGTCAAAATCACATCCAATCACGATTGAAATCCAAGATCTTATTAATCACAACTTAGACTTAGAGACTACTAGAATATGCTAAATCATACAAAGACATTATGAAGTTGAGATTATAGAGAATTCTCAAATTAATGTCCTATGTAAATCGTTCACAATCACATAAAATCACAGCTTGACTTGGGAACGATAAGAATAGGACTACAAAGAAAGTTTAGAGAGCTAAAAAGCTCGGTACCTAGTTAGGATAACCCGAGAGACTATATCGTGGAATCGCTCTTCAGTTATAGCTTCATAAATTCTATGGCTTAGGTATTATTTTCAATAATGAACCTTTGTAATCAAACTGAATATGGCGATAAATTGTGGACTTCTCTTGGAATGGAGCCAAAAAACGGGGGAATACGCCTAGATTAGATAACGAAAATCAAAATACAAACATACGAACTTAATGGCACTCTGAGAGTGGTCTATCAAAAAACGTAAATCACATTACGTTCAAACCTTGGAAGTCGACACAAAACTTCATTTGCCCCCTTCTTTGAAAAACTGGATCTGGTAGAACCTTAAAAAACCGGAAGATGTTCTTCATATGCCAAAAAAACTTTTTTGTGGTCACGATTATGATCATAGTTAACTTCTCCATCACCACTAAGTTTGAATTTTTTGATTTGTCACTGTAGAGTAGAATGCGCGATATTATGGGCCTTAGCTGCTATTATTTATGCTTGTTCCTGCTAACACTTCATGCACAGCAGCAACTATTTTAGCTTCTGAGGGGGGGTTAATGTCCACTGAACTTCGTGGCATCTAAAAAAGATTGATTTTCTTATAGTAATAACGAAATTGACCGTATTGGGTTAATTTTATACTCCTAATCTTATTTTATACAATATTGTTTCAGATATTGTACCCAGGGCCGCCACATCGGGTTGCATGTACCCAGGGCCGGCCTTGGGTACAACGAAAAATCGGCCCTAGGTACAAAGATCTATCAAAAATCAAAAACTTGCATACCTCCTATAATTCTTGATTAAATCCTATAAAGCCATTCAGAACTCTTTCATAAGATGTTAACCATATAGTAGAACCATAGAAACGTGAATATTTTTTCTTACCTTGTTCACTTGCACCTCAAAAACACTCAAACTTTTTACAGCAGTGGTCGAGAACACCGTACAAAAACTTTTGACAGCCCTCACGAGTTATCACCTGTTATCATGGATACTTGATTCGGATTTTTTATATGTGCCTGGAAAAGGCTATGCAGCATGGTAAACACACCACGGTTATAATCTTTTCTTCCGCTACAACTTTTGATCGGCCCTGGATACACCTGGTTACCCTACTTTGTGAATTTGATTTAATAATACAATTATATTTATCACAGGTTCTTACTTTTTTCGGCTAGGTGGGTAATTGTGGAAGGGAAACGTTATTAGACGACAGTCAGAGGGAGATCGAATACCTAACCTATTCCTAAAACTGTGGTCACCCTTACGTCAGGTTATGACGACTACACGTAGGACGGGATTCCTATGAAAGCGTTTTTCCTGCCTACGTGTAGGTGGGCCTTTTTCCCGTACACGCGTAGTTCTACACGTTGACGCGTAAATTCGCGCATGTGCAGTTGGTATTTTAGTCTTCTTGCGTTCAAGGGTAGAAAATTACGGGAAGTACAGAAACTCTCTAATTATTGAAATCCGTTAAGAATAGAGTAAATAGTACACTTCATTTCCCCCTCCATCATCCCTCCTCAAAGTAAACCTTCATCAAAATGAAATCTCCGATTTTTGCATATCTGAACCCAAAGAATTCAAAAATAAAATATCTATCATGTTTTATTGGAGTTAGGTACCTCCTCGAATTACCCCCACCAATCATAAATGTGAAACTCCAAAGGTTTATTGCTTAACTAAACTTATATCTGGGACGAACAAAAAATGAATAATTAAAAACAAACCCAAAACACCTAATGGAGGGACTCGTGTCCCTGGTAAATATATTTTGCCATGAGGAATCAAACCCAAGCCTCCTGCGCAATAGTTAACTAGCATAGCAACTGTGATACCCAGTTCTTGTAAAAACAAAAAACGAAAGATTAGCATCCTTTGAGCATATACCGAAGCCTAGACTTGATAAACGGACTAAAGTTTCCCTCATTATGGGAAACAAATGGATGCACGTACAGCAACCCGGATGGTCTCATTCGATTCGTGGCGCCTCATTGTTCACAAATCAAACGAAACCATTAAAAATAAACCTAAATACCCTTTGGTTTCCAAACTTTTCGAGATCTTGATATTAAATATTTCAGCCTTTGAATACCACCCTTTAGGACTGACTGATAGTGATTCCAATGTTACTGGCTCATCTCCGGCTGACGTATGATTTTTGTGCGAAATTTCATTAAATTTGGTCCTGTAGTTTCGCGACAAAGCTTTGAATGGAAGAAACGTTATATATATATATATATATATATATATATATATATATATATATATATATACACGTGTGTGTGCAATAGCTTCAATCTCCACGAACATTTGGTAAAAGACTACCTAGTTTTAGATAAATTCAGATAGATTTCCCTTCAATGGCTCGAATAGATCCACCATTAAGGGACTTACCTACCAACCTTCCTGGTTTCCTATTTCTTCTGTGTCACTGATATAATATAACATTGTAATACAACCGCTTTATGTAGTTATTAGTTGAACTAATATGCTATGCGAATGACAAATGATACGTACATACTAGCACTTACCTCATTTCGAAAAATAAAGGCACATAGATTTCAATATTTTATCTTAAATAGTTAACCTGTTAAAAACTCACGATTTCGTGTTCTCAATCCGTGAGTTGAACGTTGAAGTTGATTAGTGATTGGTCTTGTCTCAGATGTTTTCAAGTTATGTTGAAACACGATAGGTATGAAGTTGCTTTTAGTGACCAATGTCCACTTGATCCTGCTTGATTAAACCTCATGGTGGTACGCCATGCTTATCTGTTCCTCATTTCTTTTTTTCCTGGTAATGTAATGCTAATATTACCATAATGATTTCCACTCTTCACATACAATGTGTCTTCTCCCTTCCAGGTATTGACTATTATAGTTTAATAGCATTCGAGGGTCAATACGGCTTTTGTTTGAATGAATGATAAAAATGATCTCATCTCACTTTTATCTCATTTACTATGTGACACAACTCACGATTGAATATTTTCCAATTCTTTTCAGATTGGAAGCTGAAACCGTGCTCAGTTGTATTGGAACGACTCGATGCGTCTGTCTTGTCTCAATTCGATAAAGGTACGACTCTATTTCAACTAACAACATTATAAAATAGTGACTATTCTACGTTTTAGTGAATTTTCGTAGAAAATGGCATTGGCTCCAAAAGTTTAAAAATCAAAATTTTCTTCATTGAAACCCGTTTTGAGACATTCTGAAACGAATCCTAGAGTTTAACACTTTTAGCGAATTTTTGAAGAAAATTAAGCTATTGCTCTCGCCTCAAAATTTGTAGAATGTGAATTTTTGAAAAAAATTTATGCAGAAATCCGTTTCAGGCTATTCTGAATCATATTCTGAAGTTTAACGCATTTTTTTATGTATGTATGTGTCATTCCAGACGATAACTGTCCGTAGAATTGTGCTAGAAACTTCAAACAAATTTTAAAATGTTAAGGACACAAAACGAAAGTTCAAGTTCGTTGGCCTGCATGATCGGATTACATCTTCGGGTTGAAATTTTCAAAAATGTAGTAAAAAATTTCAAAATAGCCTGTTTTTTGCGATTTGTTGTGCGAAATAATTTTTTCAGCATACTAACATGTGGTATATTGGGAATCAGCGTAAAATTTCCTATAAGAATATGTATCAAGTTTTCAAAAATTTCAAATTTGAAAAATCAGTCTAAAATCGAAATAATGCCGTTCGCTAGTTGTAAAAATCGGTAATATTTGCATGAAACATAGTCCAAATTCAGATTGAACTACTCTTATGGAAGTATCCCTGTATAACCAATCCTAGAACCATGCGTCTTTAAATCTACAAGATTAGTTTAATAATAATAAAGTATGAGTACCTCCTAATTATTTTTAATAATTTGATTCCATGTTTGTCTATCAAAATCATAAACTAAAATTTCTCTACACGATCAATAGCGACTGAAATGTCGAAGATTTCTTCAAAAATTCGCTCATGGGGTCATGCTGCATGGCTGGACTTTTTTTACGATTCTGACGGTACGTGGCCGTAAGACATCCTCAGCTGATCTGATGACAATCGAAAACCTTACGGACTAACACGAATTGGCTCCTGTTCCGAAAACAAATGAAGGTGGACCACAAACTCGAAACTCCATACGTCGCTGCCCCACGGCTTCCGGTACCTTATACACAAATGATAACCTTAGTGAATTTATTCATTAACTACTGGAAGAGCTTCCAATGCCAGGATACTCGTCCAGCGTGAATCAACCTTTCAAACTTTGAATATTTGAACCAAGAAATCAAAATCTTGAAAAAAAAAAAAAAAAAAAAAAAAAACGCTGCAAATTATTTCACAAAGGTTTATTATTTTTTCAATTGAGTATGATCGTAGTTTTAGTTGGCTTGCGTACATCATAAGGCCCGTCCAGGCTCCTCGGCGTGTCCTATTTCGAGTTGCCACAACCTATACTTCTATAATTATATACGCATGTTTATATTTCTCGATTTGAGCTCCTATCTATTCAAATAGTTATTGCCTTAATAATATCATTGTCTAAGTACGTACGAAAAGTCGAGAGGATATGTTATTAAATATGCGTAGGAAAAGCATTGGTATTAACACACAAATATGACCTATTAAAAAACATATATTCATGCCTCGAAGGAACGCTGTACCCACCTCATGGTGCCGCGGCGCCTCCTCTCACTCCACCCCCCGCTCACCCCCCTCACCACCCACCGTGACCCCCTGCCAGGCGTGCGTCTAACACGTCCTAAAAGACACTTTTTCGTCCATTTTTGGCCCATAGTATCTATGCGAGTAAAGCGATCGGGATGGTTAAACGTTAGGACCAACTAGACCCCAAATGGAGTCTATGTGCGAAAGAACAGGTTTTTTAACCTTCAGTCCGGAGGGACGTCGATTAGACCGCGCTTCAAACTTTGGAAGAGAGGTAAGGATTGAACGGGGTGGGTTACCCCCTCGAGGTCCTCAGTACCCTCGGCGATCGTGACGAGTAACGGTGCGTGAGTGTCATTGATCTTTTGATCCCCCCCTTTCCCACTACAATATTCATATTTCACGATTTTGCGGTCATTCAGACCGCTCCCTCCTTCCCCAGACCAGTGTCATTTTTAGCGCTCCCTCCTGCAGCCGTGGATTTTCGCGATGGCAGAGAAAAATATCAACCATAATGACCCCAATTTCGGCAGCATTGTTCGTTCCGTTTTGTGTGAAAGTGATGTAAAGTGATGTAAAAATATCTAAGAATCTAAGCTGGGAGGAAATTTTCGAAAAACATCAGTTGACTTAAAGAGAATGGCAACTCAACTATAAATGTTAGACATTTGACGGTAACGTTTGTTATGAGGAAAATTAAAATTTTTTCATACGTGCCAAGGCACAAAAAAAAAAAAAAAAAAAAAAAAAAAAAAAAATATAACATAAACATAAATAAATATAACATAACCACCTCATTTACAAAATCGTCTTTCTATCGGCCATCTGCCTGAAGAATTGAAGAAGAAAATTGTTGACACATCAGCCTTATGCAAAGAGGCAAACAAAAGACCTGCTTCTAGAAAAAGGCCGCACACCAAAGAGGCCTCAGAAATACCTCAATACTTGCCAACTTCAAGCATTGCAGCCCAAGAGGAGCAATCTGGACCTAAGCACGCGGAAAGAAAAACTTGCAGATTATGTGATCCTAAACTGAAGAGAAAAACTGTCCACAAGTGTGAAAAGTGCAACAAATTTGTATGTTTGAAATGCCTTAGAAAGATATGTGTGCAATGTTACACAGAATTATACCTATGTTGTGACTCCTTATCAAGTGAAAAATGTCACAAGAAGTCTGAAATTTATAGTTAAGTTTACATTTTCTTTAAGTCAACTGATGTATATCGAAAACTTACTAGTAACTTGAATTTTATTTTTTCCCTATTTTAGTTCCGCCATTTTTTTTTTTTTTTTTTTTTTTTTTTTTTTTTTTTTTTTTTTTTTTTTTTTTGTGCCTCGGCAAGTATGAAAAAAGTTTAATATTCCTCATAACAAATGTTACTGTCAAATGTCTAACATTTATAGTTGCGTTGCCATTCTCTCTGATGCTGCAGTCAACTGATGTTTTTCGAAAATTTCCTCCCAGCTTAGATTCTTAGATATTTTCTCACGAGATTTAATATTTTTTCGCCATTTTAGTCCAGCAAATGTTTAAATTTATATAACTTGTTCAATAATTCACATCTATGTGGGTACTTACTTATATGGTTGTGCCTTATCAATGTTACCCGTGAGGTGAGGACCTAAATGAATCTTTCCCACGAGGGAAAAAAATTATATTTTCTTATGATGTTATGCACTAGCTCCATCATTTTACTCTAAATATAAAACTTTTTCGATATAGCAGTGCTAATGGTTGTATTTCTACGTTTTCTACCTTCATAAATTGAATTACAAGTGTGGAACTATCGGCGGTCTGGATGACCGCTCCCTCCTCTTGAGAGGCAGGGGTCGATTTGACCCCTCCCTCCTCCCGAGAGCTCAAATCGTCCCTCCGGACTGAAGGTTAAGTCAATTCTTAGGCCTTTTATGGCCCGGACACCGGACGGCGGACGGCGAACGGCGGACGGACATTTCAAATTTGGATTCTACGCACCTTGAAACGTAAAGTGACAAAGTTTGAGGGGGGGTTATAAAAATTTTTTGCTACACGATCACATAGGCTTATTATTGGAAATAATAAACCAAAAAGCAATCAAAATAGGTACGTTATTTTGATTTTTGACAACCTTGGAGAAATCTAATGGTGAAACAAACAATTATGGAATACCTCTTCCACTGGAATTAACTCCAACAGTCGATGTCTTCCATAAATCATATAAAACCAAAGTATTAAAAATTGGATGCAAACGGTGGGATAAATCCTGGCACTTTTAAATAAAATGTTAACGAACACTAGTATAGGTATCGGGTTGAGATCCCTATCGGAAATTTCGATTTACAGCGATCCCACATACATTTTAAGCTGTTTTTGTTTTATTATTGAGCAGCTTCCGGTGATCAATTCGGAGTGTGTACGTTAGGAGAATATCAATTCTCTAGAGACTATTGCAGAATTATTGTGTGGAAATAAGGGATAATGCCTGTAGTAGACGAAGTGAGAGAGTGAGGAGGACAAATTGACAACCATGAATCAGTGAGAATTGTGTATGCCATTGTAGTCAGTTTGGATTGTACCCAATATGATGCCCAATAGTGGCCAGTGGCGACAGAGGATCCCCCTGGCGTACTCCGCGCCCAATGACAACATCCCCTGACATCTCACCTCGTGCCTCGAGGACCTTCACGCCTTTGTGGTACAGGCAAGCAACAAACTCAATTAAACGAGTAGGTGCCCCGACGCCACGAAGACAATCGGTCAGGGCAAAATGGCTAACGGCCTTAGCGACGTCCAGAGCGGCAAGATGGAGTAGCTGTTTCTTAATACGGGCCAGCAAAATAACAATTTGGAGAACTGTAAGGTTTCTGCTGGCCGAAATGCTCTCTGGACGTCACCTATTACACCAGCAGCTTGGAGGTGAGATGCCAGAATCTCTTGGAAATGGCGGAAGACCACAGACGATATAGGAATCGGGCGGTAGCCTCCAGGCCCACTTAATCCTTTTTTTGGGATGAAAATTGTCCGGGCGCGAGCCAACGCTTTCGGGGGTCTTATCGATAGAAGCAGCAGGTTGAGGATGAGCAGCTTAACTGTTTTTGGTGCTTTGTTCCAGCGTCGGGCAGAAATACCATCAGGTCCAGCAGAGGTAGAGTTTTTGACTCAGCACTTATGTGCCTCGTCGTGAAACACCGGCGTGCACATGAAACCGAGCAAGGAATCCCTGGTGGAAGCTGGGGGTACCACCAGCTCACCCGGGTTGTAGCTGGGAGCACTAAAGAGTGGCTCCCAATAGTCCACAAACTCCTGGAGAGGGGGCAAAACTTGCTCATCCCCAGCTCCCTCCAGTACCTCCGCAGCCACACGCGCCGGATGCTTCCTCCACAACTTCTGAACCCGCTGATATTCCCGCCTCCTTACTTGTTTTGCTGCTCTGCGACCTCCATGAAGCACCAAAGTAGGAGGAACCGCTCCATGATGCCCCGTCACGGTTGCTTCCTCAACCCGTGGAAATATCCTCTGTATATAGGCTGAAACCTCGTCCTCCAAGCCTTCTGGCCTCTCAACAGCCCGCCTCACCAGGTCCTGCAGTTAGGCACTCTCATAACCATCAATATGGCCTACCTGCTCCCCGAGCCTCAACACATCAGTCTTCAAGAAGACCGGAGGTCCCGGTGGAGGATTGCTGAATGGCGGGCTGTTGCCCCAGTTCTGTAGGAGATGAGATGTGGGAGAGGCCCCACGGCTATTTGACAGGATCGCATCCTGCACAAGCTGCTCATAGTGGTGTCTCAGGCGAAAAGATTGGATGGCAGAAAGCGTGCGCATGGGAAAACGTGCTTGCAAGAAAACATTATTATTTTGTACCACATTACGCACAGCCTCTGCCTCCTCCGCTTCCATTTGCCGCAAATCCTCAGAAGCATACCTGGGCCGCTCTCCCTCTATATCTATTGCAGCGTTGGCCTGTACAGGATGCTTCTGCCAGACGTGGGCACTGAGGCCACGCTTGGAGCTGAAGGCTCTCTCACAGTGGGCACACTGGTGGGCATTTACAAGGGTCGTGGAAGAGGATGAGGGATGGGAAGATGAGGATGAAGAAGAGGGAGAGGATGGCCGACGCCCCTGCCTGGGGCTCCCCCGAGCGCCTCCCCTAGAACCCTGCATGCCAAAGTGTCGGGAGACCCATTGACACGAGCCTCCCCCCTAATCGCCTTTGGGTCATTCTGCCACCCTCCAGTAAACTAGAGGGTGCCCGGGTTTCACGATGGGGGCGTATGACTTTGACTTGGGTCAGGATATGAAGGAGCTCCGAAGAGATAAAAACACCAACAGTTGTTGGGGTAGGGTTACCCCAGCAATATATATATATATATATATATATATATATATATATATATATATATATATGAAAAACTCTTACACTCTAGAATTCGTTTTTAGAGTACCTGAAAACGGATTTCAATGGAGAAAATTTTCTAAAATGTTGATTTTAATTATTTCTGAGCCATTGAAATAGCTTCATTTTCAATGAAATTTTGCTAAAAACGGCTAGAAATTGTTACATTTATATGTTTAGCATAATATTGCTCTAATAAAGGATATCAGATATAGAATAGAATATTCAAAAGTTTATTTACAACGCTGTGCTGAAAAATTTACTTGAGTTTAATTAAAAATTGGTTTAAAAAAATCGATAAAAACTACAATGATAACTAAAAATCCAAAATCTCTTTTGGAATAGCAGATTATCATTTAGAGTTCTGTTATTGCCATAAAGTTAATAGTTAACTATTTCGTAGCACTCAAAATACTCAAATTTCTAAACAATTCAACATTATAAAATACGATAATTGATAACTCAACTTACCTTCGGGAAAGATTGAGTAGAATTATAGTAGGTCGGAGTAGAAGACTGTTTACTTAGGCAGCTCTCGCGGTCGTACTGCATTACGGTACCATTTCAAAGAAATAGTTTGAAAAAACGCGCGAATGCGCGCTCTTTCAAACGAACTACGGACTATTCGCACTGTTCTGTTGCATCCCTGCTCATCGTTCACCCAGACCACACCGAGCGCGCTGTCATCACTTCAGTTCAAAGACCCAGAAATACAGCAGGTGAATGACTGGGAGGGCTCTAGTCTGGGTGGGCATTAAACAGTCTTCCTCTGTCAAACAGGGATCCTCTGTCGCCACTGGCCACTATTGGGCATCATATTGGGTACAATCCAAACTGACTACAATGGCATACACAATTCTCACTGATTCATGGTTGTCAATTTGTCCTCCTCACTCTCTCACTTCGTCTACTACAGGCATTATCCCTTATTTCCACACAATAATTCTGCAATAGTCTCTAGAGAATTGATATTCTCCTAACGTACACACTCCGAATTGATCACCGGAAGCTGCTCAATAATAAAACAAAAACAGCTTAAAATGTATGTGGGATCGCTGTAAATCGAAATTTCCGATAGGGATCTCAACCCGATACCTATACTAGTGTTCGTTAACATTTTATTTAAAAGTGCCAGGATTTATCCCACCGTTTGCATCCAATTTTTAATACTTTGGTTTTATATGATTTATGGAAGACATCGACTGTTGGAGTTAATTCCAGTGGAAGAGGTATTCCATAATTGTTTGTTTCACCATTAGATTTCTCCAAGGTTGTCAAAAATCAAAATAACGTACCTATTTTGATTGCTTTTTGGTTTATTATTTCCAATAATAAGCCTATGTGATCGAGTAGCAAAACATTTTTATAACCCCCCCTCAAACTTTGTCACTTTACGTTTCACGGTGCGTAGAATCCAAATTTGAAATGTCCGTCCGCCGTTCGCCGTCCGCCGTCCGGTGTCCGCCGTCCGGGCCATAAAAGGCCTAAGAATTGACTTAACCTTCAGTCCGGAGGGACGATTTGAGCTCTCGGGAGGAGGGAGGGGTCAAATCGACCCCTGCCTCTCAAGAGGAGGGAGCGGTCATCCAGACCGCCGATAGTTCCACACTTGTAATTCAATTTATGAAGGTAGAAAACGTAGAAATACAACCATCAGCACTGCTATATCGAAAAAGTTTTATATTTAGAGTAAAATGATGGAGCTATTGCATAACATCATAAAAAAATATAATTTTTTTCCCTCATGGGAAAGATTCATTTAGGTCCTCACCTCACGGGTAACATTGATAAGGCACAACCATATAAGTAAGTACCCACATAGATGTGAATTATTGAACAAGTTATATAAATTTAAACATTTGCTGGACTAAAATGGCGAAAAAATATTAAATCTCGTGAGAAAATATCTAAGAATCTAAGCTGGGAGGAAATTTTCGAAAAACATCAGTTGACTTAAAGAGAATGGCAACTCAACTATAAATGTTAGACATTTGACGGTAACGTTTGTTATGAGGAAAATTAAAATTTTTTCATACGTGCCAAGGCACAAAAAAAAAAATATATATATAACATAAACATAAATAAATATAACATAACCTGATTGACTGCAGCATCAGAGAGAATGGCAACGCAACTATAAATGTTAGACATTTGACAGTAACATTTGTTATGAGGAATATTAAACTTTTTTCATACTTGCCGAGGCACAAAAAAAAAAAAAAAAAAAAAAAAAAAACATAAAAAATGGCGGAACTAAAATAGGGAAAAAATAAAATTCAAGTTACTAGTAAGTTTTCGATATACATCAGTTGACTTAAAGAAAATGTAAACTTAACTATAAATTTCAGACTTCTTGTGACATTTTTCACTTGATAAGGAGTCACAACATAGGTATAATTCTGTGTAACATTGCACACATATCTTTCTAAGGCATTTCAAACATACAAATTTGTTGCACTTTTCACACTTGTGGACAGTTTTTCTCTTCAGTTTAGGATCACATAATCTGCAAGTTTTTCTTTCCGCGTGCTTAGGTCCAGATTGCTCCTCTTGGGCTGCAATGCTTGAAGTTGGCAAGTATTGAGGTATTTCTGAGGCCTCTTCGGTGTGCGGCCTTTTTCTAGAAGCAGGTCTTTTGTTTGCCTCTTTGCATAAGGCTGATGTGTCAACAATTTTCTTCTTCAATTCTTCAGGCAGATGGCCGATAGAAAGACGATTTTGTAAATGAGGTGGTTATGTTATATTTATTTATGTTTATGTTATATATATATATATTTTTTTTTTTTTTGTGCCTTGGCACTTATGAAAAAATTTTAATTTTCCTCATAACAAACGTTACCGTCAAATGTCTAACATTTATAGTTGAGTTGCCATTCTCTTTAAGTCAACTGATGTTTTTCGAAAATTTCCTCCCAGCTTAGATTCTTAGATATTTTTACATCACTTTACATCACTTTCACACAAAACGGAACGAACAATGCTGCCGAAATTGGGGTCATTATGGTTGATATTTTTCTCTGCCATCGCGAAAATCCACGGCTGAAGGAGGGAGCGGTAAAAATGACACTGGTCTGGGGAAGGAGGGAGCGGTCTGAATGACCGCAAAATCGTGAAATATGAATATTGTAGTGGGAAAGGGGGGGATCAAAAGATCAATGACACTCACGCACCGTTACTCGTCACGATCGCCGAGGGTACTGAGGACCTCGAGGGGGTAACCCACCCCGTTCAATCCTTACCTCTCTTCTAAAGTTTGAAGCGCGGTCTAATCGACGTCCCTCCGGACTGAAGGTTAAAAAACCTGGATTGAGTTATGACGAAGCAAAATACATCCAACTATAACTAGGTTTGATGAATACCTAGGTATGTATCATGGAGATATCAGAGTTTTCTACTATTCCTGAGGGGATGGGGGTTATAAAAGTGGAAAATCGGTATTTTTCACTATAAAAAAGTGATTGCTGGGTACTCATTGTAGTATTGAGACATAATTTCCCATAAAACTGTTTGTTGAATACCTTCCTACGTATCCTGACGATATCAGAATTTTCTGCAGTTCCTGAGTGGGGGATCATGAGAGTGGAAAATCGGGGGGGTATAAGCCCATATTCTCGTGACGTCACGCCTGGAGTAGTTTGGCGTTTCAGCCAAAGTCGGCGATGACTGCGAATCGCAACTCAACCCACCTATTTTTCACAAGAAGTTTTCCGTCTCACGTCAACCTAATTCGTGGTTATAAAACCATTTTTCAACAGTTTTGTTTTGCAAAAGTAATATTGTAGCTATAAAAAGTTTCAATTCAACTAAATAGTTACAATAATCGTGCCTGCCTGCGCGATTATTGGATGTTGGTTGTAGCCAACGGTATCGATCTAACGGTCAACGAGTTTTTATTTTGACTTGGAATCTACCAACTATTGTAGTTGATCATTTTTCGAAAACTAAAGAACTTCATTCGTTTATGCTTTGGGAGTAATGGACCTGAAAAATAGTGAAGAAAAAATTATTGAAAATTCCTCAGGTGTCTGTACTGCAGTGAGGTACATGGCCATTGCTCAGGTAGCTTCATCAGCATTTTATTATAAGGTCGTAGAGCTACCTATGCTTAACTGAGGATGCTTTACATGTTATACTGAATGAATACAAGGAGAGATTTGGTTGTTTGTCAAAGTAAACAAGGCAAGTTGTTACTGCACCAAGAAACGAAACTACTTAGGTAGGTAGGTAGGTACGTACGTCCTACCAGATTCGCTGTTGGTTATAAGTGCCCAAACAAAGTAAGCAAGTAGTTACTTTCCCGACGAATACAACTGCTGATTAGCAAGTTTGTCAAATACTGAATCAGGAAATATGCAACATGAATTAAAAACCAGCTGTAAGGAAAAAAAACCTTGAAATGCATTCTTCTGAAGGTAAGATTTCATAAAGACGGCATTGGCAGTGCAGTTATTACGCGAGTTTTGCAGTTACGCAAATTTTAGGGACAAAAAAGTTAAATAGGTACCTACTTTTGTTTTTTCTATGAATTACATAAACAAGTAATAATATTGGTATCTACGGAAAGGACGTAGGTGTACCTTCCCTCTAGGTACTTGCCTTTCCACAAGCGATACTTGCCTAATATTCCCATCCAGCAGAGCTCTTATAGCACGTCCACATTACCACTTTCACAGTACTCTAAAGATTTTTAGTTTCTTAATTGATTCAAAGGGCAGTTCTAAAAACTAGATATTGGTAGTTTGGTCGGCCGTAAGTACTTATTGTTTTGTTGGAATTAGTCGGGATGCGGCCCAGCGAAACGTTTCGTCCTCTTACTACCGGCAGCTATGGTTATTTTACAGTTTGTTAACTAATGGTTGTGAATGAATTTCAATTTGTACTTCCCAGCAAGAAGGTTCACCCTTCTATACCAAATTTTTTGTTGTTGTTTGTTTGATAAATGTTTATGCCTTATTATTGTTATCGATTAATAATATTTTTACATTTTATCGATATTTTTACTTTTTATGTTTGGTTTGTTTTCCTTAGGTGAACCACTGTTTTTATTTTACAAATCCGTTATATTCGGATGTTTATAATATTTTATCCTGGACACACCAGTAAGTATTTTGTTTAAATTAGTTTTTATTTATATATATATATATATTTTTTCTGTTTAACATTTAATGCTTGTTTTTTCCGTGTAGAGATCTGAAGATGTCCTCAGTAAGAGGACGAAACGTTATCAAATAAAACAATAAATGAAATAATTTCATTTATTTTCCCTGGGCCGCATCCCGACTAATTCCAACAAAACAATAAAAACTAGATAGGTAATCCACAACATTTTCGCGGATGATGTCTGGAACATCTAACACTTCTATGTCAACCCTCCAACCCACATTTCAAATATGGGTCTCAACCGCACAGATGAATCTTGCGTTCGTAGCGTTTGAGGTCATCGCCTGATAATAACTTGATGTAATTTGAATAAAATTTATTACCTTGCATATTACAAATATTGAAAATATTGACGGAACTAGGTAAGACTATGTTATGCAGTATGGCCCTGCTTTGTCTACAAATGAAGCATTTTTCGCATAGTTTACTCGTCACCATGACAACGAGGTGAAATAACTTTGACTTCGCCTTGCCTCGATGTAAGGATGCGTTAGTGGTGAAGTCTTGAGAATATCACCTATACAAAAATAATTGCTGGGTACTCAATGTAGTGTTGAGACATCATTTTTCAATGTTTCTTGAATACCTCCCTGCGTATCCTGTAGATACCAGAGTTTTCTGCTGTTCTTCAAGGGGTGGGGTGGTCATAAAAGTAGAAAATCGACATATTTCTATATTAAAAAAAATGATTGCTGGGAACTCAGGATAGTGATCTCTCATCCGAGTTCTTCATCTCCAACCTTGAAGAACTGCATTTTCCACTGTTATGACCACCCCACCCCCTCAGGAACTGCAGAAAACTGCTATCTTCAGGATACGCAGGAAGGTATACATCAAACGCATTTTGATGGGAAATAATGTCTCAACACTACAATGAGTACCCAGCAATCACTTTTGTATAGTGCAAAATGTTGATTTTCCGCTGTTATGATCGCACCACCCCCTCAGGAACTGCAGAAAACTCTGATATCTTCAGGATACGTAGGAAGGTATACATCAAACACATTGTTCAGTAATGACCAATATGTTTGTGATCCCGCCTTACCGTCATTAAAGTGAACCAGGATTCCGTAAATTTGTGTATTTATTTTCTTCCCGGATTAAACACACATTTTGATGGGAAATAATGTCTCAACACCACAATGAGTACCCAGCAATCACTTTTTTATAGTGAAACATATCGATTTTCCACTTTTATGACCCCAATTCCTCAGGAACAGTAGAAAACTCTGATATATTCATGATACGTAGCTAGACATTCATCAAACCTAGTTATAATTTTTTTTTTTTTTTTGCTCCGTGATACTTCAATCTCCAATCTCCTTGTCTCCTATGCCACATCCCTTAATATGCAGGAATTGTTACGAGGGAGAGGAGGGTAATACAAAACGAAAATGAACTTGATCACATACTTTATTGTGTGTAAATGCATTAGCAGACTGCTAGCGATTGCTTCATGATTGTGTATAGTATCGCCCCCGTTTTTGAACAATTTCATTAACTGCTGTACACAACCCCCCCTCTTCCCCCTCCAATCTTGTGATTGAACTCAGCTGAGTGTACCCTAAATATGTGGATGGCGTAGGATTTTTTTCTGGCAGAGTTAAGTATTTAAAGTACTGCTTACCTTGTTACCCCCCCCCCCCCCCCCTTCCATCAATCCATCAATCCTTCATAACTTTTACTGCAGAAAACTCGTCTGAGTATATTCTCAAAATTTGCAGGCATTTTGACGTTTTTTGACAAAGTTATGAGTGATTGCTGAACTAACTTTATTGTGGTCTTACCTGTGTATCCACCACCCCCTCCACCCACTCCCTTTTTTTTCCTTACCACAAACAGCTCCCTATGGTTGAGGCTAGAAAATATTTCAATAGCCTGTGATTGAGGTTCATGCAGTCTAAACATATTCGCCCAATCAGATCCCCAGTTTTTTCAGCGAAATGAGGCGGGACTGGCGAAACGAAGGATCGAAAAATGAAATCCGCCCAATAGTGGACGAACCTCAAGATTTTGCCCTGTTGACCTAGTGGACGGCCACCTTGAGAGTTGTTCCTTTTGTACACCTACCATCGAGTACCGTCACACCAGTAGCTGTATGGTTTTTGTTTCTGATTCGACACGATGTGGCGGCGATGTCTTCGACTTCGTCTTACGACCTGTTGAGACGACTTTCAGAGCACTACGATCCGATGCAACCAAGATATTGGACGACATATCTCAAAATACGTGTTTATTGTATTCCTCCTGTACTTCTTAGGATGCTTAATCGAATCTATGTCATCTTTATATTTTCTCCGTTCTAGCAAATTCTAGGCATACCTTGAAACTGCTGTCATTTCGATGAATGTATTATAACTAAGTAGGTCTGTAAAATTCGAAATCTTTGAAATTTTGGTATTAGTTGTGGCTGAATATTAGTAAATTGTGAATTGTGTGCTTCATGTGGATAAATAATGGTTAAAAACAATAATCTCTATTATCTACTTTCCCTTATCCTTATGTTTCAAGGTACGTAGAATCCAAAATCTACCAAGTCCGTCCGCCTTTCGCTATCCGGACCATAAAAGGCATTTGAATTTACTTTAAAACCCATTCTTTCTCACATAGACGTCATTTGGGGTATAGTTGGTCCAAACTTGTTGCTAGCCCGGTCGCCCTACACCCACGGGTGCTACGGGTCAAATAAGTGTTTTTCGATATTTTTTCTTACATAGGCAAGTGGGGTGTCTTTTCCCAAGTAATTTTGGACGCAGAATCGACTGGGATAGGTATTTTTCATTTGTGGCCTTTAAGCGGGAGGAGTGTCGTTGAACACGTGTTTTGGGGGTGCTGAAGTGTATGTACCAAAATCACCAAATTGTGATTCCAAATCCGAAAAATTCCCTAAAAAAATAAACCTTTGTGAAATAATTTGCAGCGTTTTTAGGATGCTGAATCGAATCGATGTCATCTTTCTATTTTCTCTGTTCTACCAAAGTCTTACTCCTGCTATGTCATTTTGAGGAATGAATTATAACTAGGTTTATAAATATTAGTAAATTGTGAATTATGAGCTTCATGTGGATAAATAATGGTTAAAAACAATAATCTTCATTATCTTCACTCCCTTATCCTGATTAGGTATGTAATAGAAATGATGTAGTATCTAGAGTCGTAGTATTAGGTGAAGCAAATTACTTTTTGTGTTAAATGTGGGCAGATTTCATCCCAACAGCTTTACCCTATTTCGAGGGATGAAATTTAACAAATTCCAATACATCATCTACTAACTGTCCACATGTGTACACATAACTGTCCACAATGAAGTTGGCCATGAAAGTCCATCGATAAGAGATTATTTCAGTTTCTAGCATCAACAGGACGCTCACAAGTTACCCACATGGGACATGATGTAATAAATGTGTTTTCTCTTCATTATGATGAAATGAAGAAAATCGGAAAGTACTTTATTAATTTTTTAAAATTGAGTAATTACCAATACCTATAATATCTTGTTAGTTAGTTCCTTGTTATTAAAATGTTTTGATGTTCTCATTGATGCTCTCCTATTTGTTTGTAATAAATGAAAATAAATTTGCAGATTCAGGAGCGACCATCAAGGAAGAGCTAGACGCTTCTGACTCATCAGGCAATATGGATCAGCCAACAAGCCCCACTTCAGGTAACTGGTCAGATATTCATATGGCAAATGGCCAACTATGGTGATATCCACCTTATCTAATCCCATCCACATTAAAAATGATTTATTCTGAGCTGGGGGTCGGTTGAGAGTTATTATGATGTAGAAATCGCAAACGTTACTTTCCTAACATCTTCAACACGGTAAGGGAACCAGACTTTTTGCCCTAGCACTACCGATTTCATGACAACTGAGGTATTATTGTTATCGATGAATATCAAATAGTTACGAGTTTATTGCACCACACAGTGCTCCGTTCCTTACTAATTCAAGTATTCATGCGACTAAATAAATTACCCCTAACCGTCCTGAGGTGAATTGCGTGCACGAAGAGGAGAAATTATGGTTAAAAAACAAGAGTCTGGTTCATCTTCACTCCCTGACAATCTTGACAAGGGTGTGGAAACGACGAAGTATTGTTAGGCGTAGTATTAGGAAATCTGATATGTAATAGATATGTTGTGTAACACATCTAAGGGTGGGGCTCACACAGAACCAGCTAATCTACCTTCCCACTGCTGCTAGTTGATAGTTTTGTGTTAGATATGTCTTCTGCGCAGATCACCAGTCTACACGTGTTTAAACACTGTCAACTTACTAGAAAATGGAATGAGATTGAGCCGAATTGGTGAAGTTCAGCCTGCTCCTGGATGCCAAAGTCGCTTTTCAAGTTTGCATTCACATTCGAGTTGATGACTTTTTTCCCTTCCAACACATAAACAACCCTTTGGGAGCAAAGACAGTTGTTGGTGCATTGCTTCGGATTGTCTCATTTCATTCATTGGACTGAGTTTAGTTTGAATAAGTGGGGGAGGGGGGGGGGGGGGGGGCTTTCATTTCGAGAGTTTTCAAAATCTTGACTTTGCTAATTTTTCAACCCTTATGGGTTTATCACAATTAATGCTGAGATTACAGGCTCCACCCTGGTGCGTGTATGATTTTTAAGCAGAATTTAATACAACTTGGTCCAGTAGTTTCAGAGAAAAGCTTCAGAAGGGGGATTGTAGAGGGACAGATTTTTTTTTTCTTTTAAATCTATCTTCGAATAATGAGGAATAGGTATCCACATGTTTGTTTTACATTTTAACATGAAAGCAGGTGGAATTCTAAGAATACAGACACCAACCGCTCTATTCTACTCTAAGTAGTTTCCTTTCTATGATTTTCCAAAGTTGAGGTAAAAATCTGCGTCATGGCATCGGTCCTGCCTGGGCAGGAACCCCCTACCTAGCATGACGTCATAGTTCGCCAAAACTTTGAGCAATAATGAAAATTAAACCACTCATCGTGGAAAAGTAAGGATGGTGTCATAATTCTCAGAATGATATCTACTTCCATTTAAGAATAGTAAACCCAACATTTTCAATCCAATGGGTACCCCTCATTTTAATAGTGCGTGCCTCTGATAGACGAAGCTTTTAGCGAATTTTCTTAGAAAATAAAGCTATTGCAATGGCTCCAAAAATTTTAAAATAAAAATTTTCAAAAATTTTCTTCATCGAAATCTGTTTTGAGGCATTCTGAAATGATTCCTGGATTTTAACGCTTTTATATATATATATATATATATATATATATATTTTATATATATATATATATATATATATATATATATATATATATATATATATATACGTTCTTTCAAAAATCAAGCATTTCAAAAGAAAGGATGAGTTCGTTGGACAACACTTTTTGAGCATATTAAATTGGTCAAATTTCAAAAAATGTACTTAAAAAATCACTAAAAAAGGCAAAAAAAACCGCTAAAAATTAACAAATTTCTATTTTTTAGCAGAATGCTACTCGAAAAAAATTAATCAAACATGAACTAGGACATTTAAAAATTTAAGCACAAAATTGTACTGAAAAATGTACTTAAATTTCATTAAAATAAGCTAAAGATCGATAGGAACACTTGAAAAAATTGTAAAAATCCACAAAATCGTTTGTTCATTAGAATATTACTGACAAAAAGTTAATTTGCTATAAAATGTATAGTAAAATTTTTATTTGACCCCAAAGTGCTCAAATTTCAACAGAATTGAACATAAATGTAATACGACCATTTATGAAAATTCGCTCATACGATCATGCTGCATGACTGGAACTTTTGCTTTAGCACTTCCGATTTCATGATAACTGAAGTATTAATGGTATCATGAAAACTCAATTAGTTACGAGTTTATTACACCATACAGTGCCCTATTCTTACCAATTTTAATATGCATGAGACTAAATAAATTACCCCGAACCGTACTGAGGTGAATTGCGTGCATGAAGAGGAGAAATTATGGTTAAAAAACAAATAATCTTCACTCCCTGACAATCTTGACAAGGGTGTGGAAACGACGAAGTATTTTAGGCGTAGTATTAGGAAATCTGATTTGTAATAGTTATGTTGTGTAACACATCTAAGGGTGGGGCTCTCACAGAACCAGCTAATCTACCTTCCCACTGCTGCTAGTTGTTAGTTTTGTGTTAGATATGTACGTCTTCTGCGCACATCACCAGTCTACACGTGTTTAAACATGTCAACTTACTAGAAAATGGAATGAGATTGAGCCGAATTGGTGAAGTTCAGCCTGCTCCTGGATGCCAAAGTCGCTTTTCAAGTTTGCATTCACATTCGAGTTGATGACTTTTTTCCCCTTCCAGCACATAAACAACCCTTTGGGAGCAAAGATAGTTGTTGGTGCATTGCTTCGGATTGTCTCATTTCATTCATTGGACTGAGTTTAGTTTGAATAAGTGGTGGGAGGGGGGGGGGGGGGGGGGGCTTTCATTTCGCGAGTTTTAAAAATCTTGATTTTGCTAATGTTTCAACCCTTATGGGTTTATCACAATTAATGCTGAGATTACAGGCTCCACCCTGGTGCGTGTATGATTTTTAAGCAGAATTTCATACAACTTGGTCCAGTAGTTTCAGAGAAAAGCTTCAGAAGGGGGATCGTAGAGAGACAGATTTTTTAAATACAATTTCTAGAATCTATCTTCGAACAATGAGGAATAGGTATCCACATGTTTGCTTTACATTTTAACGTGAAAGCAGGTGAAATGCTAAGAATACAGACACCAACCTCACTATTCTACTCTAAGTAGTTTTCTTTCTATGATTTTCCAAAGTTGAGGTAAAAATCTTCGTCATGGCACCGGTCCCGCCTGGGCAGGAACCCCCTACCTGGCATGACGTCATAGTTTGCCGAAACTTTGAACAATAATGAAAATAAAACCACTCATTGTGGAAAAGTATGGATGGTGTCATAATTATTCTCAGAATGATATCTACTTCCATTTAAGAATAGTAAACCCAACCCAATAGTACCCCTCATTTTAATAGTGCGTGCCTCTGATAGACGAAGCTTTTTTCTACACAACGTAGCTTCAGAGGAACATCCTAAAAGGAAGGGCAGTTAATCTGACGTGTTCTTGATAATTTTGTTGGCATATTTCACTACCTGATACTTATTGAACCAGCTAATGAGTGTTATATGTATATCTTTGTTTAGGTCTCGATCCTGATTGGGAAATCAAGATGGAGCTAGTTCACACCGATGAGGAGATTCAGACTGATCCCCTTTTTGCCGACGAACACTCGAAAGGTAAAAAACAGCCTTCCTGAAGGAACTGCCAGAATACTGTGACATTAGATTTAGAAGGAGAACTTCTTATTAATCATTTTCAATGTTGTAATGGATATGGATAGTCCTCCTCGATTCTTGAAAGTGCTACCCCTTGGCTAATTCCTGACCTGCAGGATATCCTCTGGATGAAGCAGGTTAACTGCCTCTCCCCTTTGGAGGGGGGACCACTACATTTCCATCACCTCCATCGTCTTAATGTTGATCAGAAATACATGACATTGCCACAAAAAAAAACCTGCTTTGATGAATCAGAATCAAGGAGATTGAGGTTTAATGAATATATATTTTTTCAACAATGAGATATGCAAACTATAGTAAACATATGTATGAACTTGAAATATGTGTAAATTCCATAGCTCAGGATGACTCCCAACGCAATTCAGATAAGGTGATGCTTTCCAAAGGTTCCTGTCTATTATTGACCCGACCCCTTCAGATGATCTGAGATCCCCATTGCTTACTCAGCTTATTGGAGAAATCCATCTTTATCCAGCAGTCTCCTAGTGCTTCATTATGATTTCAGCCGAGAAGTTTTATTTGGAAAGCAGTTAGTCTCAGATCTCCCTCTGCTGATGAGGGCAGCTCTTCACCTTGCCATTGCTATCTAGCAGTCCCAATGAGGCCGCCATGAAAATATCTTCACCTTAGGTTTAATTGGACAACAATTCGCTTTGGAGATCATGCTGCTGATCCAAGTAGCTTCTCTCCCTGCTAAGTTAGGGTGAACTACTGGTGGGTACCAGTCGCCAAATTAAATTCATTTCAAAGTTATGCTGTGAGGGTACAATATGACAAAAGTTATCCACAGAATTCACCCTTCTGATCAGAGAAGTTAGGTGTTTATACTATGTGCCGAACATTCTCATAAGGTCCTTAATCTATTTAGCTGCTTGAGTGGCTTTTTACCTTGAAATTTCAACCTAAATAAAAAAACGCTTTAAAAACTTAGAGATTATTAAAAGGATTTAGTACAGAACAAATTTACTATTGATATGGGTAGTTGAAAAATGACTTTTTAGTGAATTTTTGAAGAAAATTAAGCTATTGCTCTCGCCTCAAAATTTGTAGAAAGTGAATTTTTGAAAAAAATTTATGCAGAAATCCGTTTCAGGCTATTCTGAATCATATTCTGAAGTTTAACGCATTTTTCAATGTATGTATGTATATATGTACGTATGTATGTATGTGTCATTCCAGACAATAGCTGTCCGCAGAATTGTGCTAGAAACTTCAAACAAATTTTAAAATGTTAAGGACACAAAACAAAAGTTCAAGTTCGTTGGCCAGCATGATCGGATTACATCTTCGGGTTGAAATTTTCAAAAATTTCAAAATAGCCTGTTTTTGCGATTTGTTGTGCGAAATAATTTTTTCAGCTCACTAACATGTGGTATATTCGGAATCAGCGTAAAATTTCCTATAATAATATGTATCAAGTTTTCAAAAATTTCAAAGTTGAAAAAATAGTCAAAAATCGAAATAATGCCGTTTGCTAGTTGTAAAAATCTCCACGATCAATAGCGACTGAAATGTCGAAGATTTCTTCAAAAATTCGCTCATGGGGTCATGCTGCATGACTGGACTTTTTCTACAAGGTTTTTTGGAATTGAGGGAGATAATATTTTGGGTTTTACCCCATCATTAGTCAAACTGAAACAAATTGAACTACATCAAACACCAGAAACACTTCTGTCACTAATATCTATATCGCACGTACATAGAAAGATGAAGAATTCACATTTATAACTTATGAACTTGAAATGACGGAGTTCACTGTAGAAATATTTATCTCTCTTAATTCCCAACAAGCTCGTAGGACTAAAGTCATTTTTCAACTAACCATATCAATAATGAAGTTCTACTAAATAAGCCAAGAGAACAACAATATAGTTTTACTATACTAGCAGAACTAATCCAATGGAGGGAAAAAAGGTTTGGGCTGCGCAGACAAGATTTTGTTTAATGAACACTTTTTTCTGCATTACCTCCTCCATTTTCTCCTTTCCATCGTTAAATCCAAAATGTCTGAGCTAATTGCACAACAAGACATTGATCCCTGTTGGTGTACCTGAAAGTCACTGAGCTTTACAACGAACTGTGATATTCTGATCTGTGATATATTTTGTTTATTTATGTACATCTAGTCATATCTTTATTTAACTAAGATATATAGTATTTATCATTTATTTATCGATAATATTTATGTATTTGTAAGTATCATCTAGTCGTAGTTTAGTTCTTATTACGGGGTATTTTTATCCGCTATAGGGGTTACAAAGCGGTCATCGCTGTATCCCTTGAGGCAGAGTGCGGCAATGCCTCGTTTTGCAGGTTATTATTATTATTATTTCTCCCCCTCCAATCTGCCAGTGGAGTCCGTGATGGCAATCCGTTTAGTGACAGACGGTCAGCATGGCTCCCCTTAGAGTCGTGCCCGTTGCAGTGTCCTTCTGACACTCCTTCTTGATTGCCGTTAATGACCCTTGTGTTAATGTTAGAAAAAAACACTAACGTTGAGGTCGAACAAAACATGGAAGAGAGTACTCATTCAACTAATAAACAGTCATAAGTTCCATGCATGCGCAATTACTGATATGCATTTTAATTATACACTATGTTCAATACCGTGCTAAATGGGACCTATTGTTTATATTTTCTTTATGTTCCAATAAATATCACTTGCCAACTAGAAGTCTTGGTAGATTCAGATAAGTTTTAAACGATCTTTGAGTTGAACTGGTTTGAAGTTGTAGAAGAACTCTCCATAGTTCGAGAATGGAGTAAATTTTCCATCTCATTCATATTCGATGTATTTATTTATTTGAATAGATATGGGCAACGCCCAATTAAGATCAAGATTCAAGCATAATAGAACAAATCAACAATAATAGTTATACAATAATTAATTGTAATAATTCAATTAATATAAATTCAGAATAACGATTTAGCAAATATAATGAATTGAGGTTATAGTAATAAATAAAAACAGGAAGATGCATAAAAGAGGGCTCAAACATACATATTTAACAAATGAAACAGTTTAATACTGTAATAATCAATGAAATAACAAACAAAGGAAGGGACAAACTAGGAATTCATGTCTAGAGAAAAAATAATCTTTCTGATAGAGAACAGTTTTTAGAAAAACAGATCAATATCATCAGACAAGGAGGCCAAATAATTCAAGTTCCTCTGCATTCTTGTAACAGGGCTATTTAAAAGGTAATTACTCGTAGAATGTTATTCAATTTATATAACGGAGCGTCCAATGAAATGATTATGAGTTCACATATCAACCATTTTCAGCAAAGTGACGATTTCTAAAAGCTAGTCATCAGTAGGTTTATCTAATTATTTTCTATAAAATGCACATGGTACTACAGTTTACTGCAGAGTTATTAAAGCATGGTGGTCCGGAATTGGAGAAGAAGCTACATGAGCTGATATGCCTAATTTGGAGAACAAAGAGCATGCCAGAAGAGTGGAGGTTGGGTTTAATAGTACCCGTCTTCAAGAAAGGTGATAAACTCCAATGCAGTAATTATCGAGGCATAACGCTATTGAATGTTGCATACAAACTACTCTCTGGCATTGTTTTGAGGAGACTTAGCGTGTACTCAGAGGATTTGCTCGGCGAGTACCAAGCTGGTTTTTGCCCAAATAGGGGCACAATGGACCAGATATTCACCGTCCGCCAAATCCTCGAAAAATTCCATGAGTATGGTATCGATCTCCACATGCTGTTTATAGATTACGTCCAGGCTTTCGATCGGCTTTCTAGAAACGGACTCATCCGGGCTCTATCGAGATTGGGGATCCCCCAAAAGCTCTTGAGTCTAGTGAGCATGACACTTAAGGACTGTGAAGCAAAGGTTTTGGTCAACGGTAGAGTTAGTCAGCCATTCAGCGTGGAGAGAGGCGTCAGGCAAGGGGATGGACTTTCGGCAGTGTTGTTCAACCTCGCTCTACACAGTGCTATAAATGCTGTGGATCCTGGTGGCACAATATTCCACAAATCCTCCCAACTGTGTGGTTATGCAGATGATATAGCCATCCTATCCCGGAGTCTGAGTGCCTTGGAGGGACTTTTTGCGCGGTTAGAACTGGAAACCAGAGAACTTGGGTTAGCAGTAAGTTCTTCCAAAACTAAGTACATGAAATTGTCGGCTCGAGAACAACGCAATGTGGGGGATGTTTCCCTGAACGGTACAACGTTTGAATCAGTCACAGAATTTAAGTACTTGGGCACTCTCTTGAATAAAGAGAACAAAGTTAGTGACGAAATTCAGAAGCGGATCGTTGCAGGAGGGAGAGCATATTACGCTGCGATTAGGATTTTCAGATCTAGGTTGTTGTCCAGGACGACCAAACTGAAATTGTATAAGACGTTGATTCGACCCATTGTCACTTACGGTTCTGAGGCCTGGACGATGTCGGCTAAGGACGAGAACAGCCTGTTGGTGTTTGAGAGGAGGATTTTAAGGCGCATCTTCGGCGCGAAGTGCGTAGCTGGAGTATGGAAAATTCGTACCAACGAAGAACTCGACCTTCTGATCGAAGGTGAAAATATAGTGCGGTTCATCAAGGCTCAGCGACTCAGGTGGATTGGGCATGTCCAAAGGATGCCCGACTGCAGAGCTCCAAAAAAGGTGCTGGATCAGCGAATGGTTGGGACGAGAAGGAGGGGTAGACCCAGAAGAAGGTGGCTAACAGACGTGACAGATGATCTGAGGACGATGAGGGTGACCGATTGGAGAGAGACTGCAGAGGACCGGGTTCGATGGAGGACAATTGTTCGGGAGGCCAGGGCTCACACTGGGCTGTAGCGCCAAGAGAAGAAGAAGACTACAGTTTACGCCACTTATTGTGGCCACTGGAACCACCAATTGTAACCAAGCCAAACTGGCTACAGTAAGCAAACTGCCACATAAAGCGAAATTGGTGGAATATAATAAAAATCACCCAAAAAAGTACACATACCTACATAATACATTTAATATACATTTCGGGTTGATGTTGAATTCCTCTCTACAGGTCTTGAAGGGCTGCCATCATTTCACAGTTGGACGGGGCTGGATCGTTTCGGCAGGTACTCAGAGGCTTGTAATCACCATTGGACTGCTTATCATTCAATTGTGTTGCTTTCTTCTTTTCTTGCTAGATGGCTGAATGAATTTCGTCCACAATTAGCCTCTCGGACGCAGGTTTGTGTAGATCATTGGCCATCCATTTGTCGTAAGCCTCATTGGAGAAATAGCTGGTGACAACTGGCCCCATGCTGATGCAGCTAAGTAAGGAGAGCCAATTAAGCTTATTTTTTTGGTGATATCGTTGGCATGTAAAAGGAGAAGGTCCCATTCTCAAGTCCTTCATCCAGGATGGCTCACTCACTCACTGCTCGGGGTTTCCATTGGAAAAGAGTTTCAGGCTCCATGAACGGCTTATACTTTCCCTCAAAAAGAGGCCCCTTTAATTTAAAAGAGGATTCCGCCGGTTACCCCGAGTTGGAGTCGTTGCAAGCAAACCTTTTGCTTAGATCAGCAAACTTTTTGATTCTTTTCCACTCAATATCTCTGAGGGAAGCACGTTCAATTATATGATGCCCAAATGCCTCCGTTCTGGATCTCCAGTACCGCTCGCATCTGTAAAGAAAGTGCTCTGCGGAATCTTCCTCGAGTCCGGAAGGGCACATAGGTGAGATATTGTTATCTATAATATTTAGCATCCTGCAGAAATCATAATGTCCGGTGAGGATCCCAATCATGGTTCTAATAGAATATCTACTTTTGCTTAGAAGCCAGTATGCTCGTTTGGGATGGGAAGACGTAACGAGCATTCTGGTTTGTCTATATCTAGCTATTTCCCTGCTCCAGAGAATGTTGAGGTCTTGTGTGACCCACTTTTTAATTTTAGCTTTACAGGCATCTTTGGAAATGCAGATGGCAGGAGATGGTCCCAGAAACTGTTGTCCTGAGCCAGCTCGCGCTAAACCATCCGCATTAACATTGCCTTTGTAATTCTCATGACCAGGAATCCATTTTATGGATATTCTGTTGTTGTTAAGAAACAAATTGTTAATATATTTCTTTGTTTCCCAGACCAGTTTTGAGGTCATGAGGGGGTTCAGGAGTGCTTTGATGCTGGCCTGACTATCGGTACGAATGTGAATGTTTTTGTTAGAAGTGTTGTGGTTCTGTAAGGTGACCAGGCACTTATTGATAGCATATATTTCTGATTGAAATACAGTTGCATATTTATCGAGGCTGTAAGAATGTGCCACTTGAAGGCTGGGTATGAATACACCAGCACCAGAGGAAGGTTCAGATCCCCTATCTACCTTAGAACCATCGGTGTAGCAATGTATGGTGTCTATAGTGTCAACAGGGGTTTGTTGATTGTTCCACTCATTTCTGTCTTTTATTTCAAAGGTGGATTTAAAATTCCAGAAAAATCTCCTCTTCATTTCATCGGAGGGCATTAGGGTTTCTGGAGCATAAGCATTAGTAGCTTGTTTGATGTAGGTGTGTCCTACTTGTGTGTAGTGAGAGAGATGACTTGTGTCATGCACCCATTCTCCCAAAATATTCAACCTAACCATGACTTGCACGGAATAAACCATTGCGTATCCAGTGGTGCTAGTCCAAGTATATTTTGAATGCTTCTAGTTGGGGTAGTGCTTTTTGCTCCACTAATAAGCATGCAGGCTAATCTTTCGATTTTGCCCAGGTATTCACTGTTTTTAAAAAAGGAGTCTAGGCAGAATGTCCTCTTAGCAGAATGATACCAGCACGTTTATATATCTACTTATTGACGATGTGCCTCATGTCCATGTACATACGAACTTTTAATAAAATATGTTTACAAGCATCTCGTATTAATCGCATCTGGCCCCTATTCAAAAAATTCTTGCGGGGACGACATTACAAATGTCTAGGGGGACAAAATTAAGTGGTTTCGAAAAATCGGGGACGCCTTTACTAGCGCTCGCCTAGAGTTAAGTGGATCTTATTGAGTGCAAACCAAGTGGACACGAAGTTGGCTGGCAACAGTCCTTCGCTTTCAGTTCCCCTAGCAACTCAACTATTTACGCTCAATGCACATTTATTTTATCCACTCGCACCTGGATTGGGAAAGGTTAGGCAACGGTCGATGAGTAGTAGAAAATTGGTGGTATGCATAAAGGCGAAGCAAAAGCTTTTACCCCGAAATGTGAAGAACATGCTTCGTTTCCTATGCATAATTAATGTGCTGTAGCACTTGCTACTCCCTTTTACTTCGTAGTAAAGTAAGTGAAGCTAATGCATTTAAGGACTAAGTATCCTACTCAAACTCCTATGCATAAAATGGAGGTAATGCAAGTGGCCTGAAGTCAATGGTACTCTGGGCATGGGAGTTAGCATCTGCTTTTATCTTCAAGCAAATACTCCGTTGTTATGCATATCACCCATTGTGGGCAGGCCGGATTCGTAATCGCAATCACAGCAAACCTGACGGTATGTCCAATTAATCTGGATTTTTACTAAGGGATTGACTACTTGATGTTATGTATTTTTGAGATGCCACCTTTCGAGCATCCAGACCACCACATCAGCTGATCACTTGCGTCTCTGATGAACTCAATTTGTAGGGGTCCCCCCCTCTCCTTTTCTGCCATTGAATAGTCTTGATAGTATCGATTCCTCCCAACTCATTGATTAGTCCATTTTGAAATCAACTGGCCTTCTGAGCGCCTAAATTGGAAAAGTTCCAGTCAATCAATCAGTAAAAATTCAGATTAGTTAGACATGTAGGTCAGAATGATGTGTATAGTTTGGTGGTCTGGATGCTCACAAGCTTGCATCTCAAAAATACATAACATCAAGTAGTCAACCCCTTAGTAAGAATTCAGATTAGTTGGACATACAGGTCAGAATGACGTTTAAAAGAATATTTCAGAGGTTGAGTTAAGTAGGTACGAAGCAAAAAATTGTCAGTCCACCTTCGATTCGAACCCGGGACCTTCTCCATACGAGTCTGTTATTCTAACCAGTGGACCACGACTGACCTTGCGTTTATTTGAACAGTCACAGTACATACTTCACTACACACTAGGTAATGCTTTTGAGGGGGCTCTGAAACTACTCCTATCACTGCATCTGAATGCATCGACGTGTTGGGAGGCCAACTATGGAGACTATTCGGTTGGGGATCCCTACACTTTTAGTTCCGAAGAGACGCGAATTCAACTTATCTATATTGGACCGAACCTACCTCCATATCACCAGGTTTGCTGGGATCGTGATTCGAACCTAGCCTGCCCCCATTGTCTTGTTTCAATACGTCAGGTTGAACAAAAAACTAGTTAAAAAACCAACTAAAAATATATAAGATTTGAACAACTAATCTCATCTAAACATCAACCAAAGATGATGAAATTAGTTGTGCAAAATTTATATATTTTTAGTTGGTTTTTTAACTAGTCTTTTGTTCAACCTTTTTGGTTTGTTCTCACCTGCTGGCCATACAGCAATTTACCTTCCACCCTGTTATGACCTTAAGTTACTCACCTCCTCTGACAGTGTCTAATATATTGACACAGTAGCATCCTTGTGCCCTGATGAAGGTATTAAATATACCGAAAGCTCGGCGATAAGGTAGTTTCAATAAGTTCAGACCCCTATGTATTTATGCATATGTGGCAATAAACGTATTTCTAGTCTATTCTAGAGTTAACTCTCATGTTTTGCCTAAGGAAGGTAAATAGCAAGTGTCATGTGCTATATCAATGGAGCCACCTATCAACACGTTGCCTGGTGAAGTGCGCTCAACCAGGGTAACCCATATCCGATGCAAGTTTACACACAACCTATCCAACATTAATATATTCTACTTCCTAGTAATCTCGCTATTAGTATTTTTCCATGAAAAATAGATTTTCCTAACGATATTTTACTAACCCCTAAGCCAGTCAGGTAGTGAAGGGAATGGAGATAGCCACCCAAGCAGGGTTGAAAAAAATCACAATGTAAATGAATAAAATCAAATTAATCTTACAAGTTATCCTACTTACAGTATGTTGCTGGCTGAAATCACTCCAGCAGTTGCCCTGTTTCATGGGAGGTGAATTAACAAATCCTGATACATTATCTACTAACACTAGCACACATAACTGGCCATGGAGGAGGGAGGACATAATAGTCCATTGATAACAGATCTATTCAGTTTAGCATCAACTGGACGCTTGTAACTTACCCTTATGGAACATTGTTTAATAAATGGTTTTTTTTCCTCATTGTGATGAAATGAAGATAATCTGAAAGTAATTTATTAGTATTTTTCATACCCATAATGACTCATATTGAAAATGGCTTGGGGTTGCACACTCTTTCAAGATGGATTTAGTTAATTCCTGTTTGTTGAAAATTGCATCTATTCTATTATGCTTGATATTCTTCAATATTTCCCGTCAATTGATTCTGTAATATCTAGTGAGTTAGAACCTTTGTATTCAGTTGTTTTGATGTTTACCTTAACCATCTCCTGTGTGTTGATATTAAATGAAAATATCTTTGCAGATCCAGGAGTGATCATCAAGGAGGAGCTGGACGCTTCTGACTCTCCTCCTGCGGCTACTTCACTTCAGCCCCACCTTTGGCTCCCTGCTAAGGATGAGCCAACAAGCCCGTCTTCAGGTAACAGGTCCAGTAATCGTCTAGAAGTAGCCCACTATGGGGATATCCACCTCATCTCATCACATCAACAAATGAAATGTTTTATTCTGACTGGGGGGTTGGTTGAAAAGGGCATCATGCAGAAATTGAAAACTTTAGTTTCCAAATATTCCGAACATGTTAATGGAATAAGTCTTTTTGCCTTTTGCACTACTGACTTAATGATAACTGAAGTATTAATGATATCTAGGAATATAAAATAGTCATGAGTTTATTGCACCCACAGTGCTCTGTTCTGTGCAAAAATGGCTTGACTCTGCCTGGGGTTAGAGGTGGCGGAAGTTGAGTACATAGAAAATTCATACAAAATACATAGACAAGTTGTCAAGGGGGTGCACAGGGCACAAAAGCGACTAATCATGTTTCATATATGGTTTAGAGCGCCACTTGCGTAATATCAGAAAACTGGGTTTTAATTTTTGAAAATTTGTAGAAAACCCGAGTTGGTTTTCAGGATTCTGGGATATTTATTCCTCATAGGTGGTAGGGGCCAGGGCCAGCTTCCATGAACCTGATTTTTCAATTTTTTTTTTTTTTTCATTTTTGTAGTTCACGAATGAGAGGGTAGTCGAAATGGCAAAATATTTCTTGCAGTAGAAGAACTTTAAGTATTATGCTGGCTGAATCACTCCCAGTAGTTGCCCTGTTTCATCGGACGTGAGTTAATAAATTCCAATACATTATCTACCAACACAAGTACACATATCTGACCATGTAGGAGGGAGGACTTAAAAGTCCATCAATAAGATATCTATTCAGTTTACCATCAACTGGATGCTTGTAACATGGAACATTGTTTAATAAATGGTTTTTTCCCCTCATTGTGAGGGAAAAAAACTTCTAACTCACCTCCTGCAGCTACGTCACTTCAGCCCCACCTTTGGCTCCCTGCTAAGGATGAGCCAGCAAGCCCATCTTCAGGTAACAGGTCCAGTATTCGTCTAGAAGTAGCCCACTATGGGGATATCCACCTCATCTCATCACATCCACTTTAGAAATAATTTATTCTGACTGAGGGGTTAATTGAAAAAGGGCATCATTGAGAAATCGCATACGTTACTTTCCAAACATTCCTAACTCGTTAATGGAGCAAGACTTTTTGCCTTCACACTACTGACTTCATCATAACTGAAACAATAATGATATTTAGGACTACAAATAGTTTCACAAGTTTATTGCACCGCACAGTTCCCTGTTCCAAGCAAAATTGATTGACTTTACTCGGGGGTAGCGGTTGACTGCTTAGAAATTCATACAAAATACATAGAAAAATTGTCGAGGGGGTGCACAGGGCATGAAGGTTTTTAATTTTTGAAAATTTGCAGAAAACCTGAGTTGGTCTAACTCGCAAACCAAGTCAGGACTCTAGGATTGTTGTATTCCTCATAGGCAGGGGCCTGTGTCAGCTTCTATGAACTTGAGTTTTCAATTTTGTTTATTTTTGTAGACACGAAAAAGACATTTTATATGAGAATGACCCAATAGCCATGCTTATCTACATATCGGTATCCTGGGAGGGTAATGGAAATGACAAAATATTACTTGCAGTGAAAGAACTGACAGTATTATGCTGGTTGAAATCACTGCTAGTAGTTGCCCTGTTTCATGGGAGGTGAATTAACAAATTCTGATACATTATCTACCAACACTAGCACACTTAACTGGCCATGGAGGAGGGAGGACATAATGATCCATCGATAAGAGATCTTTTCAGTTTAACATCAACGGACGCTTGCAAGTTACTCTTATGGAACATTGTTTCAATAAATGGTTTTTTCCCTCATTGTGATGAAATAAAAGTAATCTGAGAGTAATTTCTTATTTTTTTTTTATTTTTTATTTTTTTAAATAACCATAATGACTCATCTTGAAAATGGTTTGGGGTGCATACACTTTTATGATGGATTTAGTTAATTCCTGTTTGTAGTAAATCCCATCTATGATGGTATGTTTTATGTTCTTCAATTGATTCTACTAGTGAGTTAGAGCCTTTCTATTCAAGTGTTTTGCTGTTTACCTTAACCATCTCCTGTGTGTTGTTATTAAATGAAAATATCTCTGCAGATTCAGGAGTGCTCATCAAGGAGGAGCTAGACGCTTCTGACTCACCTCCTGCAGCTGCGTCACTTCAGCCCCACCTTTGGCTCCCCGCTAAGGATGAGCCAGCAAGCACATCTTCAGGTAACAGTTCCAGTATTCCTCTAGAAATAGCCCACTAAGGGGGTATCCACCTCATCTCATCACACCTACGTTAGAACTCATTTATTATGAGTGGGGGTTGGTTGAAAAAGGGCATCATCCAGAAATTACAAACGTTATTTTCCAAATATTCCGAACACGTTAACAGAATAAGACTTTTGGCCTTTGCACTGCTGACTTCATGATAACTGAAGTATGAATGATATCTAGGAAAATCAAATAGTCACGAGTTTATTGCATCACACAGTGCCCTGTTCTGTGCAAAAATGGCTGGACTCTACTCGGGGGGTAGCGGTGGCGGAAGTTTAGTACATAGCTAATTCATACAAAATACATAGAAAAATTGTCAAGGGGGTGCACAGGGCACAAAAGCGACTAATCATGTTTCATATATAGTTTAGAGCGTCACTCGTGTGGGGTATCAGAAAACTGGATTTTAATTTTTGATAATTTGTAGAACACCTTAGTTGGTTTTCAGGACTCTGGGATAATTATATTCCTCATAGATAGGGGCCAGGGCCAGCTTCTATAAACCTGATTTTTCCTGTTGCCTTATTATTTTCAATAATAAGCCTATGTGATCGTGTAGCAAAAAATTTTTATAACCCCCCCTCAAACTTTGTCACTTAACGTTTCACGGTGCGTAGAATCCAAATTTGGAATGGTCTGTCCGCCGTTCGCCGTCCGGGGCACATAGAAGGCCTAAGAATTGACTTGAAAAACCCGTTCTTTCGCACATAGACTCCATTTGGAGTCTAGTTGGTCCTAACGTTTAACTATACCGATCGCTTTACTCGCATAGATGCTATGGGCCAAAAACGGGCGAAAAAGTGTCTTTTTTGAGGCGCGACTGACGAACGCGCGCACGCCTTGTGGGTGGGAGAGAGTGGGCGGGTGAGAGAGTGTGAGGGAGGGCGAGGCGGAGGGAGTGAGAGGGAAGGGAGGGCGAGGGTGTGTGGGGGAGGCGGATGGAAGAGAGGGGAGGGGAGAGGGAGTGTGGGGGAGCCAGAGGGAGTGAGAGAGGGGGGAGGGGAGGGGAGAAGGAAGGCGAGAGAGAGAGTGTGATGAAATTAATTCCAATTAGAAGAGATTGTTTATGAGTATGAAAATTCTATTCTACGCTTTATGATATAAAGCTTCGCTTCCTTCGGGTGTCCCTAGACTGCCCCAATTATTTATTTTTCCTCAACTTTACTATAAAGCGTAAAGTTATGGGGTCCTGGAGCTGTAATGCAGTGAACGAGTGAACCAAGTATTGGAAGCACGAAGCCCCGAGTTTCGATACCTAGTAAATATACTATAAGTGAGGCTAAATAATTACATATAAAATAATTGTGTAATAATTTGCAACGTTTTTTTTTTGTTTTTGTTTTTGTAGTTCACGATAAAGGCATTTCATATAAGAATGACCCAATACTTATGTTTATATACATAACCTTATCTTGAGAGGCTAATCAAAATGGCAAATTTTCACTTGCAGTAAAATAACTTAAAGTATTATGCTGGCTGAAATCACTCCCAGTAGTTGCCCTGTTTCATGGGATGTGATTTAATAAACTCCAATACATTACCTACTATCACTAGTACACATAACTGGCCATGGAGTAGGGAGGAAATGAATGTCCATCAATAAGAGATCTATTCAGTTTGGCATCAACTGGACGCTTGTGAGTTACCCTCATGGAACATTGTTTAATAAATGGTTTTTTTTCCACATTGCGATGAAATAAAGTTAATCTGAAAGTAATGTATTAGTATCTTTAATACCCTAATGACTCATATTGAAAATGGCTCGGGGTGCACAAGATTTTGTTAATCACCGTTTGTTGAAAATTGCATCTATGCTGTTATGCTTGATATTCTTCAGTATTTACCTTCGATTGATTCTATAATATCTAGTAAGTTAGAACCTTTCTATGCAGTTGTTTTAATATTTGCCTTAACGATCTCCTGTGTGTTGTTATTAAATGAAAATATCTCTGCAGATCCAGGAGTGATCATCAAGGAGGAACTGGACGCTTCTGACTCACCTCCTGCGGCCACGTCACTTCAGCCCCACCTTTGGCTCCCTGCTAAGGATGAGCCAGGAAGCACATCTTCAGGTAACAGGTCCAGTATTCCTCTAGAAGTAGCCCACTAAGGGGGTATCCACCTCATCTCATCACACCTACTTTAGAACTCATTTATTCTGAGTGGGGGTTGGTTGAAAAAGGGCATCATGCAGAAATGGAAAACGTTAGTTTCCAAATATTCCGAACACAGTAACAGAATAACACTTTTGGCCTTTGCTCTACTGACTTCATGATAATTGAAGTATTAATGATATCTAGGAAAATCAAATAGTCATAAGTTCATTGCACCGCACAGTGCTCTGTTCTGTGCAAAAATGGCTGGACTCTACTCGGGGGGTAGCTGTGGCGGAAGTTGAGTACATAGCTAATTCATACAAAATACATAGAAAAATTGTCAAGGGGGTGCACAGGGCACAAAAGCGACTAATCATGTTTCATATATAGTTTAGAGGGTCACTCGTGTGGGGTATCAGAAAACTGGATTTTAATTTTTGATAGTTTGTAGAACATCTTAGTTGGTTTTCAGGACTCTGGGATAATTATATTCCTCATAGATAGGGGCCAGCGGCAGCTTCTATGAACCTGATTTTTCCTTTTTTTTTTTTTTTTTTTTTTTTTTTTTTTTTTTTTTTTTTTTGTAGTTCACGATTAAGGCATTTCATATAAGAATGACCCAATAGTTATGTTTATATACATAACCTTATCTTGAGAGGGTAATCGAAATGGCAAATTTTCACTTGTAGTGAAAGAACTTGAAATATTATGCTGGCTGAAATCACTACCAGTAGTTGCCCTGTTTCATGGCACATTTAAAAAACACACACTAGCACACATAACTGGCCATGGAGGAGGGAGGACATAGAATTCCATCGATAACAGATCTTTTCAGTCTAACGTCAACTGGACGCTTGTAACTTACCCTTATGGAACGTTGTTTAATAAATGGGTTTTTTTCTACTCTTTGGGATGAAATGAAGATAATCTGAAAGTAATTTTTCAGTTTTTTTAAAATTCCCATAATAACTCATCTTGAAAATGGCTTGGGGTTGCACACTCATTTAAGATGGATTTAGTTAGTTCCTGTGTAGAAAGTTGAATCTATGATGGTACGCTTTATATTCTTCTGTAATTACCTTCAATTGATTCTGTAATATCTAGTGTGTTAGAACCTTTCTATTCAATTGTTTTGATGTTTAACATAACCATCTGTGTGTGGTTATTAAATGAAAATATCTTTGCAGATCCAGGAGTTCCCACTCCAACCAAAAGTACAAAGTCATGGCCCTAACGAAGGAATCATGGCCCTACGAATCCTAATCAAGGAGGTATAGATTCCCCAATATTCTTTTCCAAAGAAAGCGAAAACCACAACATCTGAACACTATTTTATTCACAATCAAAACTGCCAAAATCGCAAATGGGATGTACCAACGTGTATTCATCCTGGCATGTAATATAATCCTATGATTGGAAGATTTTGAGGTGATCAGAGAGCTAAGGCGTCAGTCAAAGTGAAATCAACGATCAAGAGTTGAAAGCTCGATCAGAGAATAGATAATTGCGCCCATGAGTGGTTTGATCGGAGCTTCTCGATGATCTAACCGTGATCAGATATTGATAAACCAGCACTAACACTGATTCATTATATGAGGTCTATGGCAGGTACATAATATTCCAGAAACTGCGTCTTGTGTTTGCTGTATATAGTAAACGATGTCACGTTTCTTTGGCAGGTGAGAAGCCCTATGCCTGTGATAGCTGTGACTACCGAACCAGCCGCCCTGGGAGTCTGAAAATTCACATGCGATCACATACAGGTTAGTTATGTTTAGTCCTTGATAGAATAACATTAACATCACTTCAATAACTGATGTCACTGGTGCGCCAAATTCCAGAAATTACCGATTGTGTTTGCATAATATTGCAAAATTTGTCGTTTCTTTGACAGGTGAGAAGCCCTATGGCTGTGATAGCTGTGACTATCGAGCTAGTCAGCTTGGTAATCTGAAAATTCACATGCGATCACATACAGGTTTGTTATGTTTAGTCCTTGATAGAATAACATTAACGTCACTTCAATAACTGATGTCACTGGTACGCCAAATTCCAGAAATTACCCATTGTGTTTGCATGATATTGAGAAATTTGTCGTTTCTTTGACAGGTGAGAAGCCCTATGCCTGTGACAGCTGTGACTATCGAGCTAGTCATCTTGGTCATCTGAAAACACACTTACGGTAACATACAGGTTGGTTACGTTTACTCCTTGACATAATAACACTAACCATATTTCAATAAGTGAATTCACTGATTCACCAAATTTCAGAAATTACCCATTGTGTTTGCATAGTATTGCGAAATTTGTCGTTTCTTTGACAGGTGAGAAGCCCTATGCCTGTGATAGCTGTGACTATCGAGCCAGTCACCTTGTTAGTCTGAAAATACACATGCGATCACATACAGGTTTGTTATGTTTAGTCCTTGATAGAATAACGTTAACATTACTTCAATAAGTGAATTTGCTGATTCACCAAATTCCAGGAAATGCCCATTGTGTTTGCATAATGTTACAGAATTTTCTTTTCTTTGGCAGGTGAGAAGCCCTATGCCTGTGATCGCTGTGACTATCGAGCTAGTCAGCTTGGTACTCTGAAAAGACACTTACGGTCACATACAGGTTGGTTACGTTAACTCCTTGACAGAATAACACTAACCATATTTCTATAAGTGAATTCGCTGATTCACCAAATTTCAGAAATTACCCATTGTGTTTTCATAATATTACAAAATTTTCGTTTCTTTGGCAGGTGAGAAGCCCTATGCCTGTGATTGCTGTGACTATCGAGCTAGTGACCTTGGTTCTCTGAAAACACACTTACGGTCACATACAGGTTTGTTATGTTTAGTCCTTGACGGAATAACACTAACCATATTTCAATAAGTGAATTCGCTGATTCACCAAATTTCAGAAATTACCCATTGTGTTTTCATAATATTACAAAATTTTCGTTTCTTTGCCAGGTGAGAAGCCCTATGCCTGTGATTGCTGTGACTATCGAGCTAGTCACCTTGGTAATCTGAAAAAACACTTAAAGTCACATACAGGTTTGTTATGTTTAGTCCTTGATAGAATAACATTAACACTACTTCAATAACTGATTTCACAGGTACACCGAATTCCAAGAAATACCCTAGTGTTTGCATAATATTGCAATATTTTTCGTTCCTTTGACAGGTGAGAAGCCCTATGCCTGTGATAGCTGTGACTATCGAGCCAGTCACCTTTTTAGTCTAAAAATACACATGCAATCACATACAGGTTTGTTATGTTTAGTCCTTGATAGAACAACATAACCGTTACTTCAATAAGTGAATTCGCTGATTCACCAAATTCCAGGAATTACCCATTGTGTTTGCATAATAATGCAATAGCTGTCGTTTCTTTGGCAGGTGAGAAACCTTATGCCTGTGATTGCTGTGACTATCGAGCTAGTCAGCTTGGTGCTCTGAAAAGACACTTACGTTCACATACAGGTTTGTGATGTTTAGTCCTCGATAGAATAACATTAACACAACTCCAATAGTTAATTTCACTGGTACCCCAAATTCCAAGAAATACCCATTGTGTTTGCATAATATTGTGAAATTTTTCGTTTCTTTGACAGGAAAGAAGCCCTATGCCTGTGATAGCTGTGACTATCGAGCTAGTCAGCTTGGTAATCTGAAAACACACTTACGGTCACATACAGGTTGGTTACGTTTACTCCTTGACAGAATAGCACAAACTTTACTTAAATAACTAATGTCATTGGTGCACCAAATTCCAGAAATTACCCATTGTGTTTGCATAATATTACAAAATTTTCGTTTCTTTGGTAGGTGAGAAGCCCTATGCCTGTGATAGCTGTGACTATCGAGCTAGTCAGCCTGTTCATCTGAGAATACACTTGCGGTCACATACAGGTTTGTTATGTTTAGTCCTTGATAGATTAGCATTAACATTACTTCAATAACTGATTTCACTGGTACACCAAATCCCAAGAAATACGCATTGTGTTGCATAATATTGCAAAATTTGTCGTTTCTTTGACAGGTGAGAAACCTTATGCCTGTGATAGCTGTGATTATCGAGCTAGTGAGCTTGGTAATCTGAAAAAGCACTTACGGTCACATACAGGTTTGTTATGTTTAGTCCTTGATAGAATAGCATTAACACTACTTCAATAACTGATTTTATTGGTACACCAAATTCCAAGAAATACCCATTGTGTTTGCATAATATTGCAAAATATTTGTTATCTGACAAGAGAGAAACCGTATGCCTGTGATAGCTGTGACTATCAAGCTAGTCAGCTTGGTCATCTGAAAACACACTTACAGTCACATACAGGTTTGTTATGTTTGGTCCTTGACAGAATAACACTAACCATATTTCAATAAGTGAATTCGCTGATTCACCAAATTTCAGAAATTACCCATGGTGTTTGCATTATATTACAAAATTTTTGTCCCTTTGGCAGGTGAGAAGCCCTATGCCTGTGATAGCTGTGACTATCGAGCTAGTGCGCTTAGTAATCTGAGACAACATTCAAAAATGCATACAGGTTTGTTTCGGTTATACCCTGACAGAATAACACCCACATTATTTTATTAACTGATGTCAATGGTGCACCCGATTCCTGAAAAAAACTAGAATAGAATAGTTTATTTGCATTCATTTTTTTACATGAATGTTACAATATAAAATCGTACAAAATGTGCAAGCCGACCAGATCCATCATGAAGGAATAATTTATTTTAATGTTGTTTATTCAATTCGAGCTTCCTTCTCACACACAAACACGCCCGTTGGACTTGCCATGGTTATCACTGCCCCTCGCCTCACCATTCTCGCCGTTGTCTCTGGAAAAGGTGAGAGAGAGAGAGAGAGAGACAGACAGAGAGAGACATTGATTGATTGATTGAAAGTTTTATTTAACAAATCAGAGTTACATAGGGCCTTGAGGCCCTCTCTTACTGTAACCCTGAAAGGGTTATTTACAATTATTACTCCTCGATCAATCGTACATTATAAGATAAAAATTATGAAATTAACACAAACTCTTCTATGATAAAGAATAGATACCCAGTTACAATGATCTTATTTGATGATGTTTTACTGTTCGGTTAAATAATAGTATATGTGTACCATATTAAATAATGAACTTATCCTGTAATTACCTTATAATGCAATAATAACATTTCAGTAAAAATTTTCTTAAAAGGTGAAGCCGATTTGTCAGTATCAAAAATATCCAAATACTTATTATAGAGCTTAATAGCATTTGCACTAAAGGACTTGTTATAAATAGCTGTTCTATGAATTGGTACTTGTAGCAATAATTTTCCAGTTTGCTGATTGGTCATAAATTTAAATTCCTTTGCTAGGTACCTACTTAGGGGAACCAAATTTCAAAATCTTAAATAACATAGTCACAACTGCACATTGTATCTTCTGTTTAATTTTCAGTATTCCCAATTTCGCATAATAAGGTGTCACATGCTCATCTAATTTTAATCTGTACACGAATCTTATTACGCAAATATTGCTGCATTTCATAATAAATAATAATTTAAATTTATTAAGAATTTCATAATAAATGCATATCATTTACTGAAATTTAATAAATATACACTCTTCTACTTATTGCAATACATAAATTAAACTAACCACATATCTCATACCCTTTCATATTGGTTTCATGTCTCATTATACTTTTGTAACAGCATAGTTGTAAATTTATTCTTAAATGATGCCACTGAGATTTTCATATCAAAAAAGTCACTAAATTCATTATAAATTCGAATAGCTGACGCAAAATATGATTTATTATAAATTGTAATTCTATGAATTGGAACTTGCAGCAGTTTATTCCTAGTTTGGTGCTCATGGATGCTGAACATGGTTTTGAATTCATCGGCGAGATACTGGGGAGTCTTAAATTTTAAACTTTTAAACAACATTGTTGCTACTGCACACTGGATTTTTTCTCTAATTTTCAAAAGCCCAAGTTTTGTATAATATGGCGTTACATGCTCATCCATTTTAATTCTATATACAAATCGTATTACCGCATTCTGTGCTTTTTGTAGCCGATCCATTTCTTCTCCAGTTAAATCGCAGAGCGCTGTTGTCGCATAGTCGAAATTATGTAGCACTAATGATTGAACTATTTGGAGTCGAACATGGAACGGAAAATCAATGGCCATTCGTCTGAGTTGGTACAGTGAACTGAACACGTTATTTAATATTTTAGTAACTTGTTCAGTCCATGATAGCGTAGCACTGAACCAAATACCTAGATTCCTGACGTTGCCTTCATACTCTAGTTGCTGATCATCTATAACAACTTTAGACACCGAGTCAAAACATATTGGAGTCATGAGGCGAGGGTAAGCTATAATCATAGCTGAGCACTTTTTCGTATTCTTGGACATTCCATGATTAACACACCATTTATTTACTATCTCCACTGATTCGTTCAATTTATCAATGGGTGAAGACAGGTAAATCTGCAAATCATCAGCATACGCTGATTGTCTTTCATCAATGATCCTATTCTGCGACAAGTACTCACTGAGTTCAAGATAGACAATCTTCTCTAGAACCTTTCCCGCCGCACATATGATACTAATAGCGCGGAAATCAGCAACATCCGATGATCGTTTTTCTTTAATGGGATCTCTACACTCTGTTTCCATTCAGAAGGAAATATACCTTTCTCGATTGAATAATTATATATATGACACAACACCGCCGCTACTATATCCTCTAGAATTTGGAGTACCTACCGTTATTGAAACACCATCACATCCTATTGATGTGGAGGTCACCGACATAATGGTTTTTTTCACAGTATCTTCCGTTATCAATTAAACTCTGATATTAAACAACGATTGCCTAAGCCGTGCTATTGATTCATATTCTCTTAAGACACTCGGATAACATGGTACTGCTTCACATTGACAAAAATTTTTGTTAAGTTCATCAACAGACACTGGTAATGTTTCTAAATTTGAGTCTTTATTTCCCACCCCATAGTTCCGAATTATTCTCCAAAATTCTTTCGGTTGCCGTGCTCATTTGAAAAGATAGTAAAAGTATCTGATTTTTGCATTCCTAAGTTCTTGTTTCGCAATGATTTATACTTATTTTTGAAGAGGGAGAGAGAGAGATTGCGTTCATTTATCTGTACAAAATAGGACCGGTGTTCCTCTCTGCTTTTATACAGAAAATGGGTATACATTGACACATAACAAAATTATAATTAGACTTCAATATGAAAAACAAATTATACTAAACGACAAAATGAGCATATATTTTCTTCACTTGCAAATTTATATTATTAGTTTGTAGTGGTTCCGTAGGTAGCATCCATTATGTATACCAATTACAGGAAAAATATTGCATAAATAGATAAGATTATACATTTATATAGATTATACATTAGGTAGATTATAAATGTTCAATATCAGTGTTAAATATAGTTAATAATTGATTTTTTAACTTCTGCTTAAACGTATTTAAAGATAAAACACTATTAAATAATTCCATATATTCATTGTGGATTTGTACCACATGTATTCTAAAGGATTGTGAGTAAATTGCTGTCCTATGATTTGGTACTACTAACATCTTGGTGGCTACTCGGGTATTTCTTTCATGTACCTATATCAGACATGTAGTTTAATTCATTAAATAAATAATCTGACGCTTTATTTTTCAGTATTTTGAAGAGCAACACACCCATTCTAAATTTTCTCCATTCTTTTATCTTTAACCAACCGAGTTTTTTATAATGAGGAGTGATGCGTTAAAATTTTGATATTTTGATTGCAAATCTCACACAGGCATTTTGCGTTACTTGTCTATACATTTCACCAGTCATATCCATATATGCAATTGAACAATAGTCTAAGATTGGGAACAGTAGGGTTTGTACCAATTTTAATATTACGTCCTGTGGCAAGTGGAAAGCAAGCCTTCTAAGTTGGTAAAGGGATCCATAAATTCTGTTGAACGTATTTGTTACGTGTTCACTCCATGATAATTTACAATCTACTGCAAAACCCAAATTTTTCACACTTTTTTCGAAGGTCAACAAACATCCATTTACATCTACCATTTGCACGTTAGAAAAATCATGTCGTTCTATTAGACACGAATAGCCCAAAACAATTGCTTTACTTTTCAACGGATTGATCTTCAAACCATGCCTAACACACCACTCATTTACTCTCATAATGTCACCATTCATTTTGTAAATAGCATGATTAAAATTTTCTATATCAGTTTCAATGTAGATTTGTAGATCATCCACATATAGCATGTATTTACAATGCTGGATACCATCTGAGATTCTGTTTATGAATAAAACAAAATTTAGAGCAGAAAGCACTGATCCTTAAGGGGTTCATACCTCTACTCTGGACCAATCCGAGTCACTTCCTTCAGTTGTGTATACAGACATAGTGAGCTTCAGACCTCCTTCAGAGGTATACAAAGATATAAATTATCTACGATATGCCACATTGTGGTGTTTAATCTATTATGGTGTTTTCATGAGTAGGAACCAGTCTCTCCCATTGGGGTTGTGTCCCCAAGACGGGCTCCAACCTCCTCTACACCTGTACCCAAATGCCTCTCTAAACGATTGGTACTGTGTGTAGTACCTATGTATGTGCCTGTGTACACATGCATAATGTGCTTGCTGTCACCCCGAGGTTTGTGTACCCCGATATGCATACCTTGTGTGGTATTGATATACTACACATATATAAACTTTGATATATAAACAATTGCAAGTGTTTGTGTACACTTCCGAATTGTGTTGTACAGGCACCTCAAGGTTTGTGTACCTCGAAGTATGTCCCTTTTGGGACAATGTAAATCCATTGTCAACCGTGCGTAGTCCCTACGCAAGGGAGAGACTGGTATTGTGTTGAAGCAATCTAATAAAATATTATGTACGAATAATGTATATAGGTATAAGGTTATTTGTACGACTCACCAATGTTAGTTCTCTTCTCGTCCTCTTCTCTCTTCATACTGTCCTCTGACCCCTACCTATTCTCCTTCCCTCTCTCCCCACTCCTCTTCTTTCATCTCCCCTTCTGATAAGCTCCCACCCTTTCGCTATGTAGCGACACCAAGTTAGTCATCTTGGTAATAAGAAAATATACGTTCGGAATCATGCAGGTTTATTAGTCCTCCTAGGGTAAACGTAATACAGGGTGAGTCATGAAGGACGGACGGTTTTCAAAAAATCAGTACAACGTTAATTTTGGATAAAAAAAATTGTATTTGTTATTAATAGGTTCTCATAGTGCTACCATTTCGTAAAATTAATGGTGGAAAACAACATCTGGCAGGTGATGGCCGTTTTCATTGATGCACTGCTGTAGTCGCTCACAAAAGTTTTCCTCCACTCTCACCAACATCGCTCTGTCAATTTGAGAAAATTCCGCTCGACTTGCAACCTTCAAATCTTCCAGTGTACAGGGTTTGTGGTCGTGTTCATGACCCTCGAGGTGACCCCACAAGAAAAAGTCCCACATAGAGAAGTGGGGGGAACGAGGAGACCAATGAATGTTGCCAAAACGGAAAATGACGCGATGTGGCAAAAGTCGGCGAACAACATCCATCGTCGCTCTTGCTGTGTGGGCTGTTGCCTCGTCCTGTTGAAACCACACCCGTCGGATAGGGAATAGGGACCCGTTTTCTGCGTAGTGCAGGGCTTAGAAAGTTATTTATCATGTGTGTATAGCGCTCTGCATTCACAGTAACAGTATCCGTTGTCATCTTCAAGACAGTAAGGACCGATAACAACTGAACTGGCTACCTCACACCGTACAGTCACTTTGGGACTGTGCAAGGGTATATGACCACAAACACTGTACACTGGAAGATTTGAAGGTTGCAATTCGAGCGGAAGTTGCTCAAATTGACAGAGCGATGTTTGTGAGCGTGGAGGAAAACTTTTGTGAGCGACTACAGCAGTGCATCAATGAAAACGGCCATCACCTGCCAGATGTTGTTTTCCACCATTAATTTTACGAAATGGTAGCACTATGAGAACCTATTAAAACAAATAAAAAATTTTTTAAGCAAAATTAAGATGAACTGATTTTTTGAAAACCTTCCGTCCTTCATGACTCACCCTGTATAAAGAAGATTTTTCAACTGATGAGAATTCTAATGCCTGATACCGTTGTATCAAGTATTTCATATAAATTAAAATATGATGTTTTGTTTTCAGGGGAGACGTCTTCCATCCATGATGGCTGAGATAGTCAGCTCAGTTCTGTGAGACGGCACAAAACACATACAGTTTTATTAGTAAGTTCTAGATGTAATGACCCTAACGTTTCTCTGGTAATATATTAATCATGATGAGAAATTATGAAATTTCATTATTGTACGTATGGAATATATTGACATCACACTTTTCATTCTTAGGTAAGAAGCTTTCTGACAACGTTTTGACGACCAAAGCTGGGGCCCTAATTCAGAAAATAACTAGTTACTAAGTTGAATTTTTAAACTTGACAACAAAATAATAATAATGATAATAAAAAAGTAAAAAACTGAAGAAAAAGGCGTTTTGTAATACCTCAAGTACCTTTAGCCTACTTTCAAGTGATAATGAATTCTTACAAACTTACAGTCATGTTGCAGGTGTTTCTTTGCACTACTTGATTTTAGCGAATTTTCTTAGAAAATAAAGCTATTGCAATGGCTCCAAAAATTTTAAAATAAAAATTTTCTTCATCGAAATCTGTTTTGCGGCATTCTGAAATAATTCCTGGATTTTAACACACACACACACACACATATATATATATATATATATATATATATATATATATATATATATATATATGTGTGTGTGTGTGTGTGTGTGTGTGTGTGTGTCATTCCAGACGATAACTCTCGATAGAATTGAGGTTACCCTTATATAAATATAGTAATATACGACCACGTGCTTTTTAGCGAATTTTTGAAGAAAATTAAGCTATTGCTCTCGCCTCAAAATTTGTAGAATGTGAATTTTTGAAAATATTTTATGCAGAAATCCGTTTCAGGCTATTCTGAATCATATTCTGAAGTTTAACGCATTTTTTAATGTATGTATGTATGTAATATATGTATGTATATATGTATGTATGTGTCATTCCAGACGATAAGTCCGTAGAATTGTGCTAGAAACTTCAAACAAATTTTAAAATGTTAAGGACACAAAACGAAAGTTCAAGTTCGTTGGCCAGCATGATCGGATTACATCTTCGGGTTGAAATTTTCAAAAATGTTGTCAACAATTTCAAAATAGCCTGTTTTTTGCGATTTGTTGTGCGAAATAATTTTTTCAGCATACTAACATGTGGTATATTCGGAATCAGCGTAAAATTTCCTATAAGAATATGTATCAAGTTTTTTAAAATTTCAAAGTTGAAAAATCAGTTAAAAATTCGGAATAATGCCGTTCGCTAGTTGTAAAAATCGGTAATATTTGCATGAAACATTGTCCAAATTCAGATTAAACTACTCTTATGGAAGTATCCCTGTATAACCAATCCTAGAACCATGCTGTTTAAAACGTAGGTAGTAGGTGCTTGTTAAAAAAAAAAATAATAAAATATAATAAAAATAAAAAAATGTAATCACAACTGATGAGTTTACTCTGTGAAATATTCCGTCCTCCGATTCTCTCGGTCGCTCTCTTTAATGTATAAGTACCTCCTAATAATAATAAAGTATGAGTACCTCCTAATTATTTTTAATAATTTGATTCCATGTTTGTCTATCAAAATCATATACTGAAATTTCTCTACACGATCAATAGCGGCTGAAATGTCGAAGATTTCTTCAAAAATTCGCTCATGGGGTCATGCTGCATGACTGGACTTTTTGATTTTACAAATCCCTCGTTAATAATTCATATTAATTATCAACGTATTGGTATTGGTTGCAAGGGGTTCATATTAACCCAAGAACCAACAGAAAGATAAGTGGAACTTGATTGCAGTTCATTTCATGTACCTAGGTTGTTTCTTTTTTTCTACCTACCATAATATGTTGTTTTTATTGTACATTTTAATTTCTACGTAAGAAGTGATCAATTACGCCTCCAGTTGCGATCACTATATTCAAGAGAAAACAAACTGAAGTTGTTTAATTAGGTAGAAGTTGGACCGCTCGTGAATGGAGGATTAATTTGGTTGGATTCGGTTAAACATAGACCATGCGTATTTGCGATTATTAAAACGTCAAAAATATGTAAAGAAATTGTGTTGCTATTGAAGCAAGAAACGCTCGAGTATATCATAGTTATTGGTTACACAGATACTACCATATGATCTACGATTCTACAGCCGCTCTTCTCTTTGAAGAAGGGCTTTGAACCCACGAACGATTTAATGTTTCAAAAGTTTTTTATAGTTGCACTGTTAATTCAAATTCCAAACATTAAAATTCAACTGGTAACAAAGACGAAAGGTGTGATCTCTGCTTTAGATTGAAGGTAAGCAAGTACCTACTGGTGATTCGGTAAATCTAGCGAATAATTCGACATGGTTCCACAGATCTGGAGACCGACGCCCGCCATTGGTAAATGAATTTGAATGAGGAATAGGTTCTTAAACCATCGAAAGAACGAAGGGTTTGTAGGTAGATTATACGCGAGATCTAATATGAATAGGATGTGTAACGCAATGTGATTGATGGATGCTGCAAGATATTATGAATCGTTTATTTCAGAAACCACCTAAGCGACAAAAATTCAAAAAATGTTGTTTTGGTGGTACTGTTCACTTCAGAGATGAATACATCGTTTAGTGCAGAAATAACCAATGTTCCATAATTATCACCAATGCTATTTGACAGCCTTGAAAAGAATTCATTTATTTCAGAAAGAACCCAAGCGCCGTCGCTGTAGCCCAAGCACACTGAACGTGTAATCTAATTTTCCGTTTAATGCCTTGTAAAAACCACTCTTGTTTATACTTAAGTGTGACTCTTACTTACCTTTGATACCAAAACAGATAAAAATTAATCGTTTGACTTACTTTCAATAATAATATTAAAAAAATAATTTTGGATATATTCATTTATTGCAGAAACCACCTAAGTGCAAAATTTTCAAAAATTTATAACTCAAAAACTTGAAGGAACATTTTTTTTAACAAAATAGATAATTCCAATAGCATGTTCTTGATTTGGTAAAAACAATATTGAAGGAGGCTAGACCTATACTTAAGCTGCAAAATAGTTTTTTTTAGTTTTCCAAAAGTTGAAAAAAGCGCACTTAGGTGGTTTCTGAAATGAACGATTCAATTATGACATTTGGTAATTGGTGCTTGATACTGTTTCCAATGCACGATCTCACATCATCGAAGGAAAAATGATTTTATGAGAATAAATCACTTCAGTAGAGGCGTAGTAGGTGCGGGTGTTTGGTGTTTAAAGAAATACTGTGCTAGATAATTAAGTGATACTACACATTCACACACCTAAATTCGTGTATACCGGCGTAGTTTCTATGCGATTCACAGTCGTGTTGAAGTTCATTCTACAGTGACCAGGTCATATTTCGATTCATAGAAATGAAATCTACCAAATGAAACGAAAAAACCACATTTATCTAGTAGTAGTACTTTGGTATTTGTCTGACAAGGCCTATGTCCTGTCTCCCCAAGGAACAAGGATAATAGCGTAAAAAGCAAAAACACAAAGAAAAGAGTGACCTTTGAGAACTGTTATTGATCAGTGCGGAATGTGAGAGGGAATTTTCCCTTCCTTTTTCTCTCAAACCAGGGAAACTTCCCCTACATCATACTACACACACATACAGCCAGAGCTGCCAACTTATGTTGAAAAAGCGTTGAGTGTCCCCTGAGTGCACTGTTGAGCTCCTGTAATCTGAGTGTGCCCCTAACTGTTGAGTGAACCACCTCACTCAACTATGAATTCGAACTGGAGAGTTGAGGGTGACCCTCCATTTTGGTGAGTGAGTTCTTTTTAAAAAATCACGTTGGTACCTACCTAGTTTAATACTCGAATATGTTTGTATAACGATTTTCATAGTATTGTGAGCTCTCGGGTAACTTCATTGCAAGATTTTTTCTTGTTCATTGCTTATAGTTTGCTATAAAAATATTGACTTGGAGGAACACAAAGACTAGAATAATGATACTACAAAAAGAAGTTGGTACCTAATAACTCACGATAATGTACCTAAGTAAATTCTTATTTTATTTCAAATAGTGATACAGCAAGATGCACAATTGAAATAATCAAAATCTGAAATTCATCTTTCATGACCACTGTTCACAGAAGAATGCACGGTAGGTGCGTGGTATATCGTGGTATAAGTCATAGGTACACGTTGAATAGGTGACTGATAATGCACTGGAACAAAAATGTAATTTGATCATTATTGCTATTTTTTTATTATTGATAAAATGAAATGTATGTAATTCGTTAAATGTAAAAATGCTGCAGAGATTACACAAAGGTTTTTTATCCCAGTATTGGAGCCTGTATACGGAGATCTCTGGTCTATAATTTAAAAAAAAACCTGTATATTATAGTACACAGAAACACATTTAGTCCTAAGCACTAAATCTTGAGAGAACATGGAACATGTCCCCAGGGAGAACAGGACAGAATTTATGTCACTCAGCTGATTAGGAAAGTGACCATCATTTCAATCGTCCCTTAATGTCCCAGAGAGCCTCCCAATCAAATTTCAACTCCCAAGTTTCTTCCAGAGACGCACTGATCAGCTGAGGAGCCTCTGAACCTAATATTCTTTCCTTACCTATCGACTTTTTGGTTTATTATTTCCAATAATAAGCCTATGTGATCGTGTAGCAAAAAATTTGTATAACCCCCCCTCAAACTTTGTCACTTTACGTTTCAAGGTGCGTAGAATCCAAATTTGAAATGTCTCCACCGTCCGGGCCATAAAAGGCCTGAGAATTGACTTAAAAACCCGTTCTTTGGCACATAGACTCCATTTGGGGTCTAGTTGGTCCTAACGTTTAACCATCCCGATCGCTTTACTTGCATAGATGCTATGGGCCAAAAACGGGCGAAAAAGTGTCTTTTTCAAGGCTTTGAGTGTTAGACTTACGCACGCCTGGCACGCTGGCAGGGAGCGGGGGGGGGGGGGGGGGGGGAGTGAGAGGAGGCGCCGCGGCGTCTCCTGGGGGCTGGGGTGACCAGGGGCGTAGCAGAGGGGTTTAGGAGAATGGATATTTATTACTTTTACGTGTCGACGCATGAATATATGTTTTTTTCTAGGTCATATTTGTGTGTTAATACCAATGCTTTTCCTACGCATATTTAATAACATATCCTCTCGACTTTTCGTAAGTACTTAGATAATGATATTATTAAGGCAATAACTATTTGAATAGATAGGAGCTCAAATCGAGAAATATAAACATGCGTATATAATTATAGAAGTATAGGTTGTGGCAACTCGAAATAGGACACGCCGAGGAGTCTGGATGGGCCTTATGACGTACGCAAGCCAACTAAAACTACGATCATACTCAATTGAAAATAATAAACCTTTGTGAAATAATTTTCAGCGTTTTTAAAAACATTTTTACTGTGAAGCGTAAAATTGCGAGGTCTTGGAACTGTATAATAATTGTGAACCCTTCTCGGAGGCACGATGCGCCAAGTTCTGTCCATATACTACATACAGGGTTGAATAATTATAGACGAATGATCTGTGTAATATCTCTCTCAGAGTGGTTGTAGACGAGTTTGCTACACTAGTTTCCACTAGTTAGAACTACCTAGTTTTGACGAATTTCCGATATTCACAGGTATATATACTAGGTACCTACTGGTTTTCTGCGATATAATCTAATCTAATCTCTAATAAATACCTACTCTAAGGGTGGTGGAACGACAATGGTGGGTTGCCAGGCGGGACGATAATGGAAAAGGTCCTCTATATTTTACATAAAGATTTGATTCCTGAGGCCCATTCAATGGATCGACTGAATACTGTTGACGTGTTTCGATCCTGGAATAAACAGTGAAATTTAAAACGAAATCGGTGAGGGAACTAACTTAGCCTTCCCTTGTCAGTTAAAAACGCAAGGAAAAGATGGTGATGAGTCCTGGCAAGTAAGTCACAACACTCTCAGGAGAATGCGCTGGTGGCGTTTATCGGTTTCGGTTAGCAGACTCGACGGTAGGTGTACAACAGGCACAACTCTCAATCTGCATGAAGCGTTCAGTTTCAAATCGTGATGTTGAAAGCCCGTCGTTTATCCTGTGGAACCTAGGTCTCTATGGTGTAATGGATAGCATATTGGATTATGGAGCGTAATGTATCAAGTTCAAACCCGATAGGTTGTGCACAATTTTTCTTTTTTTTGGGGGATTTAATGCACATTTATTCACTCGCGCAGGTGGACAGGTACCTAGTTTCGTGGGCCAGTTTTTTTTTTTACATTTTATGTCTTTGCTATGGCACATAAACTAAAAAAAAGTCACGAAAATTGAGTGACGAAAATTGATCACGAAAATATTCTGATGGTTTCCCCTTACAACCGAGTCATTGCCAGGGAAATGGTACTTCGTCGTTTTTCATCTCACAAAATTCGTTGACCATTCATTCGAAAGCTCTCGATTTATCCAACCATATTACGAGTGCTCGTATGTTAACTACTGCGAAGTGCGTGGCCAACAAGCTGAGTTATGAGCGTGGTTATTTGAATAATAGTGTACACTCAGGTGATCATTCTCAATAATTGATATTGTGAACATGATTAGAACCGCTTGTTAATTTCTGATTTCATTAAGCTGTTGTTTAGATGATTTGATTCATAGCAGGTGATCCGAATATTGCGAGAACGGTTTGATTTGTGAAGCGGTGGTTAAATCATTTTAATAGGTAATTTTTATACTTTACACTCTAGGACATTTACTTGACGATGCCCAGGGTCCGGATCAGATGAGTGGCTCTTAGAGCTTGCATACGAGTCTGCAACTTTACTAAAGACATAAAATGTCCCAATGTATTGAAGACTCGTATGCAAGTGTTTCGTCTTTACGTTCCATTTATTTAGGAAAGAAACTTTTTTTAATATAATTTGTGCTCATGTACACTAGCAAATTGTGTAAGCAAACAGCAACACTTTCCAGGTAATTACGAGCCTCTGCCTAGCACCTGGCAATACATTGAAATGTTATAATTTATATTATGCATATAATAATTAGATATACCAGTTTTTTGTTTAATCTGTTGGACATTGGAAAACGATGATTTGGCACAGCCTAAAAAAAAGTCCAGACCACCAAACTATACACATCATTTTGACCTATATGTCCAGCTAATCCGAACTTTTACTGAGGATTGACTACTTGATGTCATGTATTTTTGAGATTCGAGCACCCAGACGCTGACCATCAAACTATAAACATAATTTTAAAAGGTGCGATCAACCATGGATAATCGTTGGAAATCCCTCTCCATGGGCGCCCAGAAATAATCTGCTTGCTAATTTTTTGACCACCTGCGCAGTTCAACCTTAGTCGTTTCCGGATGGCTAAAGAAATCCTAAAAGAGTTGAATGAACAACTAATTACGAAAAAGTGATGAAAATACGATAGTGATAAGAGATAAGGGTGACCAGCGCTCCCCGCGGATATTGAACGGACTGCGCGGATTTTGACGGGAACTGTCACACTCCTCCCCTTAAAAAAATACTGATTGAAGAGCAAGTATGTAAACCAGGTGGAATAGTTTACTGGTTGAGAACTGATGCTCATTAATAAATAGCTGCATTGGCCATTGAGGATGAGAAAAGAGAAATTAAAAGCGGATGGATTGTCAATGAATCTTCATATGAAGTATTCATTTGGTAATTAACCCCCAATCAGATATTGGAACAATCGGGAATAAATGGTGGCTCAACTATGGAGACTTGTACCTTTAGGAAAATAAAATAGACATAAAAATATGTGCCCGGGTTGGGGACTTAAATTGGGGACAAAGCCCTGGAAATAATAATTGGGAATTATGCCCTTGAATAAAGAATGTATGTATAATAAAGGCAAAGGCCTGGTACCATAGGTATGAAAATAGAAATTATATGAGGAGAAATAATTGAGAAATTATAAGTCAATGACCAATGAAATTATTTATGTACCAAAGGGTAATAATGAGAATTCCTTCTGGAAACACCGGGCCATGTTTCTTCTGAAGCATATAGCCCTCATTAATAGTGGACCTGGATGTACTAGGTATAACCATGTGTTTAGGCAAATTGAAAGTAGGTAGGAGATAGATAAGAGCAGTTGTCCTATCTATGCGGTTTTTTTTATTTCTATTTTGATCCTCTATTTTTTACGTGGCATCTCCCGACCTTTCGCCGGCGATCCGCAGAGTCCAGGATTCAACTTTTTATCAGCGCCGCCTTGTTGGATTGCTTTCTGCCTCGAAGTCGTCAGTCTTCGCCGGGCGCCCGCTAAGCGATTATTTGTCCTTACAAAACTGTTTTCATTACCAAATCAGTGGCTCGATATCCCTGATTTTGGGATTGCTTTTTCACTTCAGTTATATAGTGAATCAGCTCTGGTAACAGATTTTTCTATACCAGAAACTTCTCGTTGAGGCACGGTATTCCAGTATTGGAATATATCGTTAACATCCGGACGGTTCAGCTCGCCAAAAAACGCTGTAACCGTCGCGTTGGAAGCGGCCATTTCAAGCGAGGCGGATTGCTGAAGACCACAAGGAGCACCCCCGGGAAGTAACCACTGGACAGTCAAGGTCGGACCGATCCATATTTATTTAATAGATTTTATTTTATACAAGAAGGACATTCAATCAGAAAATTTTATTTTAATATCGAATTTGCCCAAGGAGCTCCTTAACACATGTAATTTCTTTATAGAATTATATTTTTTGTTCATTATTTGATTCTTAACTTTGGTTTATTATTTTTTTAATCAATCACCTTCCCGTATTTCTAATTCATTTTGTTAGGTATTTTATATATTGAATTACCTAAACACTTATTTTATATGTTTAACGAAACACCATGTGTAATCCAGATAACCACGCTCTGCTACCATATCAAGGACTTAGGTACCCCCCCCCCCCCCCAGAGGTGCAATGGGGCCTAAATCCTCGAGAGAGGAGGGAGTGACAGCACCCATAATATTCCCCTACTAATAACAACGTGATGTTCAGGGAAGATTGATTTCCCGGTTCTCGGATCCTCATCTATCGCCAAACGCAGCATTTCAAGAACTTGAGAATTACGCCTGACGCCGGAGCGACGGACGCGCATTCTCTGTCACTAGGTACCTAGCAAGGAAGCATAGTACTAATGATTTGAAAATAGCTACTCACGGAGAATGAAGGTTAGGATACCCCGTATTCCAATCCGCATACGTCAAAGGTTCTCCATCACTGACACGGTTAAAAAATATACCATTCTCAAAGGTTGTTATCCCTGTCCAGGCTGAAAAATTAAAAATAAAAACAAAATGATACCTTATAGGTAGTAATTATTATGAAATATCACTTTTCTTGGTCGATTATTGGAGATTCATTATTGAATATAATAAACCAAATGTTTACCTAATAATTGAAATCCGTTTTGAGCCATTCTGAACTTATATATATAAATAAATAGAGAGAGTGTAACAAACAATGGTCAAAAATCCAGGGATCGCTTCTACAGCCAATTTGCACAAAAAGTGCCTCTGAGACTTTTCTTTTTAGAGGCTTCGTTTCCGAATAATTCACTTTTAACCCATAAAAGACGAAAATGGAATTTTTTTGAAATTTTATTTGTTATTCATTATTTTATGGGGTTATGGCTGTCTAAGGAAGATATGAATACCGTTCTAATCTTCAGGGCATCTACCGTTCACTCAAAAAACACTGTGACCATATGGTCACGCTCGTCCTTCCTGGGAGCATTGTTGGTCGAATAGAGGAATCCAAAGATTCTATGTTTGGAACATTATATTTACTAGATAAAGACACAATAAACGTGGAAAATGAAAATAAAGACATAATAAAACTGAAAAATCAAAATAGAACTCAAACAAAACGTCCCACCGATGTACAAGTAGGGCTGGCGCATCGCCTTCTGGTTTGGTTGGGTGTTGGAACGACGTAATGATCTTGGCCATCATCTATACTATTTATAAGAATAAAACTTCGTCTGTCTGTCTGTTTGTCGTGTCTATGCACGGCCAAACGGCTGAGTGGGGTGAGTCTACGAGTTGGGGGGGGGGGGGTCTTCTTGGGATTTTCCGGTAGGGTGTATAAGCAAATTTAAAATTTTCTAATCCACCCGAACCATGGGCCGTATGGCGGGAGACGGGTCGAAGTAAGAATTAATGTGCGCTTTTTGGATTCCCCGCTTCCTCTACCCCTCTAAATGGCCGTCAAAAATTCCGGAAAAATACCGGTTTTGGAGGGTTTTCTACGAGAAAGACGACGGCGCGATCAGATCGTGAAAAAATTATCGGGAAATGCGTCAAAAAAATGCGAGAGTACGGACCCGTTTTCTCGAAAAATCCGACGAAAAACTTGGTTTTTTCTGATTAAAATATAGGTACCCCATAAAGGTACGTTTTTCGGAACGGTTTTTGCGGGCGAAATAAAGGTTTGATCCCGACGAATCTGAATCCGAAATCGGATATCGAAAAAAGTGACGGGAAGTACGTCAAATCGCGAGCGGAAGCGAGAAGAAAGCGTTTAATATGAGAAATTAATTGGCGAGAAGGCTCTACGAAGACCGTCAAGGGGTTCGATGTCACAATGTTGCGAGGCGAGCAGGTATACATAGGTACCTACCTTGCGAGCGAAGCGAGAGCCATTTCAACAGAATAAATACGGACTTTGTCCTACACATATATACAGGTATACCTTGCGAGCGAAGCGAGCAACATCCCCTAATAAACTTTTCGTGGTTCCACGTAGTTTTATAAGATTTAATTTGTTTGTAAGAATTTCCAACAGAAAAAAACGTCTGCCAAGTTTGGGTGGGCAGGTATAACTTCCTCAAGCGAGCGGAGCGAGCAACGTCCCCTACAGAAGTTAAAACTACCCTTAGAGATCTACCGTTTGCGAGCAAAGCGAGCAACATCCCTACACGTTTCAATTGTAATACATCGCATGTATACAGCCACACTTTGCGAGCGAAGCGAGCAACATTCCCTACATGCCACACTTTGCGAGCGAAGCGAGCAACATTTCCTACATGCCACACTTTGCGAGCGAAGCTAGCAATATTCCCTACATGCCACACTTTGCGAGCGAAGCGAGCGGGGGGTCCGGGGGGCTTGCCCCCCGGCTGGACGTGGAAGCGAGCGTAGCGAGCCGGAGCGGCTAGTAACGAATATCGGCGATGACTCGAGAAGCTCGAGGTCCTGTTTGTGTCGAGCCACCTGCGGATCCTCTTTTTTTCCGGAGCGTCTTGTACCGCGTGAGGTATGTCTGGACGATTTCCCCCTGGAAGGACAAGTTCGATGATTTTTCATTCGCTTTCCGATGCAGAAACCAAGCATTCTTGACCGAAGTGTCCACAAGCCAGTGAACAAAGGCCACCACCACTTCTTCCCTCGAATAGATATATGCCGTATCTCCCTATGTTTCGATCCATCAGATCAGTACCTCCCATGTGCTTATTGTACTTGGCGATTGCGTGCGGCTGAGGGAATTCCTTCTTCTTTTTTTCGTGGCTGCAGTACCGTTTCGCTTTCTTGATTCCTCACGAATGCTCGAATTTCATTGCCAGTTATATTGGGATCAGGTTCATTCAAGAAGGCAGCATAGTTTCTCGTCTCTCTCTCCAAGAGATCGAACACCTCTTGATCAAAAAAACGTTCGAAGACTTCTACTGGCGACATTGATTCGAATTTAGAGTAGAAGGTTGATCGAAAGGGGATGTGTTTCTAGCGTTATACTCGAGATCTCCATCTATCCACTTACGTTTTCGAGTTTTCTGAAAACCAGGGTGATCAGTGGTGGGCTGGTATCGCCTGGGGAGTTGGATCTCGGCTTCTGCAGAAAGCTGACGACCGGTTAGATTGGAAATCTAGATTGGAAACCTTCGTCTTCGTCCCCGGAATCTTCGTCCGTAAGAGCACTTGGCTCTGGTGGCGCAATAAAAAAGTTAGATTCCGCCAGAATTTCTTCCTCCGACTCGTTGGCGTTGTAACACGAGATGTACCAGGACCAGACGAGGAATTAGGTTCAACAGAGGAGATTTCGAAATGGTTTACAGGAACAGAAAAGAGATTGATTTCTGAATCATCAGTTGGTCCTCCCATCCGTCCAGCATCGAATACAAGCTCAGCAGGAGCAAGAAGTTGATTTCCAGTTAAGTGTGTAAACTCACCACCTTCATCCTCGTCAGCTGACTCTTCATCTGTAAGAATACTAACTTGGGGTGGTTCAACATAAATCTCGTTTGGAGTGTTTTGGCTTGTATCATCGGCCAGGAGAGTCTCAAGTGCCTCCTGAAGTGAAAATCCAGGCCTGTAAAGACGGAGAGAAATGAATCAGACACAGAGTGGTTTGGCGAGGGATAAAATACTTTAGGGGCCCACGGGGTCCATTTGGGTACGGCTACGGAAAACCATGAGTGGAGCCTATCCAGTGATATCTATTTTAATCCTAAGTCGCTCAAATTATGAAATAACATCCTAGTATTCTAAAAACCAAAGGGTTTTGAAAATCTAGTGAAATAAAAGAACTTACCGGAGTAAAGATCGCAGCTGGTCGAGGTCGCAAACGTCACTCATCTTGACTGGCGTGTAACTGAAGGAAAACGGTGGAACCCGGCGATTGGGACAACGAAGGAACAAAGTTCAACTCAAATACTTGGATCAAAACATAAAAAAAACCTCTCAGACCTCCCTGTGCACTGTGAGAGCAATTTGAAAACATGTTAAAATGCTTGCATACGAGTCTGCAACACATTGGGACATTTTCATGTGTGTAGAGCCACTCAGCTGATCTGGGATCGGTCAGTTGTGTTCAGAAGTCCCTCAAGGGCCCACATACCAAATCTCAAAATCGTGGGATCATTAGGGAAAAAACTGGACGAATGGTTAACGTCATTTCTGATGGTCATAATCATCGTTGTGGCCACTTGGGACAATTAATTTTCGTGACGATTTTTTTGTTATGTGCCATATGAAAGACATGAAAATGTCAAAAGTTGTTTTTGCGTACCCATATGGGCCTCGCGGGCTCTAATGGGTTAAACGCAAAACTCTCAGAAAAGTACAATAAGCCACCAGGCTTCTGTGCTTGGAGCCCAAAATAACCCCACCCTGAGAGTTTTCCTATACATCTGTAATGTGTACACCCTGTATACAGGGTGTTGACACAAACGTTGCTCAAGTTGAGATCTGACTTACAGGAGAGAAGGAACGGCTCGATTATGTGAAGCACACCAGATTGGTATTCATAGAAGGAGTGAGATCCTTAGGTACTTACATGGGTAAGTCAGACACTTGCTTGGGTAAGTGAGTGACTTGGTAAAGTGAGACTGACTCCACGCTCTTATTACACCGAATTCCATGAAATATTGGCCACGCAAATCGCAAAACCTTCTAAAAAACAGGTTCATTTCCCACCATGGCTGGCTCTGGTCATAGCAACGGAGAAGATTTTTTTTTTTTTTTTTTTTTTTTTTTCGTGATTTATTTATTGCAACTGAAACATATACATCTCATCTAGCAATATTACATTTCATGTTAGGCTCACTAAGGGGGGAGGTTTACAGCAAAACCTGGCCCATACTTGTATCAAGTACAGTTAAAAGAACACTGGATTACACTTGCACTATTTGCACAGCACAGTTAGGTCCAGAGGTTTATTTCTCTTGAGTCGCCGAAGTTCTCCTTCGTTGTTTAAAACGTTGAGCATCTCCAGGTTCTCGTGTTTGTGGAGGCGATGTTCGTGCTTCCTGCATATTTGGCGATAATTTCGGTGACCGTTTCTACCCTCAAGTCTCGATGAATATCATCATTCCGCATGAACCAGGGGGCCTGAACTATACTTCTCAGTATTATTTTTTGTCGGGTTTGGATTGTTTTAATATTTGATTTTTCGCACAACCCCAAAGCTGAATCCCATAGGTCCAGATAGGGCGCAGTATCTGTTTGTATATGAGTAATTTATTGTGTAGTGAGAGATGGGAGTTCCTTCCCATCAACCAGTACATCTTTCTGAACTTGATTTTTAGTTCCTGATTCTTTTTTTCAATGTGATATTTCCAGGTAAGTTTGGAATTCAAGGTGCATCCCTAAGTATTTTACAGTGTCAGAGTATGGAATTTTATTTGAGTTGATCTCAACTTCTGGGGCTATGATTTTTCTATTAGTAAAGTTGATATGCACTGACTTTGTGATTCATTTAGTTTCATTCTCCACATCTTGGTCCAATTGACAACCTTGTTAGTGGACGTCTGTAGATTGCGAGTTGCAGTTTCAGCGTCATCTCCAACAGAGAGGATGGCAGTATCATCTGCAAAAGTAGCTACAGTTGTGTTTTCCTGTTGTGGAAGATCTCGTGTGTACAGCAGGTAAAGTACTGGGCCCAGGACACTGCCTTGCGGTACCCCTGCTTTTATAGGCTTCAAGACAGAGTACTGGTCACCCTGCTTTACCCTGAAGTGTCTGTTCGCTAGGTAGGATTTTAGGAGTAAGTAAAACTGTTTTGGGAGATCCCTGTGCAGTTTATACTCAAGTCCCTTGTGCCAGACCTTGTCAAATGCCTGGGCCACGTCCAGGAAGATACTGGCACATATTTTTTTTACCTTCTAGAGCCTTTTCTATTATGTTAGTGATTCTATGAACTTGATCTATAGCGTAGAGTGGCGTTGCCTGAACCCGAATTGGTGGTCTGGTATCAATTTTCTGTCTTCAATAATTGGTTTAAGCCGTTTGAGCAACAATTTTTCGAACAGTTTTGATAAGACAGGGAGGAGGGATATGGGTCGGTACCCCGTCTTCTCATTTGGTGATTTTCCTGGTTTGGAGATCATTATGACTTCCGCTACTTTCCACTGGAAAGGTACATGTCGTAACCTGAACGTGGCGTTGATGATATGAAGTAGTTTTGTTATAGCCTTTTCAGGGAGCTCTTTCACAATTCGACCGGTTATCAGGTCATAGCCTGGGGTCTTTTTAGGATTAATGTTGCCCTTAATTTCATCTTTGAGTTCTTTTAACGTAACGGGCCGAATATCAAGCTCATCCGTTTTTTCTATCAGTGTTGCGTTTTCTTCAGGTGTCTGCACTGGAAGAGGTTGAAAAGTTTCATAGAGATGATCTGCAAAAAGTTGAGCTTTCTCTCGGTTACTTCTGGCCCATGTCCCGTCATCCTTTTTGATTGGAGGAGAATGAACTTTAGGTCTATTTATATTTTTGGTTACCTTGTAGAGGGAGTATTCGGTGTCTTTCTCTGCAGTTAGGTTACTCAAAAAATGTTCAACTGATTGGTTATCTATTGATCTAATAAGATATTTAAGTTTGTGTTACCGAGTCTATTAAGAATAGTTTTGTTTTCAGGGGTTCTGTTATTCTTCCATTTCCTTCTGGCTTTACGTTTGGCGCACAGGAGATCCCTTACTTCTAACGGATATGATTTCGAATTAGTGTCATAGTTACAGTTTTGGTTTATTGGGGTACATAAACCAGGCTGCTTGTTGTATGTTATTGATGAATAAGTCGAGTTCGTCTTCCAGTTGTTTAGGGGTTTTCAGAGGAACTTTAAGGTCGATCGATGTTTCCAATTGCTGCCGGAAACAGGACCAGCAAGTATTTCTATTGAATAAACTCGGAGAATTTTCACTAATGATTACTTTTTCACTGATTGTTATTATGACAGGCGAGTGGTCAGAGGGTAGGTCATCGCTGTCCTCTAGATTTATGTAACCACTTGAGATACCTTTGCTTATAAAGAAGTCTATTAGGTCTGGGGTTTTGAGCAGCATCCGTGGGCCAGTATGTAGGCCTTCCAGTTGAGAGGAAGTCGCACTTGAAAGAAGCTGCTGCTTCATACAACTCTTTACCTTTAGCCGTGGTTAATCGCGAACCCCAGAAGGTATTTTTGGCATTGTAGTCACCTCCTATTATAAAGTTGTTACCAAGCGATTTAAGAAGGACCGTATAATCATCTTTCTTTAAGTTAAACCTGGGGGGACAGTATATTGCGGCTATACTAAAGCTTTTATTATTGAGTTGTACCTTGACCGAAGTTACCTGCATTTTTTCCTCTTCGATTTTTGGT